>LPNX010690543.1:298660-346366 GCA_001517045.1 Pseudotsuga menziesii
GATCATTACAGAGTTTTGTTAAGCTCTTTTCTAACTCCTTAAAGAATGAAAAAATTGTCGAACATGTTTGCTTCCTTTCATGCTCGTTAAAGTATTTGAAAGGGTGTCTATGTGGCCTCATTTATCCCCATTTTCAAACTACATAGACTAATTAAAGAAAATGACCATTGTAGCACCTTCCAGCTAGGAATGGTTCCCTTTGTGTCCTTTTATGTTTTTTTGGAAATTGGGACCATAACTTACAAAAAAATGCACTTGTGGGTTGTATTTAAGCTCTTTTCCAACCCTCTCATAAAGAAAATATCACCAAGCAAACTTGGTTTCGTCACATGCTCGTAAAATTATTTGAATGATTGTCCAATCACTATAGGTTTAAAAAAATTTTGGCTTGGTTGGAATACCTACGAAAAAAATTATCTCTGCCCCTTTCGGATGGGAGAGCTCTCCTTTGTACACTTTTATCTTTTTTTGGAATTAGGAGACTATTGTAGGAAAAAGAGACCCCATTGGATTCTTCTTCATATTTTCAGACTCTTTAAACATGAAAACAACATCGATCATTTACCATCTTAGGCTCGATAAAAATCCACGATATAGTATCATACTGAGCATACTTCTATCCCTTCTTCGAGCATATTTTAGTAGATGTTGAGTTGATAGAAGCAATCATTAGGTTTCCCCTTGCAGGAGTCGGGGCTAGCACCATTTTTTGGGAAATACCAAGACACAGTATTAATAAATAAGTTGAAACAGAAGTATGATATGACAAGGGATACATGAGGCTTTATTTCCTCCATCAATGATACCGATGTTCAGTTCGCAATGAAATTTTTATCTAGCAAGTTGTTACACAAGATGCGAACGAACCAATGTACTGTAGGGACAATATATGTGACATAGATGTGTGCAACACGAGTACAACTCGACTGGTCGCACTATCTCCTAAATGAATTGTTAGTAGATGCACATGAGGTACAAGAATAATGTATCCCATTCCATTATTCTTGGCTAGGTATAATTTTGATTTATTTTGTCTCATGGGAGAAACTAGCATACTACCAATAGGTAGATGTCCTCATCCTATGTCGAGGAGATCAATACCAAAATCTCTGGGTCAACAAGAAGAACCCGAGAGACAAAAAGACAATAATATAGAATTATTTTTACAGGCTGAGTCCTTGAGGCATTTTGTTAGAAATCAAGCGAGGATCACCATGACAACCATTAAGTGTTTTATGAACATTATTAGATTTTCAGTCAGGGCCTATCATATTTTTTGGATCCTCGACAAGATCCATAAAAGTAATGTTTGACGACACAGTTTCAGCTATCTACTGCAGAAGTTTATTCCATCATGCAATATTAACTGACATAATGGAGAGTGTCTGTCAAAGAGGATCAACTCTCTTCTGAAGAAGAGCCATGATAGGACGACACATCCACAAAGAAGAATGGAAATCAAGGGGGGATCCACCATTTGAAGAAATCCCAAGAAGTTCCCACAGTCTTGATGACTCTAGCACAACTCCAAAAGATCCAGCGTTGGGAGAAAAGAAAAATATATCATAGAAGTCTGAGAAGAGTCAAAAGAAGAGGAATATCGACAAATCAGCTGAAGTTGTTAGCCTAACCAATGATGACTACACTCTGTTAAAAAAATAAATCGCAGAATTTGCTAGTCAAATATACAAAAACATAGATGAAAGACAAACTGAGTTGATAGGAAGCATTGCAGATTTACTGCAGACTCTTTGTAAGGAAGTAAAAGAAGTTCGAGTGGTGGTCGACTACATACCACAATTTCCTTAGTCGTGGGACATAACTGGATCATATGAAGAGTGACCTAGTGACACAATGACACCAAATCCACCAATAAGGGTTTCGTTCATGGGTTAAGCAATTGGATTAGGAACACCATAGATGAATACCATGCTCAAATATCTCGGCCATGTTACCATGGATTTTTCTGCACTGACGATGTATGAAGTACATGCTATTAAGAATGTTGTTGTCACATAAATGAAGAATAGAGAGCATGAATTGGTAAATCAGGTAAAATCCTTTCACAAATATGTTAGTAAAATGAAGAAAACAATCCAAGAAATAGAACATAAAGAAAATACTTTTCAGGACTATAAGCATCGATTGGACACAATTGTTACTCTGGCTTGTAGCAAATTTTACAGATGAAGGCATTGCGCTAGAGACTATTTTAGAAGACAAAGTATTTCAACTTGGAGAACTTGTAGAGAACTTGCACAAGAGGGTCGCGGAGTTTTAATTATAGGTAAAACCCAATACACCTCTAGAGGTACTAGAAGAAATAAGAAAAGAAGCAACTAAAGTTGTGACGAAGATAGAATAAGAAGAGACATGTTTTGCCAAGCAGGTCGAGAAAGTTTCTCAGTCATGGGAAGCTTCGATCAACGATGAAGATATAGAAAAATTAATATAATAGTTGTGCACTACTGAGACAAAGATTATCTAGTTGAAAAATGAAGTAAAAAAACTGTCGATAACAGAGAAGATGGCCAAGGTTGCCAACATGAAGATACTACGATAGCAGGTTGCAAAAAAATGAACATAGAAGCAAAAGAGAATTGACAAGGTCACAGAGCTACAAGAAGAACTAGAGAAATTTAGAGGCATTATTCATCCTATACATGAGAACGGGAAACAAGTTTTGGGATCGACGGGACTTACAACTTCGAAACACCTTAGTTCCGAACTTGTAGAAAACATGAAGAAACCAGAAGCAGAAGTGTCACAGGAGACTGAACAAGTAGTGAAAATATTCCAAGATTTTCAAAGCAAGGTTGCACTTACTTAACTTCTAGACTAATGTGGCTTGGTACGAGCCATAAGTGAGTGTTGGGGGCCTATTGGCCCTAGGAAAAGTAATACATAATTTTACCATAATTGTGGTTGAAAGAATAAAGGTTCTGGTTGCAAGGAAGGAAGGAGCTGCAACAGAAGGAGATGCAATGGGAGTAGGCCCGACAAAAGAAGAATAAAGCAGTCAAAAAATAGATTTTGACTAGTTTTGGAAAGAGTTAGTTAGACTAAAATCTTCATTTTAGTAATAAAGCATAATTGTATTTTTTGGTCGATAGTGCCTATTTTGATATGTAACTGAATGTATCGAAATAAAAATACATCATGTCAACTAACAGTTGCGAGTCAGTTGATGGTTGGATAAAGAATTGTAAAATATGTAAGGATTGTAAAAGCATGAACCCAAGCTGTGTGTAGGTTGGTATTGGTCTAAGTTGAGAGAGAAGAGAGATTCTTAGAAAGAGGATCGATCTAGGCTGTGTGTGTAGATTGGCAATTGAGAGAAGACGATAAGAAATACATAGACCCAAAACCAGAGAGCATGAGATGAGAGAAATGTGTATGAATTGTAAAGAATATCTAAAGAAGAGTCTGCAAGCTGTGTGCATAGACCAAAGGTGTTAAACTATTTATCATGCCAGATGAAGAGCACCTTTGTGGTTTTTCCTGGCTGAGTTTTCACGTTAAATCTTGTCTATATGTGTATGTGATATTTATGTTTATGTCAAGAGAATGTATGTTATGAACGAAGTGGATATGAATATGATGCACGATATTTGTTTTGAATAACTCATATATATTTGTGTGTGTGTGTGTGTGTGTGGCAACTCTAATGGATTAAACTGAGATAATTCTTTAGGGTAAATACTTTGATATATGTCGACGGATAAGTAGATTGTTATCTTGAATGAATAAACAAGAATAAGAAGTATAATTCCCGGTTTCATTTGAGTGAATGGGTAACATAGTGTAAGGGTGAAAATCCCCCCCGTAACTGCAGAAACCTCGTTCTAACATTTCCCTTTAAGATATCTCGAGTGAGACTGCATCTGCGTTGTAGGTGTTGTCGGCTGAGTCCTACTCTTTCGGAGAGATATCTTGGGCTTTGTTGACGAACGAGGAATATGAAACTGGGTCGACTGAAAGTACACCAACATATATCCAAGCATAAAATATATTAAGGGTTAGTATTCAATCTATCATAATCCATTTAAACGTGTATAAATCAATTGTACCCATGGATACAAATATAAAAAATTGTGCATGAAATTTGGATGAGAAATTGATATTTCTATTAATGTAAGAACATAAATACAATGTGACAACCTCTTTCGACACCTCGTCGGAACCAAGAAACCGATTCCCTCCACCTGGGCCTCCAGCACTTCAATCCTCCATAGTAATGCAAGCTCACAAAGGCAAGGGAGATATTGGGAGATGAACACTAATGGTTTGATCAACAAGGACAAAGGGATGCAGACTCAAGTATATGACAATGGGGAAACATTTTTCTATATCCTCCTTACTCTAAAAGTTCCTCCTTTTCTAGTGCTTCACAATAGCTCAATATATAGACCTCAAATGGGAAACGGAGGGTCAAATCGAAGCGTTTCTGATGAATATGGTTGTCATTGATGACAACACATTAATGACAAAGATTGTTGACAAGGAAAAGGAACTGGATCGATGATGACATGGATAACATGACAAACATGGGGTATGGACAATGACCCATTCTATGGTCATTTGAGACTTGATGGGGTCATGGACCCTATGAAGATCGCCTTGAATTCCTTGAAAAATTGATTGTATTGTGGTGTCTTTAAGCCATTAAAAAATGTTTAAACCTTTGAGATGAAGTCATTTGACATTTAATTCACAATGAATTCTTTGATATGTTGATGAATCCCTTTAATTTATCATAGAATAGAATTTTTTAGCACCCAATTTGTGCTAAATATATGGAAGGGTTTCAAACCCGTAGGGGAAGAAACAAGGCCTGCAAAAGTTTCATGACAGGAAACCTCGGGGGCCTATAATGGGTTTTTGAAAGAAAGGAAAGGATTTAAGGAAGAAGTTAGGGAGTTGATAAGAACAGAGTGACCTGCACTGGCCATAGTATGTCAAATTAAGGGGATCCCAAGGTCCAGATTCATAGACAAGACCCCTCGTGTTGGCCATACAAGAGGAAAGAGAAGACCCCAGTCAGGAAGATGATGAAGAATGAAGCACCTTTCAACAGTCATGAGAAAGAGATGAAGCAGATCAATGATGGAGATCCATTCCATGCATTTTAAATATACCCCAAAAAGGCGCATTCCAAATTTGCGAAATGAGTTAAACATCAACAGCTTTTGACGTTCGAGATCGCGAAGGTCTTATATCAACGACGGAAATAAATTCCACTGATCTAAGATGCTCATAGAAAATAGTGTTTCAGAATTTGTGAAATGCGCTAAAGAGGGAATCTATTTGACGGTAGGGATTGACAGTACGGAGGTAAATCTATGGTGAGGAGATATTCCGCTAGTTGTACTTGCGTAGAAGAAATATCAGTTGAAAATTGGAGAATTTGGTAAATCTCTCCACTCTGGACGGCGGGGTTATAGAAGATTCTAAGATCAACAGTGGAGGTTAAATCACGTGAGTTGGAGGTGTGCGAGGGGCTATGAAGAGGAAACATGATAATAAAAGTACCAAGACCAATATCACACAGCTCAAGGAGCTTAGGTCCCAAATCTATGACTAATATTTCATCCGGCTGGAAAGATGCATGGTCAGATAAGGGAATAAAATAGTATAAAAGTCGACATGTGGATCTAGACCAGTTATTCCTCTATGAGATTGGAAAGTGAGGTTTCAGACTGTGCAGACCATGCCACCTTGGACAAAATTCTGAATCAATTTGTCAACTAACCGAGTACATATTTGATCTATTAAAGTATTTTCTCCTGGCCAAAACAAAATATTTAGAGGCTCAAGGTCTCGAATTTCATGGAGTTGAAGAAGACCTACTGGATAAACAGTCTAATATTTTTAATGCTATCATACTACATGATAGTATAGAAGCCACTCAAAGTAAACTGAAAAATTATCAATTACAGAGAATCGACACTCATGGAGTGTTCGGTTCCTTTTTCTTTTACTTCTCTATGGAGCAAACCCCTAGCTGCCTGGAATTCGTAGACTAGTGCATAGGTCAATATTCTCCGTATGAAGGTGTAATAATGAACGTGTATAGGTCTAGGATGTTGTGTCCCATAAATTCCCTTACCATATGAAACACTATGCTAATCCCTTCTGATTTTACCTAGATGTCTGGTGAGTATAATGAAGAAGATATACTCCAATTTTTTCAAGGGTCTTCAACCGAGCAAAAGGAAGCTTTTCTCAAAACCTGTTTGAATCCGTAGAGCTAGTTATCGAACCCTCTTTTCCCCATTAATTTTGACATGTTTAACAAAGAGACGCAATCTGTGATAACCCTAACAAGTCAGTTTTTAGGTATGGACTTGAACCAATTTGTCACTGAACCCTTATTGAGTCTAATATTCACCCTCGGTTCAGGCCAAGTAACGTCAGAAACATTGATTCAGTATTCATCATCCGTATGTCTACAATTTGATGAATTCTTGGCCAAAAACATCAATTTTCAATTGAGTAATTTTTCATTAGTCGGGAACCTTCAGGTTTCAGTCTCTCCTTATAAATATGTTTTTGATTTTCAATGATAACAACTTGCAACTCTCGAAGATGGTTATAATAGAGGAAATGCATAAATATTATTGCAAGTTCATGAATATCCTCATGGAACCAGTATATTAAGTCCTTTTCCAAAAGGGGATGCCAAGGATCCTACCAGAGATGAAGAGTCTGTTACAATTATCCTCTAAAAGGAGAATAGGAAATTGGTTTCTCTCCGAGGAAAATACGGTGGTTAGGGTCTATGGGTTTACTCACCAGCCATATGTCCTGTCAGCATTTCTGACATTGAGATTGTTTTCACTGGATTTAATCAGGAAGAGGCTAACAACCAAAGATGAAAATTCCCTAAGCTTCAGGAATCTCACAAATATTAAGTTTCCATGGGTAGTTGGTCCTTTCACGATTAAAAAAAAATCATCCCTCCCAATGATTGAAAATTTGCTTAGAGAGAAAGGGGTTTCAATGGAGGCCACGATTAACTGTGACCCTCATCACATCATCTCTAATAGAAGGAAATCCAATAGAACAAGCCATTCAAGCATGTTCAAGTGGCAGGGTTGGTGGAGAAGGAAAATTGGATGAAATATCTTGGAGAGGCTAACTCTGATGAAGATATACCAAAGAAATCGACCTCCTCTACACTGGCAGGTAACTCCCCCCAGCAAGACCTCTCTATCATCGTGGCTACGGCCACACAGATCACCCCTTTGGCTAACCGGTCTGAAAAAGGAAATAGAAGAGAATGTCCATAAGCCATGCATGTAGATGAAGGAGACACAGCAAAAAAATCCAATAAGTAGAAAATTGAAGAACTGGGTAAAGTCATGAAGAGTGAAAAGGCTAAGGGAAGAAATAGAACTATGAAAGTAAAAGGTCCAACTTTTGAAATTCAGGAATATACGTTCAACAGTGTCCCTAAGGAGGCAGTAGACAAATGTGAATCTAAAGTTAAGCTGCTCGAGAAATACACTGAAGCTGGTGAAAACGCTTTTGAAGAGATATTGAAGTTGTCTAATGAAGTGGAAAAGCTATCAGGCCAGAGTACCTCCTTAGCGACCGTTAGAGACCAAGCCAAGGGAACGTTGAATTTGGCTATGATTACAAGGGACAAAGTAGTTGAGCTGAAGGTAGATCCAAAAAGGGTCCCAAAAACTGACATGATTCACTTACACCAAGGGATAAGTGACATCCTTTACACTGATTTGCTCTAGGCCACTTTGCAAATATCCAAACTAACTGCTGGTAAGAAAAAAGTTGAAGAAATGCTCCGAAAGGAGAAGGTAGAGAACAAGGCTCACCAAGCCGAGATCAAGAAGCTCCTGGTGGATATATCAGTAGAAGATATACCAAGAGACAAAGGTACCTCCACACAAAATTTACTAAAGGACAAGGAAGGTACAATCCAACTATTAATGAAAAAGATAGACATCCCAGCTACCCGGCTCATACAAATTGCTAAATTGACCGAAATTGAGAATGAGAAGGAATCCTTAAACACTGATTTGATCAATTGTAAGGCTAGATTGCTCAAACATGAAGAAAAGGAAAAATAATGGGAGAAAGATGCAGATATCTGGGTCAAGGAAAAAAGAGACTTTGAAGCAAGGCAGGATGAGTTGGAAAGAGATTTAAAAGAGATGAAGGAAAGGGATCGAGGACAACCAGTGCCTGTGGTTCAGTCTTCTGAGATATCTGGTGCTGAATCCCTCTCTCGATCCATGTACCAAGTAAGTATCAAATATTTGTCTAAGAAAAGAGAATAAGGACCTGATGGATATGGCTGAGTTCAAGGAAGGAATAAGAAACAAGCTGGAAGACCGTTGTATAGAATTGGATTATAAAAACAACAAATTAACAAAACTTTCTTCATGCCAAGAAACCCTACAAGGGGAAAATTACCTCATCTAGGACATGATAATAGCAGAAGCAGCCAACTTATGGAGATACTTGGATTTAATCCAAGATCGGGAGGCCAAAAATCATATTCAGACGAAAAAACTGGACCTAAACAAAAGGCCCCTGGACACAGCTGAAGGTGCAATCAACTTTCTGAAAATTTCAACTGAAGAAGGAATCAAATGAGGAAACATCCAAGATAGAATTTTGGTCATTACATGGGCTAGGAGAGAGGTACACAAACACTATCACTTGAAGATGGTTGAAGCGAAGTGGAACTTCATGCGTAATCAGGTTAATGAATTCGCTTCTTTTTTTAATCCTCTGGTCAAAAGAGGGCTCCCTTTCTTTTGGGAAGAAAAAGGACCAATGATGTCCCAAAAATACTATCATGACATATTGATCGATTGCAAACAAGAACACAGGAAATTTGAAGACATGGCTCAGAATTCGCTTTTAGGTAAAATTGTGGTCGAAAAATTATCTGGTGAATTTGAATTACTGTTTGATTTCAGAGTTATGTGCCCAAATTTCTAGTGCCTTCCTATCCAAAGAACCTAGAAATTGGCATATTGGCAGAAGAAATGACAAATCTAGAAAATCCAACGGTTAACCAATGGAATGTGATTGAAAATTATGCCAAGGCTAAATACAAGCTACACCAATGATGATATGCCTAAGTCATGATTAGAACCGAAGATACAGATGTAAATTAATCATGGGAGCTTGAATTTTGAAGATGTAGTGCCTCTTTGGGTGCAACAAGAGTTTTGCCTCCATCACTTTCTATTTTATGCTATCTGTGGAGAAAACACCACGATACAGTTTATTATGAGTTTGTTACTAATTTTGTAACTAATTTTGGACCCGTTTCGAGGTTGGTCTCAAGGACCCATACACTATAAATATGCTCCCCATAGAGGGAGAAAGGGGTGGTTTTCAAACCTATAAGACTATTGTGTTTATGATATTTTGATTTAATACAAGTTACAGAGTCGAATATTGGTTATTTGAATGCAATAATTCCTATGTATTTCTCAATTACAGTATGTAATTTCCTTTCTTTGCATGCATGTACTTCTTGTTATTTCTTTACGTTATGTTTTCTTCATGTCTTTGACTAGTGTATAATATTGGTTCAAAATTCATATTCTTATGCTATGTACATTGTCTTGGACATTCACCAAAAGTCTCCTCCAAAGTTGATGTAGAATTCATCCCTGGGGTGCTCTACATTGATGGACTGTTATCTGTTAGGATATTTAGACACTTAGGAGTTAGTTCAGATCAACTTGTGTAATATATTTGTTAGGTAAAAGTGTGTTTCTTTAGTATGCATTAGTATGCATTTGTAAATATTCTAATCCGACGGTCACGATATGTTCTAGACATAGAGTGATCCGACGGTTCAACTTCTCTTAGATCATACCTACCATTGATCCATGCCTTAACACCCAATTGGTCTATGATCTCTATTTAAAGAGCATAGAGGGTCCTTGGCTAGTTGATCGATTATGAGAAGCTCATATGTAACTTTGTTTCTTTTGCATAATAAATTGCTCCAAGTAGCTATTTGGTTGGGGCCATGGACTGTTTCCCTCTCGAGGGTTTTAACCACGTGACAAAAATTGGTGTGTTGATCTATGATCTATTTGTGTGAAGTGGTTGTTGAAGGTGTTCAGTATTTTGGGAGTACCCTGTGTACCCAAACATGGTATCAAATCTTTTATGAAGAGCCGCTTTCAGTTTTGATCAAGATCTGGAACCGGTGTTGCTGAAACTTTGAAAGGGTTTCTGGTTTTGGATTTTCTGTGCATTTTTGGCCTATGGGAGCTATTCCATTGCATCTAGAGCACCATTTCGATTTGGAAATAGTTTTCGTTTCACTGAAAACCATTTTTGTTTGTTCCAGAAACACCCATTTCGGCAAATATGAAGGTATAATGTTACAGTGATGGATTTGTTTTATTCTTTTTTAAATCTCTCATATTTTATCAGTCTTATTATTAGATTTTTTTTTTAGTCTTGGAATTTTGCCTTCCCTGGATGCGTATGCTCTTTGCCGTGCACCTTGCGCGATCACGGCGAATCAGAAACAGTGAGGAAATTTTTTTTTCTTGTCTTCTCGGCTGCATATGCTCTTTGCCGTGCATCTTGTGCGATCATGGCAAATCAGAAATAGCGAGAAAACTTGAAAACATAGACTTTCTGGGTAAGCTAACCAATACCTAACCCCATTGTGTGGGAAAAGTTTTTTTGTTTTTGTTTTTCATTTTTTGTGTGATTTGCAGGAAAAGAAAGCAAGCACGAAGAACGAGAGAGAAGAGTAAAAGAAAAAAGAAAAGAAAAAAACCCTTCCTCTTTCCATACTTTTACGTACCATTTAAACTTAGCTCAGTTGGTCCAAAGTTGGTTTACTCCTTGATAAGTCTTGAGTTCAAGTCTTATCAAGCTATTGTTTAGTGCATGCAATTTCTATTCTCAAGTCACTTTATTGTAAAAGTGTATCTCACATAAATAAAATAAAATAAAAAGTGAGTCACTTAAGTCTTTAATTTATTGCCGCACTATTTAAAAGTCACATTATTGTAAAAGTGAACATCACTTATTCTACAAAAGTGATTCACTTCAAAACAACTTTATTGTAAAGTGAATGTTAAAGGTTGATCTTGGGAAGAGGGGGCTTATTTTTTTTAGTTGGTCAATTTAATATCTGCCACGTCACTATTGGGGACATCTTCAACATTTTCTTTGATCAAGCATAACTTCATCAACCAGAATCAGTTTTCAGTGCCGTTTTTTTAAAACTGCATATTTTTTCGAGCTCTTTGCATCCAGACAGTTAGTTTCTATTCTTTCAGCCATGAGTTTATAGTATGGCCGCCCCTTGTGATATTATACTTACAAGTTCTAACTATTTCTCATGGAAATATCGTATGGAATATGTTCTACGAAGTAGGGGACTTTTCAGGATAACCTGAACGAAATAAACAGAACCCATTGATGATGATAAGAAAATTAAATGGGCAAATAGATGTGATGAAGCCCGTGGATTGATTGGGATGTCAATCTCTATTGATTTGTGATTCCACATATCTGAAATTGATGAACCTGATAAAGCTTGGGAAAAGTTGGAATCTGTGTTTGGTAAACACAAAGAAATTCGGGGTCATCAACTCGAGAATGAGTTGATTTCCTTGAATCCAAATGATTTTTCATGCATTCAAGACTATTTATCTAAGTATAAAACTCTTAGACTCTTATGTGTAGAATGCAAGATTAAGAAAGAAGACAAATAATGTATTTATCATATTCTTTCCAAACTTGGACCTGCATATTCTGTTTTTGTATCTACATTCTACTCCATGAAAGCATCCTTGACTACAGCTAGCTATCAAGATCCTAGTCTTGAATCATTTTGTGATTCCTTAATTAGAGAGCAAGATAAGCTCATTCATCTTGGAATAATTAACAATGCAGATAGATCTGGGAAAGCCTTATTGTCCCAACAGAAAGAAAAGTCCAAGCCTCCCAAGAAATAGAATTTTCACAATAATAAGAGAAACAACAAGGATCCCAAACCCTCTTAGTCAACTCCTTCTTTAAAAAATGACAAAGGATCCAAGCAAAAAGGAAAGAAAATTGAGCGTCATTGCAATTTTTGTGGGAAAGATAATCATGATGAATCTAAGTGTTTTAAGAAGATGGCAGCCTTGGAAGCAGTAATGAAGAAGCACCACATCAGCCTAGATTCGTCTTCAAAATCTACCTCTCATGGACATGCACTTTGTGCTTCTGGTTACTCTTATACTGCATCTTCTTCTTCTACTTCAATTGAATGGCTCATTGATTCTGGAGTATCTTATCATATGGCTAAGGATAAATCCATATTTTCTACTATGCGTGAATGTAACACCAAACAAATATTTGTTGGTGATGATAGATCTCTAAATGTTGTAGGATCTGGAATAGTTCCAGTAGAAAATCGTCATTTCAGTGATGTACTATGTGTTCCAAAAATTTCCTGCAATTTGTTATCAGTCTATCAAATTACTCATTCAGGTGGAGGTAAAACTGTGACGTTTACACCTCACCAAGTTGTAATCAAGGATTTTAAAAATCCTCAAAATATCCTTGCTACTGGAACTGTTGATGATATTACCAGGTTGTACAAATTTAACAACTTTGGGTCATCACCTTTTCCTTCAGTTTTTGTTGTTCATAGTGATAACTTGAGCAAACTTTGGCATGAGCGATTTGGTCACTTAAATTATCGCTCATTGCAACAACTATGTAAAGACAATATGGTGACTGGTCTTCCACTAGTATCTTGCAAGGATGGTGTTTGTTCCAATTGTGTACTCAGAAAACATCATCGAGAAAATTTTGATAAACGTGCCTCTTGGCACACCTCGGTTCCCTTGGAGCTTGTGCATAGTGACTTGTGTGGCCCTCTTCCATCTGCTTCCTTTTCTAGTTTCAAATATTTCTGAACTTTAATTAATGACTACTCCATACGCACTTGGGTTTACTTCCTAAAACTTAAGAGCGAAGTATTTAGCATGTTCTTGTCCTACAAGGCCCTTGTTGAAAAACAATCTGGTCATCAAATTATTAAGTTAAGATCTGACAATGGAGGATAATATGTTAACAACAAGTTCACTACTTTTTGCACTAAACAAGGAATCCAACAACAGCACACTATTCTATATACACCACAACAAAATGGTGTAGCTGAACAGAAGAACCGCACTTTAAAAGAAATGGCTAATTGTATGGTCCAATCTAAGGGACTAAGTCTTCAATATTGGGCTGAGGCCATAAATTGTGCAAATTACATAGTTAATCGCACACCCACTAAATTTTTACAGGGTATAGAATCGGAAGAAGCATGGAGTAAAATTAAACCAGATGTAAGTCACTTTCGTGTGTTTGGTTGTGAAGCATGGGCTCACATTCCGGATGAAAAACGAAAAGCATTGCAGCCTAAAAGTGAAAAGTGCATATTCATTGGATATTCTAAAGATGTAAAAGGTTATAGACTTCTTCAGCCACATTCTCATGATATAATCATTAGAAGAGATGTTAAATTTGATGAAAATATCTTGGCCTGCGAACCTAACCTGGCGGGTGTGCCATCTTTGGCCTGAGAGCCTGATTCGACGATTGTGCCTTCTTCTTCTTCTTCTTCTTCCAGCTTCCTTGACAAGTTTCCAACTCCAGTTTCTAATGATGACAGTGAGGATGAAAATACACCTCCGCCTACTCATGTTCCTCCAATTGCACCAACACCAATACTTCCTCGATGGGTTCGTTCAACATGTGAAGCAGCTGGTGATCTTGCCAGTGATACTAAAGATCAACGTCGAACACGTTCTCAGTTTCAGAGAGCCTCTTCTATTTTGGCTCAAGTTTCCAAGAATCATGATCTAAAAACTTTTGCAGAAGCTTCAAGAAATCTAGATTGGGATGCAACTATGGATGAAGAATAATATTGTTCCTTAATGGCGAACGATACTTGGGATCTCATTCCTCTTCCAAAAGGAAGAAAACTTGTCAGATGTAAATGGGTCTATAGAACTAAGTATGCATCAGATGGAAGTGTTCAAAGACTTAAGGCAAGGTTAGTTTCCAAAGTTTTTTCCCAAGTTGAAGGGATTGACTACAATGAAACCTTTGCCCCTGTAGCAAAAATGAACTCAATCCGCCTTGTTCTTTCCCTTGCAGCCTTACATAACTGGGAAGTCCATCAAATGTATGTCAAGTCTGCCTTCTTACATGGTGATTTACATGAGGAAATTTACATGGAACAACCTCCTGGATATGTTCAAAATAACTCTAGCCTTGTTTATCTCCTTGAGAAATCCTTATATGGCCTTAAGCAAGCTCCTAGAGCTTGGTATGCCAAAATGGATAGATTTCTCCTTGACACTGGTTTTTCTAGATGCCATTCTGACCCCAATGTCTATACCAAGAAAGTAGGAAACCATCTCATCATACTTGTTCTTTATGTTGATGATCTTAACCTTACTGGTAGTGACCCTAAACTTATAACCCATGTGAAATCCAGTCTTAAGCAAAATTTTGAAATGTCAGACTTAGAACATTTGCATTATTTTCTTGGTCTCCAAGTCTTGCAAACCAAAGAATGAATCTTTCTTTCCCAGTCTAAGTATGCTTTTCACCTTCTTTGTCGCTTCCACATGGAAGATTGTAAACCAACCCCTTCTCCCTTCCAGTCTGGAGTCAAACTTTCAACCACTTGTACTTCCCCTAAATTAGATGCCACCTTGTATCGTCAGCTTGTTGGTAGTATTTTATACTTAACTCATTCCAGTCCTGACCTTTCCTTTGCCGTTGGTTGTGTTTCCTGTTATATGCAAACTCCTCATGAAAATCACTAGAAAGTAGAAAAAGGAATACTTTGATATATTCGAGGTACAATTCAGTTTGGGATTCATTACAGTACAGGGGGGAAACCTTTGTTGGTTTCTTTCACTAATTCAAACTGGGCTGGCGATCCTGATGATCGAAATTCTACTGCAGGTTATGTTCTAGGATCTAGACCTGTCACTTGGGCTTGTAAGAAACAACAAGCTCTTGCTCTTTCTTCAACAGAAGTAGAAAATCAAGCCGCAGTTAATTCCAGTCAGGAAGATTTATGGCTTCGACATATCCTTTCAGAGTTTGGATTCGAGCAGTAGCACCCTATTCCACTTTGGTACGACAATCAAAGTGCCATCAAGCTTTCCAAAGATCCAGTTCTACATCAGCGCAGTAAACACATTCAGCTATGCATGCACTTTATCAGAATTTGTGTTCATGATCGTGTTATTGAAGTGCTCTATTGCCCTATATATGATCAAGTTGCAGACATCTTCACCAAGTCTCTTACAGAAGCGAAGTTTTCTAAACTTCGGTCTATGTTAGGAGTTCAGGAATGTGTCCTTAAGGGGGGATAGGCTCTAATGCCTCCTTCCTTCTCCTAAGAGTGTCACTTTTGTAAATCCTTCAATCCTATCCCAAGTTGTTCTTAAGGGGGGATGTTAGGATATTTAGACACTTAGGAGTTAGTTAAGATCAACTTGTGTAATATATCCATTAGGTAAAAGTGTGTTTCTTTAGTATGCATTTGTAAATATTCTAATTCGATGGTCACGATATGTTCTAGACATAGAGTGATCCGACGGTTCAACTTCTCTTAGATCATACCTACTATTGATCCGTGGCTTAACACCCGATTGGTCTATGATCTCTATTTAAAGATCATAGAGGGTCCTTGGCTAGTTGATCGATTATGAGAAGCTCATATGTAACTTTCTTTCTTTTGCATAATAAATTGCTCCAAGTAGCTATTTGGTTGGGGTCGTGGACTATTTCCCTCTCGAGGGTTTTAACCACGTGACAAACATCGGTGTGTTGATCTGTGATCTATTTGTGTGAAGTGGTTGCTAAAGGTGTTCGGTCTTTTGGGAGTACCCTGTGTACCCGAACATTATCGTTCTTCATTTTGCACCAGACCCAAAACATATCGACCGTGATCAAAGTATTTCCTTGCTCTTGCAAATGTTTCTGGTGCAAACTACTCTATATTTCTTTGTAATTGTGACTCCATAGCCCAATATATCTTTACCTTGTTTCAACCACCAATATTTGATATTCATTCCATGACAATATGTCTGGCCTTGTTATACATTTGTGAGAGATACCTCTCTGGAAACGGGGAATCCAACTCCCTTTCCTAAAGAGGTTCTTATGTTACCTCAGGGTCCAAATTCCCGCAACCTTGGGTGCGATTATGAGTGCTAACAAATTGGCGTAATTGCTAGGGACGAAATTGAAGATCATCCCTGGGAGAACAAAAAATATTCAAACAAGAAAAGGTTTTCACAGGAAAAGGAGAACATTACAAGTAAATAAGGTTGTGTATTTTCCCTGGCGACTCCACGTCGATTCTAAGCTACATACATAAGACATCCTGGATTCCCAGCGGCTGCATACAAGAGGTAATCCTGACACCAAGAC
Organism: Pseudotsuga menziesii; assembly: GCA_001517045.1. Classification (NCBI taxonomy): domain Eukaryota; kingdom Viridiplantae; phylum Streptophyta; class Pinopsida; order Pinales; family Pinaceae; genus Pseudotsuga; species Pseudotsuga menziesii. The sequence continues at coordinate 315,122 of LPNX010690543.1, forward strand.
TTTATAAAGTTTGGATAACCCCAATAAATAGTCTAGGAATAAGGGAAAAGATCAGTTAGCTAGTCCTCATTTTGAAAATTCCTCTGCTCAAGAATTCCGTAATGTCCAAGATTCTGTAGAAGAATCTTTCTTTAAAATATCCCTGCCAAAATCAAAGTTAGAGTTAGATATGAAGAATACCAAAGTAAATCCTGATAGGTTGGAAGCATATCTACTAGACTCTCTCTGGCATAACCTTTAGAGGTCTAGAAACCCTGCTTTCCAAAACTTTCGACCATTTACTCCCCTGGTGGTGCAAAATCACCCTATCTTCCAAATTCCTCCCATAGTCCTGAACCCACCTAGAACAATGGCCGGTAGGTTCACCCCACTAGATATTCCTATCATGTTGCATGACCTCACTCAAGGTTATTCCCAGAGAGTCCCATTCTATGATGGGGAGGGAAACTTCACAGCCATACACCACGTCGATAAGTTTGAATACTTTTTGGACCTGGACCTAGTGGATGATGATGATGTCAAAATGAGGTTGTTCATGGTAAGCCTCTCGGGGGAGGTGAAGAAATGGTTCAAATATTTTCTTGTTGGGTCCATTCACACGTTTGTCTCTTTCCAGGATGTGTTTTTGGATAGGTGGGATGATAAGAGAATCCTCCTACAAGTCTTGTCCTAGTACAACAGCCTACAAAAGGTTGGTTTCGAGTTTGTACATGAATTTTCCGGTAGATTTATGAGGACATAAAATTATATTCCTGCTGACATCAAACTGCTAGTGGGTGCTGCAAAGATACACTACGCCTATGCTTTTGATAGTGACTTTGCTTTGTTGTTAAGGGAAAGGAAGTCTACAAATATTATTGCAATGTTTCAAGACACCTTAGAGGTGGAGGCTAACATGATGGTGAGCAGGAAGATCAGGCAGAAGATGGAGACAAGGAAGGTCAGAGAGGATGGACCTTCTATCTCTGTTGCTTCCGCTAACGACGTGAATTTTGAAATGATGTTGAAGACAATAGAGAAGCTGATGGATAAATTAGTTGTAGATAATGGATCACTGAACAAGGAACAAAATGAGTGCAAATCAAAAACCCTCATTTCATAAGACTCAACCCTCCTTAGCCTCCATATATTAGACAAAGGGATGCCAAAAATCCCTAAAACCCGAACGATCAGAAAATAAAACCACCTTTTCCCAAGAATTATGTTGACAACAAAGGTGAAGAGGAACCAAATGAAGACCATATCCATCATTTTGGAGATCTAGACTCTGATATATACCTCACAAAAGCAAAAATTAACTTTTATGCTCAAGAAGAAGATTTGAAGGATTTTAAAGAAGAGTCAGAACAATACCAGAGAGGGTATATGCATGTCGTGGATGAGTTCCATAAAAAAATTCAGTTGAGAAGTAGAGAGGTCATTTTCAATAAAGGGAAGCTCAATCTGAATCAACCTTCCAGAAGTCTGCAAAATGATGATAAAAATAAAGAAAAATCGAAGGAACGGGTTCCATGCAAAGAACCTGTGAATAAGGGTGAAAAGACAAAGGAAGTTAGGCTGCCAATGCCTATGAAGGTAGAAAAATATATGCGCACCTTCAATTTGAAGATGGAACTTTCGAAGCTAAAATTATCCATTCCCTTCAATGAGTTGCTGAGAAATAGAGAATACAGAGATAATATAACTGGGATGGCTAGGATTCAAAGAGAGTTTCAACTCGACATCTTAGAAATGAATGATGATGCTCCTACTATCAGTTTCGGTTCTAGACTCAAAAATGGATATGAAGAGGAATTCCCTCCTTTCTACCTAAGCCTGAATGTGCATGATATGGTCATGCATAATGCTATGTTGGATTCTGGAGCATCCCATAATTTTATGCCTAAGGGAGTGGTAGAGAGTCTGGGGTTAGAAGTCACTAGACCTTACAAAGATTTATACTCTTTTGATTCTATAAAGGTAAAATTTCTTGGATTGATCAAGGATATGGTAGTGACTCTGATAAAAATACCCTCCAAAACTTTGGTGATGGAAGTGGTTTTGGCAGACATTCCCCCCAATTTTGATGTACTGTTGTCTAGATCCTGGACATCCAAGTTAAAATGGAGCTTACAAATGGACATGTCTTATGCCACTATTCCTATGATTGGGGGAAGTAAAAGATTATACAGTGAGAAAATATCTCTATACATTGTTAGTATCCAAGACAAGCTAGATGACCACACTATATATGTTGTTGACACACACCTAGTATCGTATATTTTCTTCAATGACTTTTCTCCCTGCAACTTCGAAATATCGACACCCATTGAAGAAGAGGAAGGAAATTCCGTCAAGAGGCAAAGTGCTTTAGAGGCAAAAGAAAATGAGGAAGGTATTTGGACCTTTCAGTGTAGGTGTGTATATCATTTCTCCCGTCTAATACTCTGAAATCCCTCTTACCAGTTAAATTTTGAATGTACTAACAATGTGGTAGAGTACGAAGCTTTATTGTTAGGGTTGCATGATTTGAAAGACAAGGGGGCCAAGAGAGTACAGATCATAGGGGACTCGTAATTGGTCATAAATTAGATAAATGACATATATCAGACCAGGCATCCCATAATGAGGGTCTATAGAAATGAAGTATGGGACATGTTCGGCAATTATTTCAATGAGCACACGATTAGGGTAATCCCTAGAGGTGAAAACGTGATCGTGGGTTCCTTGGGAGTCGCTGCTGGCAGGTTCAAACACGCTATGGCTGGGAAAAGAGAGCATATGGTGGACGTCAAGAACAGACCCTTCATACATGACAACTCCAAACAATGGAAGGTGTTCGAAGATGATGAGCAGATCAAGATATTTCTGGAGTTATCAGACTAGTTCGCAAACACCCAGATAGATAATGAAAATCTACCACCTCGAGAATCTTTAGGATACTGAAGGTGGTGAAGAAGGGGTTGATGAAAGTGGGCAGTACAAGGATTCTTTGGGAGGGAAGGATATAGTGCAACCGAAGGGTAATCATATTCCTAGAGTCCTAATCCCCCTAGAGAAGTTATTCAACCAAAATGACATGGTTAAGGATCCAAAGATGAAACCAGTGGATGATGCCATCGAAGATAAGAATATAGGGACCAAGGATCACCTGAAGCTCATAAAATTGTCAAAGAAGCTACCTGCCAAAGTGAAAGAATACTACGCCAATCTAATGAAGAAATATACTGACATATTTGCATGGAGCTATGAATATCTTAAAGAATACGACACCTCCATCATACAACATACCATTCCCATAAAGCCAAGCGAAAAACATTTTAAACAGAAATTGAGGAGGGCCAACCCAAAACTGCTACCCATCATCAAGAAAGAAATAAGGAAGTTGTTTGATGCCAAAATAATTGTGATGTTGAGCTTTTCCAAGTGGGTCGCAAATGTGGTGCTGGTTAGAAAAAATAACTGCGAGATTCGGATATGCATAGACTTCAAAAATCTCAACAGGGTTTATCTGAAAGACAATTATCCTCTGCCCAATATGGAACACATTTTACAGATAGTTGTGGGGTCAGAGAGGATTTCCACCATGGATGGTTTCTCGGGGTACAACCAAGTGAAGGTGTTTCCTGAGGATCAAGAGAAAACTACTTTCACTACGTTGTGGAGTACTTTTATGTACGCCAAGATTCCTTTCGGCCTCATGAACACCGTAGGCACAATTCAACATGTCGTGGATATAGTCTTCGCAGAAGAAAAATACAAATTTGTGGTGGTCTATATAGATGCCATTACTGTATAATCCAGGTCTGATAAGGAACACATCCAACATTTGGAGAAGGTTTTCCTAAAATGTAGAAGATATGGGATATCATTGAACCCTTGCAAATCTAGTTTCGAGTTATAAGAGGGGAAATTGTTGGGATATATCATCTCGAAAGACGGCATAAAGATATACCCAAAAAGAATCAAAGCAATCCAGAAGGTCGAAGAGCTGAGAAGCAAAAAACAAGTACGATATTTCACCGGATAGGTAAATTTTCTAAGAAGGTTCATCCCTAGCTTCACCAAAATACTAATGAATATTACCGATATGGTGAAGAAATACCATGAGATTAAATGGACACCTGATGCAAGGAAAACCTTCGGGGATATAAAAGGGCCCTCATATAGGCCCCTAGCCTGGTAAGTCTTGGTTTCAGTAAAAATTCCTAATTTTTTCTTATGCATCTGAGCACACGGTTGCTAGAGTGTTGTTACAGAAGAATGACCAAAATGTCGAACAACCTATAGCATTTTTCAGCAAGGTGTTGAGAGATGGGGAATTGAAGTATGATATAATGGAGAAGAATGCATATGGCGTGATAAAGTTGCTAAATTATTTCAAAGTCTACATCCTCCACTCCCACATTATCGCTTATGTGTCAAGCAGTACTGTGAAAGGAATCCTCACGTAGCCAGACCCAAAAGGGAGAAGAGCAGAATGGATTGCGGTGCTATTGGAATATGATATTGAAATCAATCCCACCAAATTGGTTAAGGGTCGGGGGATGGCAAAAATGATGACGAACTCCAACTGTGATTCCTTGCATATTAAATTCTTGACTAGCCACTCACTTCAACTGGACGCCGAGATATAGGTAATGCCAAGATTCTCCACATCCCCTTGGTACTCTAACATCGTATATGTGTTGCGCAATGTACATGCACCTGCAGGGTTGAGAAACATGAGAGAAAGGTCAATAAAGTTAAAATCGAAAAAAAAAAAAATTGAATGAGTACATGTATTGGAAATATCCAAGAGGTATCCTCTTGAATTTCCTTCTGGAAGATGAAACCCGAAAAACCATAGAATAATTTCACAAGGGATACTATGGGGGACACCATTCCTGGAAGGTTACGACGAACAAGATTTTGAGGGCTAGTTTCTATTGGCCCTCATTATTCTGTGATGTGTGCAAAGATATCACCAAGTGCCACCATTTCTAGGTTTTTGAGGGTAAGAGGAGACTCTCCCCACTTCCTCTTAACCCCCTATCTGTGGAAGCACCATTTCAACAATGGGGGCTAGACTTCATCAGGGAAATAAATCCCAACTCCTCTAGGAAATACCAATGGATTCTAAAGGGTACATATTACTTTACCAAATGGATCAAGGCGATACCCACTAGAAGGGATACCGATGAGGTGATTATGAATTTTCTAGAAGAGAACATTTTATCTCAGTTTGGGCGCCCCAGGATAATAGTAATAGATAATGCAGCATACTTTAAGTCAAAGAAGATGATAAACTTCTACCATAAATACCACATCAACCTCAACCATTATACCTCCTGTTACCCTAGGGGAACAGGTTGGCAAAGTCTTCAAACAAAATCCTGGTAAGGATTATAAGGAAGTTGTTAGAAGACAACAAGAGGGCTTGGCACACAAAGTTGAAATATGCCTTATGGGCTGACAGGATCAGCGCCAAAAGGGCGATTAGGATGTCCCCATTCCAGCTAGTATACAGATATGAAGTAGTCTTCCCAGCATATTTAGGAGTGTTAGTGATGAGGATGCTACAGGAACAACAAAGTGAACCAAATCATACATAGAGAAGGATAAACTAGATCATAGAGTTAAACGATTTGAGGGACAAAGCCTACAATACCGTGTAGGTACATCAAGAGAAAATGAAGAATACCTTTGACAAGAAGGCTAAAGAGGAAAATTTCTCGATTGATGACATGATCCTAAAGTGGGATGCACCCCATGGAGATAAAGGGAATCATAGGAAATTTGAACACATGTGGGTAAGTCCCTACATTGTTGTGGCACACAGACAAGAAAATGCTTTCACTCTACAACATCAAGACGGGCCCCTACGGGAAGGAGATCTAGTGAATGGAAGGTTTCTCAAACACTACTTGAACTAAGAAGAAGAGGTAAACACTTATACCATAGTCGTATATATTTACCAGTTTTCAAGGAATAAAAAGGTAGCCCCAGAAAATATTTGAAGCACGAGGAGAAGGCCATAAGATCTAGGATGGCGACCATGTTTCTTTTTCTTTGTTCTTGTTTACATACACAATGACACTGACATGTGTTTTGAAGTCCATAGTAAAGATACCTGCCCTATGGATTCGGCACTTGGTCTACGAATTTTTTACTACCTCACGGGGAAGATAGCATACCTAGCTAGAGCCACTTCTTAGCACTCAATTTGTGCTAAATAGATGGAAGATTTTCAGACTCGTAGGGGAAGAAACAAGTCCTACAAAATTTTCACGACAAGAAACCTCAGGGGGCTATAATGGGTTTCTGAAAGAAAGGAAAGGCTCTAAGGAAAGAGTCTGGGAGTTGATAAGAACAGAGTGACCTGCACAGGACACAGTCTATCAAATGAAGGGGAGACCAAGGTCCAGAGTCATAGACAAGCCCCCTCGTGTTGGCCATACAAGAGGAAAGAGAAGACCCCGATCAAGAAGATGATGAAGAATGAAGCGCCTTTCAACAATTCTGAGAAAGAGATGAATCAGATCAAAGGCAGAGATTCATTCCATGAGTTTTAAATATACCAAAAAAAGGTGCATTCCAAATTGGCTAAATGAGTTAAACATCAACAACTTTTGACGGTCAAGATCATGAAGGTATTAGATCAACGGTGGAAATAAATTTCATTGATCTAAGATGCTCATAGGAAATAGTGTTTCGAAATTCATGAAATGCACTAAATAGGGGATCTATTTGATGGTAGGGATTGGCACATAGGTAAATATACGGTGAGGATCTATTCCACCAGTTGTACTTGCACAGAATAAATCTCGGTTGAAAATGATGGAATTCGGTAAATCTCTCCACTCTGGATGAAGGGGTGGTAGAAGAGTCTAAGATCGATGGTGGAGGTTAAATCCCACAATTCGGAGGTGTATGATGGGTTGTGAAGATGAAACATGATAGTACAAGTACCATCAACCAAGATCACATGGCTCAAGGCTCTTAGATCCCAAATCATTGGCTAATATTTCATCCAAATAGAAAGATGCATGGTCAGATACGGGAATAAATTAGTATAAAAGTCGGCACATGGATCCAAACCAGTTATTCTTCTGCAACATTGGAAAGCGAGAGTTCAGACTGTGCAGACCGCGCTACCTTGGAAAAAATTACGAATCAAATTGTCAACTAACCAGGTACATTTTTTCTCTATTAAACTATTTTCTCATGGTCGAAACATAATACTTAGAGGCTCAAGGTCTCGAATTTCATGGAGCCGAAGAAGCCCTAGTGGATAATGAGTCCGAGGTTTTTGACTGTATGATGGTATAGAAGCCACTCAAAGTAAATTGAAAACTCTTCAGTTACAAGGAATCGAAACTCATGGAGTGGCCGGTTCCTTTTTCCTTTACTTCTTTATGGATAAAACCCCTAGTTTCCCGGAATTCATAGACTGGTGCGTAGGTAACTATTCTCTTACCATATGAAACACTCTGCTAATCCCTTTTGAGTTTACCCAAATGTCCAGTGAGTACAATGAAGAAGATATACTCCTTGTTTTTCAAGAGACTTTAGTTGAGCGAAAGGAAGCTTTTCTCAAAATCTGTTTAAAGCCGGAGAGCCAATAATCGAACCCTCTTTTCCCCATTGATTTTGACATGTTTAACGAAGAGTCGCAGTCTATGATAACCCTAGAAAAATAGTTCTTAGGTATGGAATCGAACCAACTTGTCACTGAACCCTTATTGAGTCTAATATTCACCCCCAGTTCAGGCCAAGCAGCATCAGAAACATTGAGTCGTTATTCATCATTCACATGTCTGCAATTTGATGAATTCTTGGCCAGAAACATCAATTTCCAGTTGAGTAATTTTCGTCAATCGGAAACCTTCAAGTTTTAGTCTCTCCTTATGAATATTTTTTTGAGTTTCAATGATAACAACCTACAACTCCCAGAGATGGTTATAACAGAGGACATGCATAAATATTATTGCAAGTTCATGAATATCCTCATGGCACCAGTATATAAATTCCTTTTCCAAAAGAGGCTTCCAAGGGTCCTACCAAAGATCAAGAGTCTGTTGCAATTATCCCCTTAAAGGAGGATAGGGGATTGGTTTCTCTCCGAGGACAATATGGTGATTAGGTTCTATGGGTTTATCCACCAGCCATATGTCCTGCTGGCATTTTTTACATTGACAATTTTTGCACTGGAGTTGATTAGGCAAAGATAACAACTGAAGATGAACATTTCCTAAGCTTCAGGAAGCTTGTAGATATTAAGTTTCCATGGGTAGTTGGTCCTTTCATGGTTAAAAACAAATCAGCCCTACCAATGATTGAAAATTTTCTCAGAGAGAAAGGGTTTGCAATGGAGGTCGTGATTAACTATGAACCTCACCACATCATCTATAAAAGAAGGAAATACAATAAGAACAATCCATTTGAGCACGTTCAAGTGGCGGGGTTGGTGGAGAAGGAAAATTGGATGAAATATCCTTGAGAGGATAACTCCGACGAATATATGCCAGAAAATTCGACCTCCACTACATCGGCAGGTAAATCCCCCTAGTAAGACCTCTCCAGCATCGTGGTTGCGGCCACACAAATCACCCCTTTGTCCATTCTATCTGAAAAAAGGAAATAAAAGAGAATGTCCAAAAGCCATGGATGTAGATGAAGGGGACATGTGTAGAACATCCAAGAAGCAGAAAACTGAAGAACCGGGTAAACTCGTTCAGAGTGCAAAGGATAAGGGGAGAAAGAAAACTGTGAAAGTCAAAGGTCCAACTTTTGAAATTCAGGAATATACGTTCAACAATGTCCCTAAGGAGGCAGTAAGCAAATACATGTCTAAAGCTGAGCTGCTTGAGAAATACAAATAAGATGGTGAAAAGGATTTTGAAGAGAGATTGAAGTTGTGTGATGAAGTGGAAAAGCTGCCAGGACAGAGTACCTCCTTAGCGACTGTCAGATACCAAGCCAAGGGAAAGTTGAATTTGGATGTGATTATAGGGGACAAAGTAGCTGAGATGAAGGCAGATCCAAAAAGGGTCCCCAAAATTGACATGATTCACTTACGCCAAGGGATGAGTGACATAATTTACACTGATCTTCTCTAGGAAACCTTGCAGATACCCAAAATAACTACTAGTAAGAAAAAAATTGAAGAAATGCTATGAAAGGAGAAGGTAGAGAACAAGGCTCACCAAGCCCAGATCCAGAAGCTGGAGGTGGATATATCGGTAGCAGACAACCCAGGAGACAAAGGCAACGCCACACAAAAGATACTAAAGAATAAGGAAGGTACAATCCAACTGTTAAAGAAAACGCTAGACATCCCAGCTATCCGGCTCATACAAACTGCTGAATTGACCGAAATTGAGAAAGAGAAGGAAGCCTTAAGCACCAATTTGATCAATTGTAAGGCTAGATTGCTCAAACATGAAAAAAAGGAAAAATAGTGGGAGAAAGATGCAAAGCTCTGGGTTGGGGAAAAAAGAGCCTTCGAAGCAAGGCAGGCTGAGTTGGAAACAGAGTTAAAAGAGCTGAAGGAAAGGGATTTATTCTCCTGAGATATCTGGTGCAGACTCCCTCTCTCAAGCCATGTACCAAGTAAGTATCAAAGCTAATCACTGGTCTAAGAAAATAGAATAAGGACTTGATAGATATGGATGAGGTCAAGGAAGGAATAAGAAAGAAGTTGGAAGACCATTGTAAAGAATTGGAGGATTAAAACAACAAATTAACAAAACTTGCTTTATGCCAAGAATCCCTACAAGGGGAAAACCACCTCATCTGGGACATGATAATAGCAGAAGCAACCAAGTTACGTCCATGCTTGGATTTTATCCAAGATAAGGAAAATGCCACACAAGAGGCCAAAAATAATATTTAGACGACAAAACTGGACCTGAACAAAAGGCCCTTGGACACAGTTGAAGGCACAATCAACTTTATCAACAGTTTAATTGAAGAAAACATCAAACAGGGAAACATCCAAGATAGAATTATGGTCATTACATGGGCCAGGAGAGTGGTACACAAACACCATCACTTGAAGATGGTCGAAGCAAACTGGAACTTCATGGAAAAGCAGGTTAACAAATTTGCTTCATTTAATCCTCTAGTCAAAAGAGGGATTACCTTATTTTTGGAATAAAAAGGACCAATGCCAAAAAGAGTATCATGACAGATTGATTCATTGTAGACAAGAACACGGGAAATTTGCAGACATGGCTCAGCAATCGCTTTCAGGTAAAACCGTGGTGACAAAATTATCTAGTGAATTTGAATTACTGTTTGATTTCAGAGTTATGTGCAAAAAATTACCAGTGCCTTCCTATTCGGAGAACCTAGAACTCGACATATTGGTGGAATAAATAAAAAATCTACAAATGTCAATGGTTAACCAATGGAAGGTGATTGAAAATTATGTCAAGGCTAAATACAACCTATACCAATGATGATATGCCTAAGCCATGATTAGAAAATTACGAAAAAGGCTAAATACAAGCTATGCTAATGATGATATGCCTAAGTCGTGGGGTCCAACAGGAGTGTTTCCTCCATCACTTTTTGTTTTATGCTATCAGTGGAGAAAACGCCATGATACAATTTGTTATGAGTTTGTTGCTAATTTTGTAACTAATTTTGGCCCCATTTCGAGGTTGGTATCGGGGGCCCGTACACTATAAATATGCTCCCCATAGAGGGAGAAAGGGTTGGTTTTGGAACCTATAAGACTGTTGTGTTTATGATATTTTGATTTAATACAAGCTACAGAGCTAAATGCCGGTTATTTGAATGCAAAAAATCCTATGTATTTCTCAATTATAGCCTGTAATTTCCTTTTTTTGCGTCCATGTAATTCCTGTTATTTCTTTACATTATGTTTTCTTCATGTCTTTGACTAGTGTATAATGGTTCAGAATTCATATTCTTATGCTCTGGACATTGTCTTGGACATTCACCAAACGTTTCCTCTAAAGTTGGTGTAGAATTCATCCCTATGGTGATCTACATTGATGGATTGTCATTGTTCTTCATTTTTCACCAGAACCAAAACATATCGATCGTGATCGAAGTACTACCTTGCTCTTGCAAACGTTTCCAATGCAAACTGCTCTATATTTCTTAGTATTTGTAACTCCATAGACCAATATATATTTACCTTGTTTCAACAACCAATATTTTATATTAATTCTGTGACAATATGTCTAGCCTTTTTATACATTTGTGAGAGATCTCTCTCTAGAAACGGGGAAGCCAACTCCCTTTCCTAAAGCAGTTCTGCTATTACCTCGAGGTCCGCCTTCCCGCAATCTTGGGTGTGATTCTGAGTGCTAATAGAATTCTTGATGATGGTGAAGTCCTTGGTCTTTTGATGGGATTATTTACTATCTTGAATAAGAAGAAACCCTCGCTTAACTCATATGAGATGTCGGACCAGTCAAAAAGGAGATAAATCCTTAAATTAATGGTGGAATTCGTGAGCTTAAATAATTTTGACAAGTTTGATGGTGGCATGTTTGGATATCAAGCAACCCAAAAGAATGCAAGGTCGTCCTGCTAAATTAAAATTGAAATAAAAATAAAATAACAAATTATTTTTTTGACAAGTCGGCTCCAAAAAAATATATCAACAAACTAGTATAAATAACCAGTCAACATCTTCATTTAATGGTATATGAATTTGTGGGTTTTCTTTGAAATTAGGGTGGAAAAAGGACCATTGAGGAAGCTACAGTAGGGAGAATTCCACTATGGAAAAATGCAGGTGAACAAAGCTCTAATTTTCAGGTGAGCAGACTTACAAACGCAGCAGCAGACATGGTTTTAAAGTCTGAAATTTTTTTGTAGAGGAGGTATTTTTCTCTCTGAGATTTGGTGAAGCCATACACTGAGAGAGATATAATATAGGAGAAAGTTTGTAATCTTTGCTTTGTTATTTTTGGAATATATCTTTTGAGAAATTCGGGACTGTTGAAGATATCCCTGAGGTTGCAGCAGTAATACAAAAAGCAAAACAACAGTAATATTTTTTGAAGAATTCTTCTTTGATTTGTTTTTGGGTGACCACTTAAGCTGTGGTCAAGTTGAGTGGTATGAGAGTCATTTCAAAACTTTCGTGGTGGAAGTAGCAACAATCATCTCTAAACTAGGATAGAGAAGAACATACTATGTAAGTGAAGGTATTGATGGTATGCTAAGTAGCCTTATTAGTGGTTGATGATTTTGATAGTGATAGCAGTAGTAGCATCACTCTGATATGTGAGAGAAAATTGACTAAGATATATAAGTTGATGTGATAGAAGCTAGTGAAGCAAAATTTTATTGTGTTCTAAATTTATTCAGTGACCTGATTTGATTGGTTAGAGAATATAGAATTATCTCTAGACCAGTCTAAGTTGACTTTGGTTGATTTAAGTGATTGCCACAATTGAAGCAACTGACAACTACTGCAGTTAGACAAGATGATGACATGACATGAACAGACTTGTGCAATGTGGATAAGAAGCAATGAACCTTGGTCAATGGAACAACAAAATTGACATGATTAAGTAGAAATTATTACAATATTATGATGGCAAGTTAATGACCAATTTGATGACCTAACATGCTTACTAGACATTGAAAATAAAGATCTAGCAACAGCAAATTAATGAAGACATGATGAATATGTGTTGACAGCAAAATTATGACTTAACTATGGATAGATTGAAGACATGTTTATAGATAGAATGAGTATCATATGATTGTGATGATGTATTTGAAAATTATGATTGTTTGGTGACAATAATTTGTATGTAACTACAAGCTGGGCGTTGTAATTATTTTTCTTAGTTGGATCTGAGAAAAAGACCAAGATAAGTCTTGGAATAGAAGTTGGTGCTTCTAATTCAGTTGAAGCTGATAGACCCCATGGTTGTAGCCGTTGAATCTAATATAATAAATTTTATAAGTTCATATTATGATGTGTTCTGTGTTGTCTATGTAATTGATTGATGTTGATGTACTTATGATGGTGTTTGTTTAAGTAGTTGAAGAAAGTTGAAATTGTAAAAGTGTTGGCCCACTTATTAACCCCCTTATCAATGTGCCATTGTGTCCAACAATTAGTATCAGAGCAGGCCTTCACCACAAGTCTAACCAGCTCGAAGGATATCAGTGGACACGTAATGGATGCAAATTTAGAGTCCCCGAGCAATGATTAAGTTCCAGTACTTGATGCGATCAATTACATTGGATGGAGAAGTAATATGAAAGCTTAGTTGAATAAATTCAGTGTTTGGGAAATTGTGGTTAATCTAGTTGTCCATCCTAGAAAGAAGACAAAGACAGCAGCTGAGAAAGACAATAACATTTCGTTGAAGTTTTTGATGGATGGATTATCAAGCCCTATCAAAGAAAGTGTAAAGGAGTACACCTCTTCCAAGGATCTCTGGTCCAATCAGGAAGAAGAATACCAAAGGAGGAGTCAATACAAAGAAAAGGAAATAGAAGTCAAGGATGAGAAGCAAGGAGAAAAGGAGGAAGAATATTCAAATGTAAGTAAAGGTAAGAACTTTTCTGTTGGTGATAGTTTTGATGATATTGAAGTTCCATTTATAGAAGACGAAAAAGAAGATTTGTTAAGGGTAAATAATGCATTTGCATGCACCCTATTGGATGTTGATCTCAAGTCCAATCCAAGACTCAAGAAGAAGATTTTTGGGTCATTTGAAAAGTACAAAAAGGAAACATAGACATTGCTCATGAGATTGAAACTCAAGAACAAAGATTTGCAAGATGAGCTGGAAGATCAAAATGATGAAGTTAGAAGATTCAAGACTGAATTAGAAAAAGAACAAGGAGAGTCTGGTAAAGACCCTAAAGAACTTGAAGCGAAAAGAAAGGAAAATATTGGATTGAAGAATCAGTTGGAGGAAACCAAAAGAGTAGAATATATCATGAAACTACAGTCGGAAGAAAAACATACTACACATCAAAAGCTTGAGATGGAAGTTGTAATTCTTAGAAAGAAAATTGAAAAATCAAACAATCATGTGAAGTTCAATAGCATATCGATTATATTGGATAAAATATTGGATTGTCAAATATCCCCCTTTGACAAATCTGGTCTTGGGTACAAGAAGGAAGAAGACAAATATGAAGGTGGCACTTGGTCTACCAAAACTCAAGAAGAAGTTCCATCATCTTCCTAAGGTAAAGATAAACCTTCTCCCCATGCACCTATACATGAAAACAAAGAATTTGGAAGATAAAAAAATGCTTGAAGAAGTTATCACTGCACCTCAAAGCAAACTCAGAGAAGAGACAACTCCAAGGTGGAACCAAAGTTCCAAGTTTGAAAGTAGATTTAATGGCTACTGTTTTTCTTGTTCTAACTTTGTTCATAAGGATATGGATTGTAGCTGAAGAAGTGGTGGAAGACACAATGAAAATATTAGGCATTGAACATGTGACTGAATTGGGAATGTTGCTTCTAAATGTCACACCTTGAAATGCTTCACTTTTGGTGGAGTTGGCCATAATTACCAAGTATGCACAACCTCAATAAGAAAATTCATGAGAATCTTCTCATGCTCATCAGCAAGGAAGTTCAATGAATCTTGGAAGAAGAATGACACAACCAGATTTGAAGACCAAAGGATCAATGATCATAGCCAAGTACATCCTAAGGTATGGGTAAGGAAAAACATTCTACTAGATCTAAATGAAGTGGATGAAAATTGCACAAGTGAAGGTGGTTTCCATATGGCAAGCCATGTTTGAGGTCTTTCAAAGACCATGGTATACCATGAATTCATTATGGAGGATGAACTCAAGGAGAATTGATGACTACTCCAAGAAGAAATTAGGTCCAAGGATCGTGGTTGTAATATAAAACAAGATATGCAAGTGTGAGGGGGAGTAAGGAAATTTTCAAGCAACACTTATTGGTATTTGAATTGTTGACTTATATTGAAGTAATTATAGTCTTAATATAAATCATAATCATGTTGATATAGCTTTGGATCTGATCAAAGCATTTAAGCATAATATATGCACCTATGAAGTTGTTCAAATAATGAAGAATACAGAAGGATACAATGGACAGGTTCGGGCTTGGTAGAAGATCTTCAAATATTATGGATACACAGGAGATATGTTCAAATTGAAGAATGCACAAAATTAAAGAAGACATGTACATGGGTTTACAAGGGAGTGCAAATACAAGTTAATTTTTTTTTTAGCTGGACAGATTGGAAGATAGAAGCAATTGGAACAAACCTTGATTTTGTGGTCTAGTAAAATATAAAGTATGAAAGCGATACAAAATTCCCTTAGGCATCTTGGCAGCCAAAAGGGGAGTATGAAAAATCACTTGAAGGTCAATTGGGATCAATTTAATTGAAATTGGTATCAGCAACATACTTAATTAAGTAAAGCTTGAAGAGCACGAAACAACTGTAGAAGCATTTTTTAAGGATATATTATTCAGCCTATTTTTTAAAAGAAATTTGATAATAAAAATATGAGTGATGATATGATTGAAAGGGGGGGTATGATGTGTGGAAAAGTGATGCATACTTACCTTTTTATTAAATGATTGTTGATGCATTTAATTGCACTTCAGAAAGCAAAACAAGGTCAGCAGAACCATGCGACTTAGTTGAAGAGTACACAGTTCTAGTAATGAATAATATGAAGCTTGCATAGTTCCATCAGCCTCCAGTAAGTCAAGATAGATCCGAAGAAGAACTAGAAGTGGAATTAGTATTAAATTTATACAAGGAGATAACCAACAACTTAAGGACAAATTGGCATTCAAGATTTGAAGTGTTCTGAAATAAGAATATTAGTGGCAGATTTGAATATTGTCTGAAGATGTCCTGAAGATTTTATGCATGCTAGATAAAAATTTGATGAAGTTTGAAGCAACATAATCTTAGGGGGAGTAATTTGGCAAGCGGAAAGGAACAGAAAACAACACCAAGCTCATTCAAAGGAGGAGATCATAAAAAGTTGACATGGTATGATGAAGTATTCAAAGATACAACATTTTTTTGGGCATTGTGAAGTCTTTAATGGATAAATGGTCGACCCTTTGTCATTAATTTCAAAGGGGGAGAGAGAAATTGTAGTTTCCATCAATGACAAAGGGGGAGACTGATGAACATGGTTTCCATTGATGACAACACATTAATGACAAAGCTTGTTGACAAGGACAAGGACATGGATTGATGATGACATGGAGAACATGAAAAACATGGGGCATGGCCAAATGACCCATTATGTGGTCATTTGTGACTTTATGGGGTCATGGACCTCGTGAATATTGCCTTGAAGTCCTTGAAAAATTGATTGTATTTTGGTGTCTTTAAGCCATTAAAAAATGATGGAACCTTTGAGGTGAAGTCATTTGACATTTCCTTCACAATGAAGTCTTTGATATGTTGATGAATTCGTTTAACTTTATCATAGCATAGAATTATTGATGATGGTGAAGTCCTTGGTATTTTGATGGGGTTATTTACTATCTTGAATAAGAAGTAGCCCTCACTTAACTCATATGATACGTCGACCTAGTAAAAAAGGAGATCAAACCATGAATTAGTGATGGAAGTTGTGAGCTTAAATAATGTTGACAAATTTGATGGTGGAATATTTGGATATCAATTAACCCAAAAGAATGCAAGGTCGACCTGCTAAATTAAAATTGAAATAAAAATAAACATAACAAATTATTTTGTTTGACAATTCGGCTCCAAAATATATATATATATGAAAAAACCAGTATAAATAACCACTCAACTTCTTCATTTAATGCAAGATGATTTCATGGGTTTTCTATGAAATTTGGGTGGAAAACGGACCACTGAGGCAATCGCAGTAGGGAGAAGTCCACTGTGGAAAAATGCAGGTGAACAAAGCTTTGATTTTTGGGTGAGAAGACTTAGAAACGCAACAGCAGACATGGTTTTAAAGTATGATATTTTTTTGCAGAAGAGGTCTTTTTCTCTCTGATATTTGGTAAATCCATACACTAAGATAGCTGCAATATAGGATAAATTTTGTAATATTTTCTTTGTTATTTTTGGAATATATCTTTTGAGAAATCCAGGACTGTTGAAGATATCCCTGAGGTTGCAGCAGTAATACAAAAAAAAAAGTACTTTTTTTCAAGAATTCTACTTTGAATTTTTTTTGGGTGACCACTTAAGATGTAGTCAAGTTCAATGGTATGGAAATCATTTCAAAACTTCTGTGGTGGAAGTAGCAGTAGTCATCTCTAAACTAGGATAGAGAAGAACATACTATGGAAACAAAGGTATTAATGGTATGTTTAGTAGCCTTGTTAGTGACTGATTAGTTTGATAGTGATAGCAGGAGTAGCAACACTCTAATATGTGAGAGAAAATTGACTAAGATATCTAAGTTGATGCGACAGAAGCTAATGAAGCAAAATTTTATTATGTTCTAAAGTTATTTAGTGACCTGATTTGATTGGTTAGAGCATTTAGAATTAGCTCTAGACCATTCTAAGTTGACTTTGGTTGAGTGAAGTGATTGCCACAGCTGAAGAAACTGACAACTACTGCAGTTAGAAAAGATGATGACATGACATGAACATACGTGTGCAATGTGGACAAGAAGAAATGAACCTTCATCAATGGAACATCAGACTTGACATGATTAAGTAGACATTATCACATGATTATGATGACAAGTTAATGATCATCTTGATGACCTAACATGCTTACTAGACATTGGACAAAATGATCTAGAAGCAACAGATTGATGAAGACATGATGAAGAGGTGTTGACAGAAGAATGATGACTTACCTATGGATAGATTGAAGACATGTCTATAGATAGAATGAGGATGATATCATTTTGATGATGTATTTGACAATTATGATTGTTTGGTGACAGGAATTTGTATGTAACTACAAGATGGGCCTTGTAATTATTTTTCTTAGTTGGATCTGAGAAAAATACCAAGCTAAGTCTTGGAATAGAAGTGTGTGCTTCTAATTCAATTGAAGATGATAGACCTCACAGTTGTAGTTGTTTGAATCTAATATAATAAAGTTTACAAGTTCATCTTATGATGTGTTTTGCGGTATTCTATGTAATTGATTGATGTTGATGTACTTATGATGATATTTGTTTAAGTAGTCAAAGAAAGTTGAAATTGTAAGAGTGTTGGCCCACTAATTCACCCCCCCTCTCAATGTGTCATTGTGTCTAAGAATTTACAGGTATATGGAAGGCCAAGGATTAAGGTATTAGTTACTGTATGAGGAAAACTCCAATTCTTTTCTTTTTTTTAGCACAAAACTCGATGTATGTGGGATGTAATGATGTAGGTTGTGTATACGTGAGCTGCATAGCTGCTAACTTGTGTGTATATTCAAACATGTATTTGTAAGGGTTAAACTGAAGCATCGGGGATATAGTGAGTAAAATGGGTATAGTGAGTCTACATAAATACAAGGGAAGGCTATAAAAACATGATGCATGAGGTGTAGAAAATCATGGTATAACAATAATTTATTCAAACCTTGTATTTGTCCAAATAAACTTACCTTATTTTAACTTAGGATCATATAGGTCCCAATCCATCACCGTGTTGCCTACAACTTCCAATAATGCAATCTCTTATGAAGGAGCCTCCTCATTAAATGCGTCCAAAGAAAGAACTATATTTAAATCACCAACCAAGATTCTATTTAAAGTTTGAAACTAATCCTCGAAATCTACAAAACATAGCCAACATTTTTATATATACTAGAATTTGCATCGAGAGGCACAAGAACACCGAGAGGGTAAAAATATTGAGTCTTTACACAACTGGATGAAGAAACTACAGAAGCATGAGCATCCGATGGCCTATTATTGTACGTATTCTAATTCATACCTTCAGTTTTAATGGAAAAAGTCCCTAAATATTCTATGTTTACTGTAATTTTTTTTTGTCTTACGGTTCCTATTTTCAATAAACAAGTCGTCTTCTTTCCACACTTCTGCACCAGTATTTCTGCACCCGCACTTCAGAAATCGACTTAATAGCTTCTGAAGCAGGTGTTCCATGCTCTCACACCTTTCTGATTTTTGATATTTGGTTCAGAATACATAATTTGGATCCTCAACTTACGAAACATGGTTCCCACACTTTCACCCAAACCGATTTTCAATTTTTGGTTTGGATTACGTAAGTCGACTCCTAGAATTGTGAAATAGGGTTCTTG
The DNA here is from genome assembly GCA_001517045.1 of Pseudotsuga menziesii. Classification (NCBI taxonomy): domain Eukaryota; kingdom Viridiplantae; phylum Streptophyta; class Pinopsida; order Pinales; family Pinaceae; genus Pseudotsuga; species Pseudotsuga menziesii. Next base: position 334,321 of record LPNX010690543.1, read on the forward strand.
CACTTTCATGCATTTTCGATTTCTGATTTCTGGTTTGGATTACGGAAGCTGACTCCTTGACTTATGTATTCTAATTCAGAAAATTTCCTCCTAAGTCTTTTTTTGGGGGATCTTTGGTTTTCGGAAGCACCTTTTCCTTTATAAGTATCATTTTGGGTGCTTCTACCTTCCGCCTTCCGCTTTCCAATGTACGAAATGCGAGGATCCATTTTTTCAAGTCTTTGGGGAAATATTTTTTCGACTTCTAATTTCCTCCATGAGGAGTCCGGATATCAGGACTCAAATGTTCACAATAAAACCTTTTTCCTTTCCGACTCTCGCTTCCCAATGTCCGAAATGTAGAAATCAGAAAAGTCCTTTGTCGTGTTTTTTCTTTCTTGTATTTCCTACTTCCTTTTTCCGCTAAGTTGGATCCCGGAAGTATCATTTTTCATGCAATAAAAAAGCTGAATTTTCTACTCCCTCTTTCTTTTGTCTGGAATGCGAAACTCATAATTTTTGATTCACGATAAAACTGTCATCCTTGTCTCCGACTTCCAATTTTTGCATAGTCGTTTCTCGGAAACCGAAAAGTTTTTTTTTCGCAACTTATGTTTTCTTATTTTCTCCTCTTTCCTCTTTTCACCTTTTCAGAATGTGAAAGGAGGAACTTTAATATGTACACTATCCAACTAAATTACTTTCTAACTTTCTCTTTCTGATGTCTAGGACATGGAATCCAGAAATCGCAAAATCAAAACTTTCAAAACTTTTTATTTCTGATTCACTCCTTCATCTCTGTCATTCATTTATTCTAGATCGACGGTATAGATATTTTTTCCCGTTGAGACTTTGGCTATTTAGTCTGTTCAAATTCCTAAGGGTTTTTACCATTTTTACTCGCGTGTTTTAATGTGCCTAGGGATTTTTACAATGTTTTTCTTGCTCAAGCTCACAGTTTCCCTGGTTTTGAAACTTTCTACCGATAAGTTGACTTCTCACAACTGTTTATTTTGTTACTTTTACACTGTAGTAATTTTTTTACCATGGTTTCCAAATTTCAGGGAAAATTTGGTAATTGCTGTACCCAAAAACACAAGATCAAAGATAGCTCTACAAGAGAACAAATCCAAAGACCCAAATTCCATAATATTCATGGACACTAGTGGATGTGTTTCTGAAACCCTATTTTTGGATCGGTCGACGATATATGTTATCTTTGATAATGATGATTTTTTCACTGTGCCTCATGACCAACCAAATTATATCAGAATTTGGAGCTCGCAGCTCCATCTCATTGCCTCTATACCACCTTTCATTCCTTACACACACCCAGTGAAATGGGCATTGGACAATGCTAAACCTGAATGCCGCATGTTCAATGACCACATTGGTACTTTTCTGGCCTCTTTCAATCCTGATACTTCTTCTAAGGCTTATGCCCTTGGACCCCCCAAACAGATCCTGAGCCATAATTTTCTAGACGAAGCAATCTCCTGCTACAATTATGAAGATGTGGTAAAAGTGTGGATGGAAAACCCTACTCTGTTTATTCGTCGACCAAGTAATGCTTACCCTATTTGATGGTTCAGGGAAACATATTCATTGCTTGCATCCATGTTCTGTCGGTTGTATAGGTCATCTAATTGCTCATTGTTTAAAGCTGAATGGGTTCTGACATTGCATCACATTCTCCTTACGGGACATTCTTTCAATTGGGCTAATATTTAATCCATAAATTTGCAAGAGGAAATTCTTAAGTATCAGAAGACCCTGGCAAATAGGAAACCCCAGTTTTTCATGTCGTCTTATGTAATGGGTGGCTTTTTGTGCAACTTCTACATTTCCTTATTTGGGTTGGAATTGGTAGAAGAATTCCCCACTTGTTCATATTTATTGTTCTAACATGTGGGAGGAAAACTTTGTTCCTTGGGTGTATGATATTTGCAACCTTTTCTTAGGGTATATGTACCATAACATGTTCAAGTCTGACGCTTCAGTGTTTTAACAAAGTGCAAGGGATTTGATCACTTTGCATGGGGATTGGTATGTTGGAGAATACTTCTCCTACTTCATAATTTTGGGCAACAACATAATCCATTTACTGCCAAGGATTGTCCCAAACCGCATGGTTTTGCAAGAATTTAATTTTCAGACGATCGTTGATGGAGCCTTCCCTAAATTGGCCAAGCACAAAAAGAAGTGTTGGCCAAAGTTTCCCTTGACTTTAGGTTCTTTGGTCCTATAGAATTCTACCCACGCAACAGTACTAGGTAAGGAAATTTCAATTATGAACCTGGGAGAAGCCCCTAAATAATGCATGATCCAAAGGATTATTTGACAAGCCTCTTTGCTCAAGAACAAACTAAGTTTCATTACACACATGAGGAGCTACCAGATGACTCCATATATAGGGAAACTATTGATTTTCATGAGGAATTGGAGAATATCACTGATCCAGAAGTACGGACACATGTTGCTAAGTATCAGAAAGATCTCAAGTAGACTACCCTTCACTTCAATAAATTAAAGTTCGATGCAGAAGATAAAATTCATAGGGAAAACATGGAGAAAGAAGAAAGAAAACATGAAACAACAACTTCTTCTTCTGTCTCATCCTCTCAGTCTAAAGACAAAGGTAAATACATCATGGAAACCCTTGTGATTGATCACTCTTCACAATTAGATGAATCTCTACATAAAGGGGAATAATTCATGAGAAATATTGAGAAGCTTAATTCCCAGCTTTAGACACAGGTAGAAGAGGATGAACCTCAACCTAAGAGACACAAAACTCATTCTGTTCCCCTGCAAGCACATGAACCTAAAGCACCAGTGGCTCAAATAGAACACATACCTCAGCAAGTGCTCAGAGAGGAACAACCAACATAGCTAGCTCCACTTGCTCTTTAAGAACAACTACCTTTGCAGATTCCTCCAATACAACAGGTTGAACCTCCCCCTCAACCTGAAATTGAAGTGCATGGAAGTCATAGTTACCTAGAGGAATAATTTGGTTCTGCTACTTGCCCTATCAATATTTTATCTTCCATGACATCCTCCGTTTCTGATATATAGTCATTATCAGGTCTTTTTTATGCTTTATTTCCTCAGTTTTCCTTTTCTTATCTGAATTTAAAGCCCATTCTTGAGGACACCTCTACAAACCCATCAGTGTTAGCAGAAGTTCCCATTCCTACTTCTCCTCTTGTTCCACATGTGTCATTGATCCCCCATACATCCCATACTACCCCTACATCCTCGCATATTTCATTTTCCCAAGTAAAAGTCCCTTTTACCTCCACAATTCTTTCTTCGCAAGTTGAAATTCCTATTCCCCCCTTTTCCTCTTCTCTTATGTCTATTTTACCTACTCCCCCCTTGGACATTTCTCCCATTAGTGTGGAAGTCTCAGTCTATCAAACAAAACCTGAGCCATCAACCACCCCCCAAGAGGAAATCCTACAAGACTCAGAAGAGATGGAAGATTTTGGAGAGGATGCTATTTTTTACTTAGGGAAATATATTTTTGGAGCAAGAAAGAGAAGGAAATAATAAAAAAGGGAACAAAGAGGACAAGGGAAGGCACACTCAAACATATGCCTTCCCTTAATCAAGTTGTCTGGAGAACTGATGCCCCTAATGTTAGAGAAGTAGCATTGGATACATCAACTTCTATGAGAGCTTTTGTAGGAGCAATTTATGAATCAGTGTCACATCTGCATAAGGATCTTGTTGATAAAGAATAGGAATTGCAGAAATCCAAAGAGGATCTCACTACAACAAATTCTAGAATTAGCGTCCATTTTTAGTGTAATGTTTTTTTACATTGAGTGGTCAAACTAGATGCTAAATGGGACACGTCATGGACAAAATTTAAAGCATCTCAAAAAACGTATTTTTTGCTTCCTTGATAGCATCCTTTATGACATCCAAAATAACATCTATTTTTTTTCTTCCAGAATCGCATCCAACTTTGATTCCTAAACAATGTCGAGGTTTGCTTCCTAAATAACGTCCTATTTTGCTTCCTAGCAAGTGTCCACTTTTGCTTCTTAAATGGAATGCATGTTAGCGTCATATTTGCATCCTTAATAGCACCATGTTAGCATCCAAATTAGCATCCATTTTTGCTACCACTTTAGCATCCCATTTTGCACCATGTTTTACTTCCAAATATGTGTCAATTTTTGCTTCCAACTTTGCACCAATTTTTTATTCCTTTGTTGATTGCATGTTTTGCTACCAAAATGATGCCGAATATTTCTTCTAGTGTTGCACCATATTTTGCTTCCTATGTAGCACCATGTTTTGCATCCAAAGTAACTTCTTATTTTCTACCATATCAGTGCCACGTGTTGCATCCTTTTTAATTCCTAGTTTCACGTCTTATTTTTCTACCATATCAACGCCATGTTTGGATTCATCAGTCGCACAATGTGTTGCATCCTTTATAGTGCGTAGTTTCGCATCTCTCATTTTTTGGTCACTAATTTTGTCACTTTTAGTAATTTTATATACGAATTTTGGTCATTTTGTTTGGTCACTTATCTCTCATTGTTTGGTCACTTATCTCTTATTTTTTGGTTACTAATTTAGTTGTTTATAACCGATATTATAATATCATTAGGCAATGGAGGAATCGAACCACCAACCTCGTACTTGTAAGGCAAGTGATCTTCCATTAAGCTAGCACCCTTTAAGAATTTGGAAACCTAACTTATAGAGTACTCTATAATGGTATATATCACTAGTATATGTGCACATTTTTCCCAAAGAAAATTGTTGCTATTGCAACACTTGTGCATTTCTATAGCGACGAACATGACCCCTATCGTGGCAACAATTTCGTCCTTGTAGCAACACTTTCCACAGCTTGTCTCTATAGAAACACAAAATACATGAAACATGGGTTGTTTAAAACATCAAACTGTGTCGCTATAGTGACACTTCCCCATCTCTATAGCAACATTTCCATTGCTATAGCAACACTTGGTTGTCTCTATATAAGCGTCGAGGTGTTGTCACTGTAGCGACAAGGTGTCATCGCTATAGTGATGAAGGAACATGTTTACAATATTTTTTTACCAATAATGCACCATCACTGTAACGACAAGGTGTTGTTGCTATAGTGACGCCCGTTTGTGCAACTCGTCGGCGGGCTTGCTATACTAGCGACGAAAATTCCGTCGCTAGTATAGCAATCCCATTGGAGAGTTGCACAAATGGTCATTTATTTGATGATTGTCCATAAGAAGAACCCTTGAAGATCTCTCTCGTTTGAAATATATATGATTTATAATGCTTATGCATACTTGGTGAAATTCATCATAAAAATATATGCACATTTTAAAGATAAATTGCAACCTTGCTCTCCATCCCATGAGCCACGTTCATATTATATTTCCAAAACGAGTGATAAGTTTGTTGAAGCAACTATTACATCCCCACATGTAGAAGACATTAGTCATGAAGTATTCATCTCACTCTTCCATGAAGACAAGGTAATGTAAGATATAGTTCTTTCCAGATTTTTATTTTGACAATGTAATGGTCGATTTGGAGAGTATTATTTTTGAAGCGAGACTCTTGTATGATGATGAGATGTTAGTTGCGTTTATCTCTTCATGTGATGAAAATGAAGGCAGTAAGTGTTAAGTGTTTGAAGTTAGTAATAAAAATTTTCAAATCGATAGGCATAGTTTGGGGATGGATTGTTGGAAATTGTTTGGGGATCCCATCTATGAGACTAATGGGGATGATTCTAGGGAGTAAAACGTTGATTTTGTGCCTCTTGGACAACCATTCTTACTAAGTCAATATGCAGAAATTTCTGATGGTGATTTACAGCCATGTTTTCCAATGTATGATTCAGAAAATTTTCAGATTTCACAGCATGGCAACGATGATAAAATTGTTGTGATTTTCCAACCATATACACCTTCAGATTTTTGTGGATTTGCATGTGATTTTTAGGGGGGAGATATGTTTAGGTTTTGGAAGATGTATGGAATAGAAATACATTTAGTTCATATTTTATGACTGTGATTTCCAACCATCTAATTGTACAGAAAATTCACTTTCCAGCTCTAAAATTTCACCTCATACTTCATCATCATGCTTGGTAGAAGATATTTGATCGTTGCAACAGATCCAGCTACAATGAATGTGTTATACTTTCCCGCAATGTCAAGGGACAAATTCAAGATTAAAAGTATTACCTGGAGAATCAATTCATGGTTGGAACAATTCAATTAAAATTCTGAAGCTGCTCATGTGAATTATCAATTATAGGTATTGTATCATGGATTGGATGAAATTCATAGAGATTTAGCATGAGGTTTCTACAAATATATTATCGGTTTCACAAAATTCATGGCCCTTCTATGGAAGAGATATGTGAGTGGTACTTGCATGTTTTCTCCAATGAAGAAGCAACCAATCCACTATCAGCATGTGAGGAAAAAACAACAAACTCAAAGTGTGCATAAGAAGATCTCTCATCCTCACATTTATCACATAATCCCACTAGTAGCAGCAAATTCAAATCCAACTCCCTGGACTTAACATTAAACTTAGTGAATTATGTTGTTGACGAAGTATTAGCGCTATATAGAATCAACAATATTGAAGGCACTAGGAAACTAGGCATATATATCCTCTCTTTGGATGAGATATCCATTAATTTATGATGCAAAAGCTTAGAACATCAATTGATTATCTCAAGTTTCATCTAAATGACAATGCAATATGCTCTGCAAAAGATATAACAACCAGATATAATAGATATTGGTTTTAGCAGATATAACAGCCACTGCAATAGAGGATTGCAGATATTGAAGATCAATACTAAGCCCAATTTGTACAATATGTAGAGACTATTTATGATAACAAAATTGATTGACCGTTTCCTTGTAGTAGGACTCAGCCGGATGTAGCTATCAGTGAAAAATACACACAAGAAGGAGTCAGGCAGAGGCAGTTGTCAGTGAAAAGGTGGACCTTAATTTCTTGGTTTTTTGCAAAAATATTAGATGGAAATGTCATTTAATAATATGTAAGGTTCTGTTTTGTTGTAATAATTTAATTAGTCGCCGAGGCTTGGAAGAAATAAAAAATATGACAGAACATTAAAACTTCATCAAAACTATACATAACCACATCATGTAAGGTTCTTCATAATCCATTTGATTTCTATATGTAATTATTACATTGCTTTCAAATGTACTAATTGTGCTACACCGTAATTGCAATAATGCCTAAAAAAAATTAAACAACCATACATGCACGACTGACACCAAGGAAATAGAATATCCTATAAGTGTTGGAGGACTGGACAAATCAGCTTCAGGATTTGCAGAATATGCAGAATATGCAGAAGGTGAAGCAGATAGCACTTTCAGCACCTGCACAATACAATACATAATGTTTATTTTAATTCCTTTGAATGTAAGGATACAACCAACAATTGAAATGACATCAAATATTTATCTTTCACCAAATGAAGATTGATTGGAAGCTAGAAAGAAAAGAAAAATAATAGGTAAAAGTTCCTCTAGTAAACTCACCAGGATGTTTACAGGATTTAAATAACGAGCAATCCCTCGGAAAAGCACAAGATCATGAAAAATAAACTATCATACTATGCCCTTATCCAAAATAACTATCCTATAATACTTCTGTTTGAAATCATTAGATACAAAGCATCAACAAGCCCCAAATGGAGATGATACCGAATAATAAAACTTAGTAACCCGTTATATCGAAAGTGGGAAGAATATAGAGGGTGGCAGCCCTAAATCCAATCCACTACCTCTAGAAAGTTAGAAATAAAACCAATCAAAGAATGTCAGATCATCAATTCTAATATGCACAACCATAGTAAACATGCAATATAATGCCTATGGTCGTTTCTCTTATGAACTCTTAGTTTAGGAATCTTTGAGAGAATTGTCAAGATCTATGAAATAAGGAATCGGTAAGGCAATTGCTTTTGATCTATAATAGTATAAACCAAGGCTGTGAGACATTAAATACAAATAAAATCCTTGTGTTTCCATGCAACATCAATTCAAAAGATTTAAATCGTGAAACAAAACATCAATAAAGAGCCTTAATTCTTATTTATCCATATTTAAAATGCAAACAGTGCACACTTATTGAGGTTAAAAATAGAAAAATCCTTCAATGAGTGTATGCTTAGTTTAGTGTACTTGACATAGGGTTCATTGAGGACAGCAAAGTAAAATAGCAATAATGCACATTCATTCCAATGATCAATTTAAAAGGCTTCTACTTTTACTATGGCTGAAATTATGGTTTTAAAAGAACCATTTCTATGTATAATTTCCAAAACAACAAAATTGTTGTTCTATATCGCTCCATAATTGTGTCTAGAGTCTATACTAGCATAGATCCATGTTAAAACCAAATTTATCAAGCACCAAGAGGGATCAAATTTCTTGTGTAAATTTTTTTCTTGATGTGTAAAAAATTTAATTAAAAAAATTACACCTCAATAAAATATCCAGATTTAAGATGGATCAATGATGGTATTAGTTTTTTCAGCTTTTTGTTTTGAATGCACTGTTTAGCCCTAGTTGAATATTAAAGGAAAATTTACAGTTAAAAAACTGAATTTTATAAGGGCCGTGACCTACAGTACTACATACCAAAATGCATGAATCACGAACTTACTCTATTTGATATAAGAAGAAGTTTGGACACAATTTAGATTAACCTTAACAACACTATTCTTCGTGATTTGAATGCATGCTATCAATGACCTGCATCCAAATAATAGTTGATTCTTCTTGACATTATGTATACAATGGAATTTTAGTGTAACTGGATTTCATATACTAAGGGATGTCATCAATCTCGTAATTATGGTCAATGTGTACAAAATACCACTTTTCTGTAACTAGAAACTACAACACCATTGGTGTGTAATAGAGATACCATTGAGATGTAAACTAAATCCTACTAGTAGGATTATAGAATTCTGAAAAAATTTGTTCACAAAATCAGATGATGAGGATACGATCAAACAAATTGAAGAATCATATCAGCATGAAAAAGGTTTTGTAGGTTTTCTTTTACTTGGGACAATATTAGTATGGGTTCCTATGCGTGGCCACCAGCTGCAACCATACCTGTCACACAATCTGTTGCAAAAACCTCTTTTTCACAAAGGAAAATGGCTCCACACCCACTCCCGTCATTTAAAAATATTTATCACTTGCTGCATCTTCTCTTGTAACCACATCCACACCTAGAAACTATGCAATTCTGAAATACATATGATGATTGTTCTTAATGTTGTTGCAGAACCATCACTTCATAGATCCTATACTCAAACCACAGAAGTAGCAACTTACAAGGGGTTTTAACCTTTTGATTCCTCAATTGAAATTTGAAACAAGTAGGATAAATGAGAATGCCACATTTTCCAACCTAAAAGATCATCAATCAATATGAACCTTCCTTTCTAAGCTCAATGGCCATGCATGTAATCCGAATATGTTAATATTGCCGCAAAGGATTTCCAAACTGCAATTTCACCATCGAAACTATGTTGCACTCTTCATGATTTCATAATTCCACTCCACAAGCTTTTCTTTTGGAAGAGAAATATGTATAAGAATAAAATGTTCTCTAATTTCTCCTCTGCCATTTACTTAACTCCATACATGAAAGCTGTCAACATTTCAAACACATTTTCAAAGCACACTGATGCTAACATCTCCAAAGTGATACCGCAAAAATGTTTCTAAACACTTTTTTTCATATTTATATGAAGAAAAGAGTGCATGATATATCAATGCCCAAAAATTGTCTCCAATAAGATCAGGTTTCATATATCCAACAAACTACTACTCAAAATCTAACTAGATTTAAACCAAATTTAAGTAGCAAGCTCCACAAATAATTTAAACATATACAAGATAATGCAAACAGTATTAAAACTAGAATGATTGGTAGGAATTTAATTATTAATGTGCTGGAGGTTCAATTCAGGTAATGGTGCATGAAAATTTTTATCTTAATATAAACACAATTTCAAAAACCTTTACTTCTCACAAATTCCATTTCATAATCTTCAAACAATCAAATTCATCCCAAACAATTTTGGCAGTGGAAAGCATTTTTGTCATTATAAAACCTAGTTTGAGCCCAAAAAGAGCTATGAACTGGAGTACTTACCTCAAGATTTTTCTCTCCCAGAATAACTTTGGAATCAATTACATAGTCACTCACAATCAAAGTATGATCATTGTCAGTTTTTGAAACAAAATAGATTGTGAGATCAATAACCAAAGCACCCAGGTCCCGAATTGCATACAACCCTGAATGATACAATTAACATCATATTAAGCCAGTCGAAGTATACAACGGATCACAGTAGAAACAAAACCATTTTTTCTAAGCCAAGAAAATTTGAACACATAACTACTTATTTAAAAACACCACGACTAAGAATTAATCAAACCCACTAAATTCTTGTTTTATTATTTTTAAATGATCCTCTATTAACAAAGTGAGATCTACCTTCAACATAGATTCCATGACTGAAGTGCATCTATTCAAAGCCACAAATATTTTGTTCTAAAGTCACTACTATGAATTATACGAACCGACTTAAATAATGTTTATAATGACAAAATCATTGACTCACTTCATCAAAATCAACCCCGCGGTCAGTAGCAATATCACGGATGAGATCAGAGGTGGTCGTGTCAGCAACAAGAATCAAATCATGGTTGGAATCAACAAAGTCCAAAATTGCATGCAAATCTAAAGAGCCCCTCAAATCTGTATATGCATGAAATTAAAATATAACCCTCAGAATATATAACCTAAACCCTATACGAGCATAAATGAATGATTAAAGGGTGAATAGCATAACTTACTGTCAACAGAGGGGGAAAAGAGAATGATTCCATTGTATAAGTACTGGTCGTATCTATGCAGTGCAAGCTTGGGATCATGCGCAAGTTTGAAGTCAAGATCAAAACCACGATCTGTGAGTGTTTTGAAGAAAATTGAATGAGATGACTTGATAGCTAGGTCATCCACGAGCACGAGAATGTGTCGATCCATTGGAATCTCGGGAGAAAACCCAAGCAAAAAAATAGGGAACATAAATAATACAGATAATGTAATCAACCTGATGCTCGCAGCCATTGTTACAGAAAAAAGGGTTTCTCCCTCGCTCTTCACTTATGTGAATGGTGATGGATTTATCATGGAAGGTCTATGTTGAATTGAAAATGTACATGTATATAAGGTTGACCATTGAATCTCTAAGATGCAAGGTTGACCATTGAAATTTTAAGATGATGAACTTTTAAATATTCTTCCCAATTTGTAAAATAATCATGGTTGGGTGGGTTGTGGTTTATGACTATATCTTGGTTGGGTAGGTTGTAGTTTATGACTATATCTTAGTTTTCAAGGGAATTTTTAAACTAAGAGGGTATGGGATTTTTGTCAAATAAATACGGAGGTTTGAGGTTTCATAAGTTAATTTTATATTTGTTGAGCTATGGTTTATGACTATAGCTTGGTTTTGGGAGAATTTTTAAACTAAGTGGGTATGGGATTTTTGTCAAATACATATGGAGGTTTGAGGTTTCATAAGTTAATTTTATATTTGTTGAGCTATGATTTTAAAATAATTTTACTATTTTTAAATGATATATACTATAATATTTATGTGGATCAAGGTATACACATAGGAAATGGATTTTACTAGTATAATACTTCATATATAGTGGACCATACAAACCTTTGGTTCACCTTTGAACTAAAGCATATTTAAGTTCTAATGGTTTTGCATCAAGTTTATTTATGCTAATTGTCTTTATATTGTTGTTTTCTTATACAAATTTGTACCGAGTTACAATTAACATGTGTATATTTTATTAGTTCTTGTCATATGTAAGACTATATGTTTCAATCTTTTATATTAATAGACATTGATACATTAAATCAAAAATTTTAAACTTTGTTTTATAAATTTTGTTGATCATTTATATATATATATATATATATATATATATAT
>LPNX010690576.1:0-14074 GCA_001517045.1 Pseudotsuga menziesii
AAAGGGGTTTTTGGGCCTTTTGGAGGCATTTTAGGCCTTTTAGAGCCTTTTTAGATGGTTTTATGGCCTTTTGGAGGCTTTTAGTGGGATTTTCAGGGAGATATGGTAGGTAAATGGACGAATGAGCCATGAAATGGGGTAGATGAGGTAGTTAACCATTTTTGGGTGTTAACACCTAGACACCCCCACACACATCCACAGGTCACATCCATAGGTCACATCCATAGGTCTCCCTTTACCACTAACACCCGCCTCCCTTATATCACTCCCCAACCAATCCAACTACCTCTAACCCCTACCCCCATATTACATCCCCTCTACATTCAACTAGACACACCCACATTAATCTAACCCTCCCCCGAATCCTAAACTCCTAACACATCCCTTCCTCTCGCTCTCTCTCTCTCACACATTCCTATGTCTCCCCTCTGACACACACACACACACATTGCTATGTATCCCCTTACCACTAGCACCCCCTAACCTATCTCTTTGACACACACACACACACACACATCCCTATGTCTCCCCTTACCTCTAGCACCCCCTAACTTATCTCTCTGGAACACACACACAAATCCCTATGTCAGACCTTACCACTGGCACCCTCTAACCTATCTCTCTGACACACACACACACACACATCCCTATGTCTCCCATTACCACTAACACCCCCTAACCTATCTCTGCCTCTGTCTCACACACACACATCCCCATGTATCCCCTTGTTACTAACACCCCTTAACCTATCTTTTTCTCACACTGTTAACACCCAAAAATGGTTAACTACCTCATCTACCCCATTACATGGCTCATTTGTCCACTTTCCTACCATATCTCCATAAAAAACCCATAAAACCATCTAAAAGGTCACCAAAAAGCTTAAAATGCCTCCAAAAGGCTATAAAATCCTTTTTTCCTCCAAAAATATCCAAAAAGGAATAAAAAATGTAAAATAATGAGGAAAAAAAGGAAAACCCTAAACAGCTAAAACCCTAAAAAGCTGACCTAAACCACATGGTTTTATAAATAAATGATGGAGACCCATTATTCCATATCCATAATCATAAGCACCCTGCCTCTGCCGAAATTATTCCTGAAACCCTAGCTTACCATCAAGCTACTTTCACCATTGAGAATTCTTTTTGGCCCATTTCCACCATCGGAGAAGGAGAAGAAGCAGCTTGGAGCTCGAAGCCACCGACATCGGACTAGCGCAACGGACTCCATCAACCTCCTCATTGGAGGTAACATCAATAAAGTTCATTATTTACCATTTACTGCTTTTTGTTTTATGTTATTTACTTTCTACTGTTTTGCTTCATGAATGTTTAGATTTAATTTTTATTTCAGTTATAGCTTTTAATTCATACATCATTGAACTGCTACTAAGGAATCCATATTCCTTAGTAGGTGCTCATTCGCACAAGCTAGGGTGAAAACCCTAGCAACAGTTTTGGCGACTCCGCTGTCTTTTTTAATTCAATTTTTCCGTACTGTACTTTCGGCTGTCGTTTTTGGCTGCCGGAAACCGCACTTTTTTCTTCCGCAGTCGCGGTCCGACCGCGTATTTCAGGCCCTAACCTGCGACCAGACCGCCGCTGTCGGCCATTCTCCTACGTCCTGGAGGCGTCTTTGAACTTTCCCAGTTGCGCCCCGACCGCGTTTTTTCAGCCCACAGTCGCGATCCGACCGTGCCTGTTCATTACACAGTCGCGATCCGACCGCCGCTGTCAGCTAGAACCCCGCAACCTAGAACGCGCCTGTTTCCTTTAAACCCGCGATCTGCGCGCAACTGTTGCCTTCAAACCCGCGGTCCGACCGCGCGAGTCCGCCCCATACCCGCGGTCCGCGAACTGTTTTTTGCCCTTGTTTCCGCGCCGAAACCCAGCCACTTTGCCTCCATTTTTCCTGCACTTGCACAGCCACCTGTTCCACTTGCAGCCCTACAGCCATTTCTGTCCCTTGTTTACAGAATTGTTTAAAAAAAATATAGCATTATTTATTTCAGAAAAAATTCGCATGGTAAAATTTTTTAAAGTTTTTCATACATTATTATTGTTATTGAGTAACCATTTTGGATTCATAACCTCACAAGCACACAATCTGTCCCCTAATTCAAGTGAGACCTAAAATCTACTTAACTCAACCAACACTATAACCTCATTTGAGGAACACAAAAGAATTTTGTAGTTAGGTAGGATCGGGGGGATAGGCTTCCAATAACACCCCTCGGTTATTTACACGTGAGACATAGTTGTTGTCCATTAGGGAACCAAAATCCCTTAGTATTTTTTGACACGGTCACAACCGGTTTATCAGAGGGCCTCTCCCTTAGGAGAATTGAAGTCGTGAGATTGGTTCCGGAAGTCTGAGTGGAATACCGAAATCCATTCAGTAACTGAAGGGCTACCTTTCGCAGTTCTTGGAATACCCCTGTATAGGGATTATTGCGGTTAAAGGACCAAGCGGCAGATTTACCTTTCTGGACGTGTCATGAACGGGGTATCTTAGTTGCCATACTTCTAGGTTTGCGTACCTGGTGTCCCTCCCGGTAGGGGGATACTTTAGCCATTTGACTTTCCTATTTATATTGTCTGACTTGGATTTCATCACCTTGCAGAGAATATACTTGGTTGAGTCATAATACTATTAGTTAGGTGTTTGCATGCTCCCTTACCTCCTCTTGGTCTAGTGAGTCCACCGATTTTTCTTTTTTAGGAAACCGACTGCTTATTGGTATTCTGACCACTTTGTTGACACTCCACCTATTGTAGCACGCAGTTACACTAGATATTTTGAGTTGTTTTTTGGCCTGAGTGCCTTATTTTTCAAGCTCTCCTCCTGCACACACGGTTGCATTAGGGTTTTTGAGTTGTTTTTCCGACACCACAACCCACATAGTTGAAAACCACTTGTCACCATTGACTCTCCGAGACATTCTCGTCACCTCAGAGGCGAGCCCCCACAGCACGGTTCACTTGACACCACCCGTCATCACCGTAGATCTCGAGCCTTGTCACTTGACTCCACTCGTCAGCGGCATAGGAATCCGTCACCAGATTCTGAGAACACTCTTTACACTGCCCCCACTAGCCCCATGGCTGGCGTGAATCCCAATCCCTTCATTATAGGGACCACCGGTGGTACATCTGCCACTATACCAGTTACTACACCTATCATGGGTATGCCCTCTATGGGAGGCCCATCTACCATTCCCCTCACCGTACCTATTCCCACGGCAGGAATACCCATACCCACTCCATTAGTAACTCCTACCGCCCTTGGTGGCGCAGGACCTTCTCATACCACCGTAGTTCCCCCACTTGGGGGCAACCTCCCTCACATGACCCCTCCACCTGGGGGCATGGGCCCCAACGTGGTACAACCCACTACCGTGCCACACCCTTCATCCAGTTTGCCATACATGGCTAGCCTCAACCTACCTGACCTAGCCAGGTTAACCAACGACCCCATCTAGCACAACCCTGTGTGGCTCCACATGCCTACCAAACTCCCCTCTGACATCCCTAAGTTTGAGGGTAAGGCAGGTGAGGACCCACAGAACCATATCATGTCTTTCCATCTATGGTGTTCCTCCAATTCCATAGTAGACGACTCCATTCGCCTCCGTTTATTACAGCGCACTTTCACTGGCTCGGCTGCCAAATGGTATATCGAGCAACCCCACGGAACCCACACCACCTTTACGTCCCTGGCCTCGACCTTCCTCCAGTTCTTCCAGTTACCTGTTCGCTATGACGTAGGCGTCGAGATCCTCCTATCATGCAGACAGAACACGGCCACCCATATCACCGACCACATCCATGAATGGCGATGACGCCGTAGCCTATGCAAAATCAAGCTAGATGACCAGATCTTCCTAGATTGGTTCCTTAAGTCCCTCCTTCCGCTCATTGCTAAGGATGTGGCAGCCGAAAGACCCCAGTCAGAGGAAGAGGCTATCCTTAAAGCCCAGCAGTTCGATCTCATTTACGCCCAGTCGGGTTATCTTTACACCATCATACCAGATGCCCCTTGAGGCGATCCCCCACATAACAGTCCCTCTGTTTAGCTGTTTAGGGTTTTCCTCTTTTTCCTCATTATTTTACATTTTTTATTCCTTTTTGGATATTTTTGGAGGAAAAAAGGATTTTATAGCCTTTTGGAGGCATTTAAAGCTTTTTGGTGACCTTTTAGATGGTTTTATGGGTTTTTGATGGAGATATGGTAGGAAAGTGGACAAATGAGCCATGTAATGGGGTATATGAGGTAGTTAACCATTTTTGGGTGTTAACAGATTGCCTCCTGATGTGTGAGGGCAGGAGCTCATTGTATGGCCGTTGGACATCATGAGTCATATTTGGTTTTTCTTGGGGTGTGGAGAAGAGAAGGAAGCAACTGAAGTCCGGGACACCGATCTCGAACCACCTGCAAGGACTGAAAAGTACATAACCTCAATAATGTATGAGGGATCATCTGATAATATGGACGAAGCGGGCATTCCCATGCTCGTACCAGAATATAAGGGTTTTCCTCTTTTTCCATTACCACTAACACCCCCTAACCTATCTCTGCCTCTGTCTCACACACACACATCCCCATGTATCCCCTTGTTACTAACACCCCTTAACCTATCATTTTCTCACACACATCCCTTGAGTTGTAAAACAATATAGTTAGGTTGAAGAGAAGTGGGGTGTTAAGGTGCAAATACTAAGGGAGTGCTTGTTAATTCCCCCTAAACCTTGAATGATCCCTTAGTCATGCAACTAACTTCTTAAATTCTCCAAAATTCTATTAGAGTAAAACGCACACTCTTTTTATGTGTCCAAAACGTGCCCTCGTTTTAGTTAACAATAACGCATGCACATTTATTCTCAGTATAAACAATAGCAGTCCCTCTCCAAGAAACACTCTAATACATTTCACATAGGTTAGACATTCCACGCGCAATTTCAGGTTACAAACAGTGCATGAACATTCTCTTCTTCACCATATTATCACACAAAATTGTTTTTTACGTCAAGCATCTCCACCACAAGTTTCTAAGTATTTCTTAGAGAATGGTATACATTGAGGAGTAAGAAATAAAGAATTAATTGAGCAAGAAAGAATCCATTAATTGAGCAAGGAGCAAAATAGAGCATCTCCACCATTGTTTTTCTTGCAATTGAGGAGCTAGAAAATGCAACATTAACTTGGTCATTGTGGTGGAGTGTGTAGACACAATTGAGCAAGAAACACAAGAAACAAACCAAGCTTGGGGAATTTCCCATTGAGGAGCACCATAGAGAATCTCCACCATTGTTTTTTTTGCGATTGAGGAGCTAGGAAAGGAAACATTAACTTGTTCATTGTGGTGGACTATGTAGACACGATTGAGTAAGAAACTGTTATTTTTTCAACATTCAAGCTAGCATTATGTTAGGATCTTTAACTAAGAGAACAACAAGTACAAAAATCAAACAAAAGAGACAATGAACATAGTGTTTTTTCTCGGGGAAACCATAAATGGAGAAAACCCCACAACTTCCTCAGAGATAGAATCAACACAAAGGTAAAACCATAAAACAGTAAGATGCACTCTTGATAGCAGTAAACTTCTTCTTTACTAGCCCCAGTGTCTTCTGCTTCCTCAACTATGCACTACACTTGAGTGTAAGTGATGTGTGCTAAATAGAGAGTCCAGCTCTCTATTTATACTAATCTCGACATGACTAAAATCCTACTAGGGCCAACCTCTACTTGGAGAGTCTAATAACCCTAGTGCCCTAGAACTACAGGGACTTTAACCCTTAGACAATCGGAGGGTTACCCACTATGACTTGACATGACTTGTTTACATTATAGATTCTTTCGATTGAAACATCGGGGCATGCCAACATGACTCAATTACATAATAGATACATCCCAGAATAAACATCGGGTTACAATACATAAGATACATAGATGAATACATTCTGAAGTTACAAATACATCAACACTCCCTCTTAACTAGGAAGGTATTCTTTTGACACAATTTTCAGCACTAGTCTTCTTCTCTGTAATAACTGGATCATCTACATCTCAAGCCTTCTGAGTCTTCAAGTCATCTTCATCTTCAAGTCATCTTCATTCTTCGACTCTGGATCATCTCTCAATCTGGATCATCATGGGATATCATTACTGGATCTGGATCATCTCTCGATCTGGATCATCATGGGAGATCATCACTGGATCTGGATCATCTCTCAATCTGGATCATCATGGCTGGATCTGGATCATCACTACTGGATCTGGATCATCAGTCGATCTGGATCATCATGGATGGATTTGGATCATCACTCAATATTTTCCAATATGTAGAAATCAATATTTTCCAATATGCAATAGAAAGTAAATGTCTAACACTAAAGGATCAGACCTCATACCTTATTCCAGACGGTTGAAGTAGATCCTCATTGAGATTTCCAACTTCATCTTGAATTGATAAATTACTTCCTCAACAACAAGTAAACAATACAAGCATACTATATATCATGGTTTTAGATCTATTCTAGCATATATAATCAACAATGTATAAACATTTGAAATCATCCCATGGATTAAATATTCATTCAAACACACATTATTGGACAGGAAAATATATTTCTATTAATATAAATCAGAGATTACAATAGATACAACTTTTGTCGGCACGTCTGTGAATCGGAGAAACTGAATCCCCCACTTGGGCCTCCACCACCTCAATCCTCCATCTCTCGATAGCAAGCTCACAAGCAAAAGGCAAGCTTGGGAAGAACACAAAAGTGCTCTAAGGGACAAAGGGATGTAGACTCAAGCATAAGTTCCGGCAACAATGGACTATAGTTTCTTTCCTCTCAATTCTCTCATATGCCTTCAATGTACCATATAGTTCCTTATATAGCTTTTCAAAGGGGTAATGAAAGGTTGAATCCGAGTGATCTTAAGGCATAGGGAAGGCCAGGAGTCAAGTGAGTCGGATCCATGTCAAGGAAAACTCCAAAAGGATTTGGATTTTTTACACATCCCAATGTATGCGGTTTTAGGGGTCAAACCCGCATATATACACGATTAAGGGTTTAAAAGTCGTGTGTATCATTTTTCACATGTTTTTAGGGATGGTTAAGGAAACATCAAAGGACAAAAAATGGTCCACGGGTTCTAAGGAGTATGCAGTGGGACATGGGAAGGCCATACAAAGTGTGATTCCCCTTAGAGTGGTAAAATCAGCTATAACAGATGCCCCCTAATGTGTGAGGTCAGAGGGGCCATACGATGGCTGAAATACATTATAAGTCCATCCCAGAAGTGGAGTGATGAAGGATCCCAAATGGAAGACCAGCTACTCAATAATCATAGTACAAATGATACAACTCTACACATAACTGCAAATACATATAGCAGTCCCAGATACATAAGAGTACAATGGCCATGAATAGGCATGATACAAGATATCACATAAGTGGTCATCACCACGTACAATATACATAGATCAGAATCTCCATGATGAAGATATACAAAGGACCATGATCTCCATAATGGCTGAAGATATATAACAGATCAAGATCTCCATAGTGGCTATAAATGTCTAACATATACTGGAATCAAGTCACGAGAGATGAAATCTCATGAACACTGGCACGATCAAGGAGGTAGCATATAAGAGATGCCACCAATATGGAAAGTATTCTACACAAACCACTATGAGTACATGTCCTACTATGTGAATATAGGTGTCGAGGTCAAACATAGTAGTCCATCATCTGATTACCGATCATTGATGTATACCATTAATAGACGTGAGATCACCCACCAATAATGAAAATGGGAATCAATGTACTAGAGTGCAAACTAACAAGTGTGAATAAATGTGTTGAGGTCGAACACTTGAGAGGATCCATCGATCAGGGGATATTGATGTATTCCCAAATATTGTCAATGGCGAGAGAACCTACCACTGATGACTGCAAGTCTCAAGGCACTCAAACTGACTCTAGATTCCAATTCCCATGGGGGCAGGAAAATTTAATCCCATGTGGCATGGTCCTTACGTGATCAAACGTGTCTTAGATAAGGGTGCTTATGAGTTAGTGGATTATGAGGGAACGGCCTTGGCGGAGCCGAGAAATGGGCTCTATCTTAAGAAGTACTATGCATGATTTTCAGCCAAGGCTGCTTATTGTATATTAGTGTACAGTTTTGCATAGTTAGGTCTTTTTCTTATAGTGACCAAGTTTGTGATTAGTTTTCGTTTCTTTTGGCAGATGTCAATGGAATATTCCACCTACGTAGGATTCGTGGATGGTGCAAGCCGTCACACTCAACACTCAACCTCTGCTGCTTGGGTGATTTATACTCCTATGGGTCAGGTACTGTCCTCAGGAGGCATATGTCTGCGGCCATCTTCCAACAATATTGCTGAATATAGTGCTGTTATTGAGCTTCTACGGGACGCCATTTCACATGGTGTTCTTTCTCTTGAGGTGCATCTTGATTCAAACTTAGTAGTGTCACAGCTTAATGGTTTGTACCATTTTAGAGATTTGACATTATTAAGAAGATTCTTACTTGTGAGATTATTAGAACGAGAATTTGACAATATAACATACATACACATTCCAAGAATTAATAATCAAGTTGCTGACTCATATGCTAACTACGTGTTAGATTGGAATTTGTTTCATACATAGTAAAATAATCACAAACACAATTTTTACACATGTAAATAAATAAACTGATCACCATAAAATTTTTATATAAAATCCAAAATGTGATAATACATAGTGTCATGATACAAAATTGGGGCTCTTGAGCCACCAACATATAATACACGGTAGTAAAAAATGTATACACTCACATGTATCTAATTTTGTGGAGGAGAAGGAGGGTTCTGATCATGAAAGGTCACTACGGCTCTAGCTAGCCATTGGAATAATTGCACCCATGCTCATGGTACACCCACCACCTGGCACTGCATAGCCTCAGGAAAGTCCTTGACTTGCATCATGGGAACCCTGTGTGTCAACCTAACAAAATTGGTATGAATTCTCTGGAGCGTCCGCTCTGCATCCACACCCATGATATCATCTCCTCTTCCCCTCCATCTGTGACGAGGGAAGCCTTCTGGCCGCCATGGTCCCACATCTGCACACAAATGGCAGATGTCACTATGTATTGTCATGCAAAAATATGTCTTTTGATTCCATATAATCAGAAAACACAAAAAAATTAAATAACTCAAATTTTTTTAAAAAGAGAGGGTCGAGATTCGTTACCTATATCTCCATATGCCGATCCTGGTGGTAGTGGCATGTCTGGGTCTCCTCAGAAATATATCCCTACATAGGGGTAGTCATCAATGGAAACTATCTATCACTGCCACCACAGAAAGAAGCCAGCTGGATAGGGGTTGGCCACCCTACCTCCCCCCAGTCTGTGCATAGCATCTTCCCAACACCGTTGGGCCGGATCTCGAACCCCGTGAAGAGGAACATCCACTCTGGGGCTCAATCCTGGAACATGCTCGAAGAAAAACATGCTCAATATACTTCTGAACCTAAAGTTCCGCACTCTTCACTTATCTGATGTTTCGTGTTGCTCAGTAGTGTAGTGCTCCAGTCATAAATCATGGGTCTCATGCACTCCACTGCATAGAACATCAGAGGCCACGAGGCCTGGTGGAGTGATGCCAAGCCTGCTATCCTGCCCAATGTCAATAGTATGGCCTTTAGGCCCAGCACCTGTATAGCATTGGTAGGGACTTGACTCCCCACCTTCTCTGTTTCTGGATAGCAATACATTGCAATGTACTTGTCGATAGTTAGGCCACCTCCTAGCCCACCATGAGACTGAAGGTTCACTACCTCCCCCCATCGGGAAGGCCCAGTAATGAAGTATATGTCCTCCATCTCTATAGTGAGGGACATCCCATCTATCTGGAAGGACTCAAATTCTAGATCCCAGTAATCCACCAGCATTTGCAATAGTCTTGGTTTGGCTCTTAAGCCACCAAGACACCAAAACTTATAGAGTCCGCATGCACATAGAGCTTGTTGAGCCATTAGATTGGCCCTTACTGCCTCCTCTACTTCACCATGTTCTTGCTCTCTCCACTCTAGGACCATCCTACACAAGAAATTACAAAATTTCCCATTAGATTATTGAAAAAACCTTATGCGTGGTCTCATACGTGACTGTTTTCAAAACAGCCGCGTATGTACACAGCGTTGGGGGCATTTTCCATGTATATCCAGCCCTATATGCAGAAAAACCCTTGATTTTCACATAGGCCGCAGCGACCATTTTAGTTTGGCCTAGAAAACTGAATTGACCATGGAATTTGATAAAAAATTGCATCAAAATGAAAGAGAAGAGCATGAGTAAATACCTAGAAGAAACGGTGGTGGATTCCGCTGGCTGGATCTCCTGGAATTCATTGTTGAAAATCTGAGCTCAAATGGGTAAAAGTTTCAAATGTTTTATAATATTTTGAATTGTTTACTATTTATAGAAAATTTTCAAATATTTGAAAATTTTTACCACCTTTCCTATAGTTTCGACAATTTCTAACCATTTTGGACCGTTTTTTACATAATTCATGATGTAGAGGACCTTTTTCAGTGTCGTTTCAGCCATTTGATTCACCCGTTCATGCCAATCTCAGGTATCAAGTCTAAACTAGCATATAGTTTAGGTTTCATCACCATTTTCATTTTGCATGACCTTATGACCATTTCATCATGACTTTAGGTACGAACCCACTCTATTATGTCACAGAACTTTCTTGCTATTTTAGAAGTGGCATGATATGAGTGGTAGAGGTTCACCTTACATGGGTACCCTAGTTAGTGCCTTATTTTCATTTGGTACCCATGCTGATGTTTTCTCCTTTAGGGTGTGAGAGTTCATTGTATAGTACTGCCATGACATTTCGCAAGAGCCTCATACTCTTCTTAATATTTTGCTGGCCTATTTCCCTTAGGACTCCCTCATGTCAAGTTGTGAATGGATTATCATGAGATTTTCCTACCTTATTGAGCTTTATGTCGGCTTCCCTGACATTGCGTTTCAGCCATATAGCCTGAGCTTGTCTCATGTCTAGCCATGCAGAGCCATTTTTTATATCCTTCCCAACTTGTTTCCCTTTTTACCAGGAGGGGATTTTCCCCCGAGTGTCGATATCCTACACATGTATCCTTGCATTGAGAATAGGTATGTTCCACTGCTTAGAACTAGTTTGTTTGGCCTTATGACACTCATCTCCTCCTAGTCTGTAACTATAAAGGAATTTTATTCTTTTCCAAGCTTTTTAAATAATTGAAAAAGTCCAAAAAAAAAAAAAAACCAAAAAGCCAGACAAGGAAAGATGTTATCTTTAGCAGCTGTCGAGTCGTGTTTCCTTCAAATAGAGCACTGTATATCACATCCATTGGTTGGGTTATAGTTTGACTTTAGGAGCTGTACTCGTTTATCTGATTTTATCTCCACTGACTGGTTAAGCTTCCAGTCCCCATGAAGCCTCTGTCGATGCCTCCTGTGTCGCAGAGATGTCCCATTTTGTATATCAAGTATGTGCTACATTTATTTAGTCACCATACACTGTTATGCTCTTGTTTGAAGGAATTTGAAGCCTGAGTTGACCATTCCTCAGTTATCTTGACTTTGCATGTCGGCCATTCTCGGTACAGTTACTGGTTTGTGCACCTTATGATCAAGTTTTCCCACATTATACAGCTTTGCTGAGTACCTCGTGTTAGATGATGGGGGATGCCTTAATTCCCTCCTTCCAGTGGATTTCATCCCATCGATTTCAGATCATTTATTCTGGGATTGGAATCTAGAGTCATTTTGAGTGCCTTGAGACTTACAGTCATTAGTGGCAGGTTCTCTCGCCATTGTTATTTTTTCATCACATTTAAGCTAGCATTATGATCTTAGAATCTTTTCACTAAGAGAATAACAAGCACAGCAATAAAACACAAGCACATCACAAGAGACAAGAGAAACAAAGAGTTTTCCTCGGGGAAACCATAAAGGAGAAAACCCCGCAACTTCCTCTAAGATAGAATCAACACCAAAATGGTAAGAGATCTTACAAAATAGCAGTAGTCTTCTGTCTTCTGTCTAGTCCCAAAATTTCCTTCTCCAAAAGTGCACCACACTTGGGAGAGCAAGTGATGTATTTCACAAGTGATAAATAGAGAGACTCTCACTCTCTATTTATATTCATCCGTTCACTTGAATTTCCTTTTCACACGTAGGCTCAACCTAATAATTACTAATCGAGCCTACACCTTAATTAGTGTATAATAACTCAAGTGCCTCGAAACTGTGGGGACTTACCTAATGACTTGATATGACTTGATTACATTATTAATCCTCCCGATCGGAACATCGGGGCATGACCACATGACTCAAATACATAATAGAAACATCCTGGAATAAACATCGGGTTACAATACATAATATACATAGAAGAATACATTCCGAAGTTACATATACATCAACACTCCCTCTTAACTAGGAAGGTATTCTTTCGACACAATTTTCAGCACTAGTCTTCTTCTTTGTATCAACTGGATCATCTCGTCTTCAAGTCATCTTCATCTTCAAGTCATCATCGCATCTGGATCATCTCTCGATCTGGATCATCATCGAACATCATCACTAGATCTGGATCATCTCTCAATCTAGATCATCATCACTGGATTGGATCTGGATCAACATTGGTGCTATCTCATGATCCTTCTTGTCATAGGAAGTTCTACAGAGCCAGCCCTTTTTCATGCTAGTTGTAGGCCTACCCTCGTGTAGGTCTTCACCCAGCACTTATATCTAACCTTCTCGTCAGAAAGGCATGCCCAACACTCACATCTGATCATGTAGTAAACTACAATCCCATCAGAAAGGCCCAGCACTCACATTCACTAGCATGATAGGACACACCTACTATCATCTGTGAAATGGCTCAGCACTTACAACCACCAGCATGATAGGACACACCTACTATCATTTGTGGAAAGGCACAGCACTCACATCCACCAGCATGGTAGGACACACCTACTACCATCTGTGGAAAGGCTCAGCACTTACAATCACCAGCATGGTAGGACACACCTACTACCACCTGTGAAAAGGCTCTGCACTTATAGTCACCAACATGGTAGGACACACCTACTATCATCTGTGAAATGGAACAGCACTTACAGTCACCAACATGATAGGACACACTTACTATCATCCGTGACAAGGCTCAGCACTTACATCCATCCAGGCAAGAACACATCCTTCTCACAATGATGGAAGGGCATGCACTTATATCTGATCATGAGGGGAACACATCCCAACAATCATATCAGAATGGCCCCCATTCCTCCTCGACTGAGCTACCTGGTAACTGACCAGGCGCCTCCATTCTCCTAGAGAATGGCAGTTTCCCTTACATCTGACCTGCTCGTCGTAATGGCCAACACTCACATATGACATGGAAGGAACTTAATCCTTTAGCCATGAACAGAATGGTTCAACCCTTACATCTGATCAAGTGGGAACACATCCCTCTATCACATCAGAATGGCTACTCAGTTCTTACACTGAGTGTTCCTGGTAACTGACCAGGTGCCTCCATTCCTAGAATGGAAATTGCTCTTACATATGTCCTACTTGACAGAATGGCCAGCACTCATATCTGACATGGAAGGGAGCAACCCTACCACCATGATAGAATGGCTCAGCCCTTATATATGACCTACTCATCAGAATGGCTACTAGATCTCAGCACTCATATCTGACATGGAAGGAACCAATCCTCTCACCATGACAGAATGGCTCAGCCCTTACATCTGACCATGGAAGGAACCAATCCTCTCACCATGTCAGAATGGCTATGGGTCTCATCACTTTCTCTGGGAGGAAGCCTCAATCTGGAGAACACCAAGTCTCTCTCTGAAGTACTCAAACTTCAGCCTAGCTGTTACGGAGAGAAATTCCTATGGCTTGGGGTACCACAACAGACAGCTAGACTCCAGAAATCAATCTTTCCCAATATGCAATAGAAATTAAAAACATC
>LPNX010690586.1:4862-70454 GCA_001517045.1 Pseudotsuga menziesii
ATTTTCATGATTTTAAGGATTTGGTTGTTTGGACGATCTTTGTTGTGTAACTCTCTCAGTTTTCTGGCGGTTGAACAACATTTGCATACCCTCGGTTTTCATTTCGGATGACTCAATATCTTAAATGCATAAGAAGATCATTTTTGTAGCATGGTTTGTTGTGTAACTCTCTTAGTTTTCTGGCGGTTGAACAACATTTGCATACCCTCGGTTTTCATTTCGGATGACTCAATATCTTAAATGCATAAGAAGATCATTTTTGTAGCATGGAGTGTTTTCATTCATTTTCTCTTCTTGGTCTAAGTTGTTTTTATTTAGCATTAATGTCTATTTCATTATCATTATTAATAATATATAATAACAACTAACAACTTACACATCTTCTCTTCTTATATTGAGTGAAAAACACTATTTTTATTCATAAATTTTAACTCATTATTTAAGATTAAGATTTTGGAAATATGAAACATACTTTAATTTAAAATTGAATAGGTCTTTTGAAATCTTATAATANTGAGGGAAAAACATTATTTTTATTCATAAATTTTAACTCATTATTTAAGATTAAGATTTTGGAAATATGAAACATACTTTAATTTAAAATTGAATAGGTCTTTTGAAATCTTATAATAAAGAACCAAAAAAATCACAAATATATACGCACAACATATTTTTTATTTAATAAAAGTGATTCTCGTAAAGTTCTTTCATCATTATTAGAAATTCAATTCCATTAAAGATAAACAATAATAATTTCCAAAATCTTACCTGTTATTATTCATATTTTATAAAAGTTATGTGGTAATGGAAATCAATGGAATAAAACAACGTTTAAAAGTTAGTTAAACTTTGGTTTGTATATCTTGAGTGCGATACAAAATTTTTAGAATTCTCGTTGTTATTTATTTTTATTTTTACATATTCTCAAATTTCTTTTGTTCACTCGTCAAAGGTTAAGGTAAAACACATCATATCTTATTAATCATTTATTAACTCTTTTTGTTGTCTTTTGCAATGATTTTGAACCAACTAAAAGACAAAAACCATATAATTATTTGATGCATTTTAAAATGCATTCAATCATTTAGTATTAATGTATGAAGGCTGCCGATATTATAAATTAGTTCGGATCTTGGTCAAAAGATATTACATAAGAATAACGTTCCCAATCATTGGCATGATAAGAAGATTGTTGAAATCGTTGAAGATTATTTGATGACTATGCTTTGGATTTTAATCATTGAATGTTATTAAAAGAGAATAGGATGCGTGCCACGAAAATAATGCATACTTAATAGCAAGATTTTAAGAAAACGATAAGAAATTAAAGATTTAGTTAGCATCAAAACCATTTCAAAGAGATCTTATTGGTAACGAAAGACAACATGTGTTAACTGGAACGAATAGTTGGATAAAGAGATAGCATTCCAGTTTGAATAAGAATGTCCCACGTGTTTGCTTGTTCACCGAGATTATAGAAATCGCCAAGCATAGTGGTTCATCCCGCTATTTAGACAAAATTCACGATTTACCATGAGTTTGATGAGGAATATTTCATCCGATCTTCTTTTAATTGCATATTTTACCTTTGATTTTATTCTCATTTTGATATATTCTTATTTTCTTAAATGTATTTGGTTGTATATTTGACGTTATAAAGAGAGGTGTATCTCCTCAAATGGTGGTTCATACCTAATCACGTGAATCATTCTACATTTGTTTATAATAGTCCAGATCGCAGCCACTGGTTTATTAACCCCTGGTCTATTTCGGTCTGATGATTCGTTTTGTTTTTGGGTGTGCAGGTCAAAGAGTTAATCGAACCGGATTTCCGTCATTTTTTGAGCAACAATTTTCTATAGCAAACTGCGGGCAAAATAAGGAGAAAATTAAAATTCCGGGACATGGTTTTTTTCCAGAAGATCCCTATTTACGAGACTCATGAGGGATTTGCTGAAACAGTAAACGGTTTGGGAGATTTTCGAGGTGCTCTGAACACGTTTTTCATAGGTGCGTCCAGCTAAGAAGTTCAGCGGAGTTTCTGTTGGAGATTTTATCTATTTGAACAGCAAATTTTTACAGAGCAGAGGGGGAAAATGGTGCTGAACAGGGGCTGGAGAACTTTGATTCTTTTAAGTTCTGTAATTTTTTCCATATTCTAGGTTTTTTGAAAACCATAGAACTGGAAACGTTTTTTTCCCAGAGGATGGAGTGTTGGAAGAAAAACTTATTTGAAATATATCCTATTACTGGTATTATCTCATACTCGAAGTTGAACCTTTGATGTGAATGCTACTGGACATCTGCAGACAGATACTGTTACTGGTATTTTGTTTTTGGATTTATATATATATATATATATATATATATATATATATATTTCAGCTTGTTATCTTCTGTCTTTATATTAACTCAGTGTGTTGTGACATACTGATGTTCAATTATATCTTTCACTTTATCAACTCAAGTTAGTATTTTGAACGAATATTTCATTATGATGTTGTTTATTAGTATTTTTACTATAAACCTAAGTTGTAATGATATAATTTTCTGTCTATTTAAAATTTTATTTGTATGTTGACGGTGAATTTTAAATAGGCATTATCTTAAATTCAAATAGCTGCCTTGATAATTAATTATTAATTAATATCAGACAGTTGAAATTAACTGTGTGTTTACAGACTATGTTTCAATTCTGTTGTCATGTAGCAGAGTGACTTATTAGTTATAATTTAAATGTGTCTGTTTAAATTATACTTTAGTCTTTCTGTTCATCTTTATTGATTAATAGTTAATATAACCTTAAATTTTCTCTTAGCTGAGATAGGGTAAATAGAATAGGTAGAATAATTAAATTTAAATTTTATTTTTAAGTTCAATTAGCAATTGCTAGATCATTCTGCATACTTTACATAAGTTTTCATATTCAGAAAACTTCCCAAAAAATCGAAGTCTTTCCTTAAGAAAGCAACCTTAGGATATTTTAGATATTTAGGTAAAATAAACATTAGAGTAGGTTAGATTTTGCTGGTTTTAAGTTCTCCTTAAGAGACAAACTAGCTGGTAGCAGGACCATAACCTGCGAGGTTTTGTTAAATCAAACATACCGGACGCTGCTTTAAGCTGATTGTGTGGACAAAACCTCCTTATTGGCCTAGATTCAGAAAATCAGGCCAACAAGTGGCTATCCAGCCAATAAGTCATTCTTCCTCTGGGTGTGCACATGTGTGAATTATGAGACTGCCAAAATAAGAACAAATGTGTTCCTGATGTTCAAAAAGGTTGAGTAGATAATTTCAAATGCCTGCCACGTGTCACTCATGTGCCCAAATATTAATTTGATAACATGAGTGTGTTCCTTGGATATATGTCTATCTATCCATGGTTTACTTTTCCTTTATGGTGATCACATGAGGGAGAAATCAACTTGCCAAAATTGAGAAAAATCATGTTTTTCTACTAAAGTGAAATTTGTCTAAATGTTAAAACAAGTAATAAAAAGTCATTTTGGAAATTCCTGCCACATGTTGTTCTTGTGCCCATAAATTCATAAGATGACATGGATTTGTTCCTTAGTTAATTTTCCACCTAGCCATGGTTTCTCATTTTAATATGGGGATCACACTTGCGAAAAATCAACTTCCCAAGTTGAAGAAAAAATTTGTTTTACACAGATCTGAATATGACAGTAATAAATATGAAAATATCTGTTAAACAAGTTTTTATTAAAATTGACCAGCAAAGTCAAATTAATAAAAATAACTTAATATGTTATGAAATAAAAGGAGCAGCTACAGGAATAAATTGGACAGAGATGATCAATGAAGGTTAAATTAACTAATTTAATTTAACAATTAAATAAACTAACAAATTTCTGAAATAAAGATTAAAACAGAGACTTGAAAGGGCATGAGATGTTTGAAAAAGATGCAATAAATCAAAAATTCCAATTGAAATGAAGTCAATGAAGTTTTATGATGAGTAATACTTTAATAAGTTCCATGTTGTTAAGAATAACAATATAAAAACTTAAAAGATATGTTATAAAATAGAAAGACATGTTATTAAGAATAAACAATATAAAAACTGAAGTGATATGTTATAAAACATAAAGAGGGATGTATTGGGAAAAGTTATGATGTCTTATAAAAGATAAAGACATGATGTTTTATTTAAAAAAGAAAACAAAGGAGGAATCACATTATTATATTAGTTAAATTCTTAATGAAGAGACATGTCCTCTTTCAAAAGGATATCATATCATTTTAAAGAGTCACGATGATTCAAGTTCCAAGACTATGGCAGCATATATAAATTTGAAGTTAGAGTGTGTCTAAGTGTGTCTCGGTGGATAATAAATAATATCTTGGTTGATATTTTACCATTAATATGGACCTTATGTTCATACAAATAGATTGGTGTCTGTAATCAGGTTGGAGCCTGAATGAGGGTTGGATTCCTCTCTACATGCCGGGTAATGTATGCAAACTAGGTTTTGTAGGAAAGTTGGGTCTCTCCATCTAGCTAGGTCTAGATAAAATTATAATTTGTAAACAAGAATTTTATTCAATAAAATAAATTAATATTGATATTTATTCTTTGTATGTATCTTTGTGTTCATAATATATATGACTAATTAGATTAAGTGATTTGGCAAGATTATTTTTAAAGTTTTAAGTAGACACTAATTCACCCCCCCCCCTCTCAGTTTCTGAGACCTGTTTCATCAATTGGTATCAGAGCGGGTTGTCTTTTAACATCTCATTGTTGGAAGGCTGATCCAAAAGTAAAACAAGTCCATTTTTAGAGCCAAGCACTTAATCTAAAGATAGGTGCCAGAATCAACATTTTAAAAATGATTGGAAATGAGTATCATAAAAATCCCCTTGTTTAATGGAGATGACTATGCCAATTGGAGGGATTCCATTAGGTTTTAGTTGAAGTCCAAAGGAGCACATGTGTGGGATGCAGTAGCAAGCAAGAAATGGTACCTTAAGAACAAAACTAGAACTTCAAAAGATGATCAGAAATTCAATTCTATTGCTTTGCAAACTATTAAGAGAGCCTTATCAAATGACGCCAAGATGAGACTATGGCACTACACCTCTGCAAGAAAGCTATGGCTTAAGATTGAATACACATATCAATCCTAGTATCAAAGTGCAAGAGAAGATACAAGTCAAAAATCTGGTGAAGAACCAAGTAAACAAAACAAAGAAAACATTGGGCTAGATGAACTTTCAAATGACAGTTGTTATGATGATGAAGTACTCTCTAAGGAAAAATAAGAATACCTACTAATTATCTAAGATAAAAGCATGATTACTAAGACTGAAGAATTTTTTATTGCAATTGAAAATACCAAGAAAAAGATAAGTTTTTACCCTATTTGATAAGATTGAAAACATGTTTATGGTCACTCTAAGTGAGCTTGAAACTATTTTCAATATCAATGAGTTACTACATGGATTCTGGATGGAATCCAAAAATTCTAGAAGAACATGCAAGAGTCTGGTAGATACATAAAATGACTTGAAGATCCTAAAGGATGAGTTCTGTGCACTAACCAAGAAACATGAGTCTACTGAGATGAAATTGAATGAGCAAAGGATCCAACTACATAACAAAGAAAAAGAATTGAAGAACACTTTCTCTAGTTTAATTTACAATTGGAAAACAAAATTAATGAAATAAAAGAGGTGAAGTCTGAAGTCTTTAACCTTAGAAGACAAATTGAAGCTAATGAAAGAGGGCTTCCTGACCAAGAGAACCAAATGAGAGGAAGGGAGCCTATAGAGAGGCAAAATTTACTGGATTGGGAGAAGAACCTACAAGAAAGATAAGCAAGGCTTATAGAAGGACAAAGGTCACTAAATTAAAGAGAAGAATATTTGAATATGGCCATAAAACATATTGAGAAGGAATTGCAGGGTGACAAGAAGAAGATTGAAAAAGATCATGCAACCTTAAAGGAGAAAGAGGATAGGTATCAAAGGATGGTTTCCTTAGTCTCTAGTAAAGAGGATGCTCCTAAAGAAAAATCTATTATTAACAAAGAAGAGGAAGAATCTACATGTCTCACACGAAGTGAAATAAAGAAAATTTATGCTAGTACATTCACAAAAGGTGGAGAAAGGAAAGCAATGGATTATCTCCAATCCAAATATATTTCTCCATAGAAGGGAAATGAGAAGAGCAATGCATATAATAGCCGAACCATTATAGATGAAATTTGGAGTAAGAAAAGACCTTTCCATGACAGAACTGATCTTCGATACAAAAGGGATGAAGAAGTTGAGAAAGGGACTCCCATGTCCAAGGTTGAGGAAGGTTCTTCTTCTTCAAAAAGACAGAGGGAAATCACAAATCAGATACCAGATCAAAACTCTTCCATGAGAATGAATTATGGAAGACAAAGGATAAAACATGAACCATATCAAAGGGAAGCTTAGCATATCATACTAACACTTTGTATGATAACATATTCAATGGGCATTGCTACTCTTGTCACAAACATGGACATAAAGCAGGGGAATGTGATGCATTTGAAAAGAAAACTGGAAAGAGTTCCTCTAAAAAGATAAAGTGTTGGAGATGCAAGCGTGGTGGGAATACAACAAAGTTTTGTCACTCCATAAGGTGTTTCAATTGTGAAGGATTTGGGCACAAAGCACAAAATTGCATGAATCCAAGGACATGATACAATCAAAAGGAGGATGCTCTACGGAGTCAAAGAAAGGATTTA
This sequence comes from Pseudotsuga menziesii, assembly GCA_001517045.1. Classification (NCBI taxonomy): domain Eukaryota; kingdom Viridiplantae; phylum Streptophyta; class Pinopsida; order Pinales; family Pinaceae; genus Pseudotsuga; species Pseudotsuga menziesii. The sequence continues at coordinate 11,608 of LPNX010690586.1, forward strand.
AAAAGAGACAACATACAAAATCTAGAAAGCAATATGCCTCACGACATGTCTTTAAAAATGGAATCTAAGAAAATCCATAAATAATCAAGAGAGACAAGTCCACAGAGGAAGATAAAGAAACTTTGGAGACCAAAGACAAGAGGTCTTAATCCTCATGCCAAAACATGTGACTCTTATGGAAATGAATCTCTAGAAGAAGACATTCATTCTATAAATGATGGCCACTCCATGGTTGAATAAAATCCAAGTGTTGAAGAGGACTTGGAAATGACTCTTTTACTTGGTTAAAGAGTCCTTATTAGATGTCATAATTTATTTTCTTCAAGTCAAGATTGAAAATTGACTTAAAAGACCTAAATATGACTTAGATCAGAAATCAGTATGTAATTTTGGATAGGTTAGCAACTAGTGTCCTTAAAAAGAAGAAAAGTAAAAGATAGCTCTATATCCTTGAAACTGATAAGATCTGCCAAATAAAGGGGATGTGATGAATAAAAGAGAATTTCTTGGTTAACTAGTATTACATGTTTAAGAAAGAGCACGGTGATAGGGGGAGTCCATAAAAGGTTCTCATTCAAAGAATCACTACAAGAAGGTAAAGAATGATGCTTCACAATGGTTAGCACCAAGTCCAATTTAAACAAGAAGAAGAGAAGAAAAAAACACAAGGAGAAGCATATTGGCAGAAGCAGTGTCAAAGTGGAGAAAAATTATAAACTCTATGTCAAGATGGTTACAACAAAAGGCAATAATAGGTTATCCTTTGTCATTATTGTCAAAGGGGGAGAAGATTTAGGTGTTGCCATCAATGACAAAGGGGGATATTGTTGGCAATATGGAATGTGGTTTTCATTGATGTCAAAAGGATCTCAATAATGACAAAGGAATAACCAAGGACATGATATGGCAAGATATGATGACATGGCATGAATGATGATGTGGCATGATTGGTAAATGATGACATCGCATATATGGTGATGTGGCATGTGTGATGAGGTTTGAAAAATACATGATGGTGTTCTGGAAGCTATCAATAATTCATTATAGCAGTTTGACATAATTTTGAAAAATATGGCAATTTGGTGAAAAACAAAAAAATGACCCAAGTATGGGAATCTACTAAAAAAACAGGTTTAGGAAAATTCCAGCCATAATTTATAGGAGAATTTAAATTCCGTACCATAGGTGGATCTTGTATATTTTTGCTTTACCTACCTTATAATGTTTTCAGTTTATCCTGAAAGTGCACATTGAAAAAGTTATAAGCAAGAAAAAACAGGTGTTTAGCAAGAAAAAATGAATAAAACAACTCAGAGAGACTCCTGCCATAATTTATGGGTGAGAGAAAATTCCCACAACGTATGGGGGTACTATAGCTTGTTAATTGGCCTACTTGAACATGTATTCAATTTTCTTTGGAAGTGAATAAGAAAGAAAATATGAATGTACCAAAAAGGGGTTTCAGAATAAGTTTTAGAGGAAATCCCGAAACCAAGTGTTATAACTGGTAATAAAAGGTCAGCTAGAAATGCATGCCATGCCTCATAGGTTCATGATAAAAATAAAATGAAAGCATAATGATGTATATTTTTCATAGGTTCACATGACCATGGTCTTAGTTTGATTTAAGAATCTTTGAGGTGAAAAATAGAGAATTTCCAAAACAAGGTTTTAAGCAGTTTTACTGCTTTAATGTCTAAAAAATTAGTAAAACTGGCTTCAGTAAAATGCCCGCCAGAGGTTCCTCCTGTATAAATAAATTAGTTAAAAAGGATGGGAATGTTCCTTGTTGAATTTTCTATCCAGCCAAGAAGTCACTCTTCCTCTAGGTGTGCACGTGTGAATTATGAGACTGCCAAAATAAGAAAAAATGTGTTTCTGATGTTCAAAAAGGTTGAGTTGCTAATTTCAAATGCCCGCCACATGTCACTCATATGCCCAAAAATTAATCTCATAACATGAGTGTGATCCTTGGATATCTTTATATCTATCCATGGTTTAGTTTTCCTTTATGGTGATCACATGAGGGAGAAATCAACTTGCCAAAATTGAGAAAAATCATGTTTTCCTATTAAACTGAGATTTGTCTAAATGTTAAAACCAGTAATAAAAAGTCATTTTGACAATGCCCACAACATGTTGTTCTTGTTCCCATAAATTCATAAGATGACATGGATTTGTTCCTTGGTTAATTTTCCACATAACCATGGTTTCATATTTTAATATGGGGATTACACGTGTGAAAAATCAACTTTCCTAGTTGAAGAAAATTTCTGTTTTACACGGAATCTGACTATGACAGTAATAAATATGAAAATATATGTTAAACAAGTTTTCATTAAAATTGACCAACTAAGTCAAATTAATAAAAATAAGTTAATATGTTATGAAATAAAAGGAGAAGCTACAGGAATAAATTGGACACAGATGATCAATAAAGGTTAAGTTAACTAATTTAATTTAACAATTAAATAAACTAACAGATTTTTAAAATAAAGATTAAAATAGAGATCCGAAAGGGCATGAGATGGTTTGAAAAAGATGCAATAAATCAAAAATTCCAATTGAAATGAAGTCAACGAAGTTTTATGATGAGTAATACTTTAATAAGTTCCATGTTGTTAAGAATAACAATATAAAAACTTAAAAAATATGTTATAAAATATAAAGACATGTTGTTAAGAATAAACAATATAAAAACTTAAGTGATATGTTATAAAACATAAAGAGGCACGTGTTGTGAAAAGTTATGATGTCTTATAAAAGATAAAGACATCATGTTTTATTTAAAAAAGAAAACAAAGGAGGAATCGCATTATTATATTAGTTAAATTCTTAATGAAGAGACATGCCCTCTTTCAAAAGGATATCATATCATTTTAAAGAGTCACGGTGATTCAAGTTCCAAGACTATTGAAGCATATATAAATTTGAACTCAAAGTGTGTCTAAGTGTGTCTCAGTGGATACTAAATAATATCTTGGTGGATATTCTACCATTAATATAGACCTTGTGTTCATACAAAGATATTGGTGTTTGTAATCAGGTTGGAGCCTGAATGAGGGTTGGATTTCTATTTACATGCTGGGTCATGTATGCAAACTGGGTTTTGCAGGAAAGTTGAATCTTTCCAGGAAGGTTGGGTCTCTCCATCTAGCTGGGTCTAGATAAAATTATAATTTGTAAACAAGATTTTTATTCAATAAAAGAAATTAATATTGATATTTGTTCTTCATATGTATCTTTATGTTCATAGTATATATGACTAATTAGATTAACTATTTTGGAAAGATATTTTTTTTAAGTTTTAAATAGACACTGATTCACCCCCCCCCCTCTTAGTGTTTGAAACCTGCTTCATCACTTTATTTTGCTATAGGACATTTTGATGGGGCGACTGCAAATAGAAGCTGTGGTTGTGATATGGTTTTGAAGGTGCTTGCATGCATTTCTTTTTTCCTATGTATGGGGATGATACTTCCAATACTTGGGAGGAGCTTCTTTCCCTCTTGTGGATCCTTTAATTTTTTCTTATTCAAAATTTACATACTTTTCACATATATGGAGACTCAAAATTCATAGTTGATTGGGCTTCATGAAGAGGGTCTATTCAAGTGTCAGTGTCAGATCAAAGGGAATAAATGAATCATAAACTTATGTCCAAAGCTCTTTCCATTTCTATCATGCATATCTATAGGGAATATGATCAACTTGCAAATATGCTCTCCAAAAGACCATTGGGTACCGAAGAAGAATTTTTTTTTATGAAAAATTGTAGAAGGCAGGCTAATGGACAATGTCTCTTTTAAGGATTACTAGTTGTATATGTTTTTCCTTTATGGATCAGTGAGTTAGATTAGTATTGAACAATACATTTAGCATGATGGTAGATGTTTTTTCTATTTTCTAGAATTTTTTGGCATATTTATGAACTTGGTTCTATAGATTTTGGGAGTTGTTTCTAATTTTTATTTATAGTATGATTTGATCACCCCACTAGGACATTAGAGTGCTACATACAATCTTATAACCAATATAGTTTACTATTTCAAACATGATTGTCTCATTGTTGGAATTCTTATTTATATTGAGAGGGGGGTGAATCAGTATAAAGCATAGATTATACAATTTTTCACTTAACAAATTACACTTCAACAGTACTAAATGACACCAATGTGCAAATCATCTATAAAATAACTTTTTATATCTATATTTGTATATAATTTGATTACATATATAGGAGATACCAATATCCAATATGTAAGAACCAACTCACTCAAACAACAATATGAATTGGACACTAATCCCACATGCAAGCACCAACTTGTTAATTACATGCACCAACCTATAAGGACTTCAATCCTTTATGCAAGCACCAACTTGTTGACTTCAAGAATTAACCTGAAAGGACATCAATCCTTTTTGTGAAAGCTCAAAATTTTAGTGTTTAGGAACCAACATGAGTGGAGACTGCAATCTCTTTTCCTTGTTCTTCAACACCTAGTGACTTGGAAGCTTCAACTTCCTGTCCTTGTCCCTTCTTTCCACCCTGATAAAGAATATGTTGTAACAAAACTACAGCTTCTACAATGTGCAATCTGTGTTTACTGCAATCAACAATTTCTATGATCTTTGATATATTTCGACACGTTGCAACTTCTGTGATTTGCATCTTAAATGTATTCCATTTTAGCTTAAATTGTCTTTAATTCATCTCTTCTTCCCACATCTATGTTTTGGTCATACCTTTAATTTGTGCACTGTCTCCTACGCTTCTTCATTGTTTCTTTGCATTCAACTCTCTACTATATATGCATATTCTAGATCAATGAGCCATTAATGCCACAAAACTCGAATCTTGAAAAATCAAACTATCATATCTTCTTCATCTTTAAGATACTTCAACATTTCCATCTCTTGCTTATTTATACTATGCTTGATCAAGATATGTGTCCATACATTGGTATTCCTTTGAGTCAGTTATGCCCCTACTTCGTTACTCCTTGTTCAAGCTAACCACCTCATTATATATTTCTTCGGAATACATATTTTTATAATTCATCAAACTAGGCTTTGTACTTAAGTCCAATGAATTCATGGTATTTGCGCATATGAGTCCCATGTCTTGGTCGGATTTGTGCACTTCTGAAACTTCCACACCCATTCTCTTTATACTTATTCAAAATTGCTTCATGTATATAGAGAACCATTGCCTAATGGGTTTTATGCACTTCTAAGCCTTGTATACATATTTTCTATATATTTTTTCAAATTGGCTTCTTACTTAACATCATCAATTGTAATGACCAAGTTAAACAGTATTCGAGACTAAATACTTTCTGTTTGGAATTGTTGTTGCTGCAAACACTACCCCAATTTTTTTTTTGTGATTTCAGGCCCCCCCTTGATTTTTTAGCTTTTAAGCAACCCCAGTTTTATTTTTTCTCCCTGAGAAGTTTTCATGACTTAATCTATTTTTGCTTGATTGCATTTTTTTTAAACTCATATTTTTCACCCGATGTATCGGTTGATCTTCTCGAGTCTAGCCTAAACACCAAAGAAACTCAAGTTCTCCAACCGATTTGTTTCCTAGTGTTTACCAATTTTGGAAAGCTTATGTGAGTTTTTCGATTCATCGATAAAAATCAGATTGTGGAGCCAATGGCATCGACACTGATTTTTGTGGTTTTCGATAGGTTATTTGCGGCCTTGGCGGCAGCAGTTTCGAGAGAACTTATTGTTTGGCACCGATATTATCAGGTGGACTCGATGAATGAATCTGATTCACTCGAAAAGAATTTTTTATCCACTATCCTACATTTGGAAGCTTTCCATGAGTTTTTCGACGGGTCTTTTCGGGAGGTTTTTTCGACCACATCGGTAGGACTCAGTTGTGCAAACCGAAGCATTCGGATGCACTCATTTTTTGATCCAATAGTGTTCAAGTAGTTTAGCCAATGTATCACAAGAGAACTTGCCTTTTGCTTCTGACAAGTTTTTAAGGATCCTGCTGATAAGTTTATCATTGACAAGAGATTCAATTGTGATCTGATTATGTCGAACCGGCTCCTGAAGTTCGCCCGACGCTGTCACTTCCATTGTTTGTGTTTTGACTGATTCTTTTTATAAATGTTTTTAACCTTAGTGCTAAAATGAATTTTACATGGTCATCTAGGTCACCATCTTCTGCATTTAATGCAGTTTATGGTGTATTTTCTATATACGTCTCGAAAGGGTTGTTTTACAATTATTTTTATTACCATTTTGAGCGTTTGTTTTTCACCATCATTTGGAGACATCAACCACCACTAGGATCCGCTGACCATGCAAGTTGTTATCTCATCATCCACCGAGCTATTACCTTCCGGGTAGGATCTGAACTCCTACCATGTCACTTTCTTGCTTGTTTAATTGGATAAGTGGTTTTTTCTAGGGTTTTTCCTATTGGATTAGGGTTTCCCAGGATTCTTGGTGTTTTATAGTCTCGCCAAAGCATTTAGGAAATCATTTATTGAAGTTTTCAAACCTCATAATGGTTTTCCTCGGGTTTATTCAACCCCATTAACCATTACGTTCAAGGTCGCTCTTGTAAGCATGGTTGCGGGAGTTTGTCCTCACCTGCTCCGTTGCTCAGGCTATGAGCATTGAGATGTTAGGGTTTTTCATTGGCGAGGTGACCAGTTGAGAATTTTGCTGACTGAGATGCCTCTAGTTCAAGTTATTGTGCAGTAGGAGGGAGGGGTTTTACCATTGGTCGAGGAAATTTTTAGTGTTTTCCTAGACTAGGAGTTCGGGACAGTCCATTTTCTATGTAGAGAAATTAAGCTTATGTGGGGTTTTCTTTGGTTTACATGGGTAGAATCTCCAGCATGATTTTCTAGGATAAAGTGTGGCATCATTCCAGTAAGAAAAACAGCGGATGATTGTTTGTTTTTTAAAACCTGAGGTCTAGAACTCGCGTATCATGAAGTCTTCTTTTGGATTGATTCAGTCATGACTTGATGTTCACCTCATGTTTTTGGGAATAGATGAATAATTATTTTTGTTTTAAAGTCTTGTGAAATGTTAAAAGATGATTTGGTAAGGAATTTTGTTTGAGACTTCATGTTTTCTTAGGCTCATCCATCATCATGCATTTTAATAACATCAGTACATCTCTATATCTTTTATTGGTAATGAATGCACGCTGCTAGACCATGATATCTTTAAGTTATTTTTCTGTATGTTTGTATTGCAACTTCCATCTTTACATATCACCATGCCCAATAAAGAGAAGAAGAAGGTCGAGGCCGCAAAAGGTGATTCGGATGTAGAGATTATGTCCAAAATGGAAATCAACTACTAAGACATAAAGGATATCATAGGGGTGGAGCCATAATTCAAATGTGGCCAAATTTATCAGATGATTAAGGACAAGAATGTTCTAGATGCACGTTTAGAGGACCTGGCCTTGTATGAAAATATCAAAAGTTCTGCCATTACAAAAGTGGCTACACACCCTGAGTTGTTCCTATGTTCTGAAGTTATTGGTTGGATCATATCTCATACAAATGCATCCACCTTGGTTCTGAACAACAAAGAAAGAAGGATTTTACCTCTTTCAACCCTGCATACATTGCCAATGCCTATAAGTTATCGACACCCCAGGTTTTCATGATAGGTAAATGGATAAAGGATATGAATATGGACGTACTTGACTATGCTAAGAAGATGATGTTGACCGGGAAGCAGTTTCACTATAAAGCTTCAAGAGAATATGAGACTACTAATATGTGCACCCCTTACCGTCTCATAGCATTGATGTTTTATCGGATTTTTGGCTGAGAAAATGAGAAGTTATATAAGATAAGCTTTATTCCCATAATATATCATGTAGCCACACAAGGAATGATATTCACTTGGGCATACATCGTGGAGGGTATCCTGTCATCTTGCATAACTGCGGCCTTGGGGGGTCTGACCCAAACGAAGTTCAAGTTCTGCATGGGTTCTTTATTAATCGATTGCATCTTGTGCACTCATCCATTCCCAATGTTGAACTATGTTTGGAATCCAACCAGCACTCCTATGTACTCTACATACCCACTTTTGTTTGCACACAGGTATTACAGTTTCTACTAGGGTATATGCGAATATTTTTTGGTACCATTATACGAATTGATTTTTCTTGAAGAATGTAACTGCATGTTCGAAGAAGCATTGAAGGTTGTAAGTGAATATGGGGAGTTATTTTTCTCCAAGGAAGGTTTGTACTTAAGGATGTATGGAGGATCCAAAGCTCCTTCCTTGCTACTAAAGTATGCCATAGATTATGTTATTCACAAATAGTTAGTAAGGAAACTGTATATAGATGGCATTAGGAACTTTCTATTTGATAGTAAGAAGGCTGTCTATCCACCACTACCATTTTGCATTGGTGGTTATAGGTTTACCAAGGTAAAAAGTGTTCTTGATTTTTTTAAAGAACTGGAAACCTTCCATTTTAGAGAAAATATAATCAGAGAAATGATGCATGGGACAAAGTGTCAAAATATTGTGCACCAGTAGGGGTCCATTTTGAATATGCCCATCTTTTTCATAAGGAGGAAGCAGTATACAACAATGCATGTAACATGATCTCCTTGAACAAAATATTTATGAAAAAGATCACAACCACAGGAGGCAAAGGCAATAGTCGTCACACCTCAAAGCTACAGACACGAGAGAAAGAGGGTGCCAAGGAAAAAGACGAAGAAGCCCAAAGGTTAGTCATGGAAGCATAGAAATTTATAGTTGAGGAAGCAGATAGAGAAAAATATGAAGAAGTACTAAGGAAGAAGGAAGAATAAAAAGAGAGGATGCAAAATGAGGCTAACCAAGCAAGGAGAGAAGCATAAAAGACCGTTGAAAAGGCTGTTGAAGAGATTAAAACGAAGGAGGAGGAAGACCGAGACCGGGAAAATATGGAACAAGACTAGGCCCATGATAATCCAATGGATTCATTCATCCCATAAAGTAGCACAATGAAAGGGAACCCATCTCCCTCGGTAGAGCTTGAATTGATACCTTTTATCCCATCCTGTGAATAGGATATAGCAAATATTGACATAATATTTTTTAACATGGAAAAGAAGAGAATTGTGAGGAGAAAAGAAAAGAGGATGAAAATGGATGATCAACCTATGGATGTCATGGTAACTAAAGAGACGGTTATACATAAGACTGATGAATACCCTTGACTTCCCGTAATGGCAGGCATAGCAGCATCCCAAGCCAAAGCATCTAATGTCGATAAGATGGTTGAGGATGCTGAGAAGCATAAAGAAAAGATGTCTTGGATGAAAGAAACTCTAAGGAAAGAAAGAGGAGAAGGACAAGATCTGAAAATAAAGTATGATGATACTTTGTCAGAGTTTGAGAACTTAAGGAAGCAGAGTCAAATGTTGGAAGCATACAAGGATGCATTAACACTGTCAGTTGCAAACATTGAAGGAGAAAATAAAAATATTGAAAGCAAGGTTTCAGAGTTAGAGGAACAAATCAAGGTAGCCAAGGAAAATAAGCTTGATATTAATTCATTCCACAGTCAGTCCTACTTAATGCAAAGAAAAATACACCAAGTTCATCTAAATTTGTCAGAAGAACTATACAAGATCAAGTAAATTTAAGTCAGACTAAAGGAAATAACAGATACATCGTCAGAATTCAGGAAAATGGTATTGGAGGTTGTAGAAATGGTTCAAAGTTAGCTGGCTTGGATTGAAACCAACTCAATTTTTCCAGACCACATGCCCCAGAAAACAACAGTAGCGTTGAATATGGAGTTGGCACTCTTGGATGTCAGTAGAAAATCCATAGTGAGATTGCATGTTGCAATTGACAAGACTATGGAGAAGTGCATGAGTTTTACACAAAAATGAGTGCCACACATAACAAATGCCAAGTTTCGACATCCATGCATATTTAAGGATACCCATACAAAGAGAAGCATTTGAAGAATATGCAAGACAAGTTGCAGGGGGATGAACAAAGTATCCAAAAGGTTGAAAGCATTAATGAGGAAGTTATCGGAACTTGGGTTGCATAGGCCCCGTTGCATAAATATATTTTAGATGAATGGTTAATACAGACCCGGCCAAAGGTAAAGGAAATTGAATCTCATCTTGCCAAACATGAATTGATTGCATGCATATGGGATCCATTGTAAAATTGAGTCATAGCTGTCGAATCTGGTGCATGGGGCATTTTCATCAAATCATCAATTGGTCCCTCTTAAATGTTTCTCATTCACATGTAGTATTATATGTAATATTTTGTATTTATTCCAATTTTCATAGTGAGCACACTAGAAAACAAAATTTGTAATCAAAGAGTTAAGGAAGCCTAAAAGGCTCAGGTAGTTGAAAAGTCATGTGTAATTTTGTATAAATAAGGGTAGAATAGAGATGGAAGAGAATTTTTCCTGGAACACTTATGATGAAACTTTTTGTAATGAGAACTACTTCTTTTTATAAATAAATAGAACCAATATTTTGCTGGAGGAAGGACTGTATGAGCTTCAAGATGGATTATGGATTGTTGAATGTGAACTACTTCTGTTTTGGCTTGCTGCATAACTATGAGATCGTTCCAACCCGTTGAATTATTTCTGCAGTTTATGAATGGTTTCATTTTCTATTTCGAATCCTGTACAATAAATGAGTAATGGATGTTTAACTTAACAAAGCTATCTTTGTGTTATCTTTCTGTTGTATTTATGTATGGAAAATTTAACAGCTATCTATGGATTCTATGTGTAAACAATGCAATATATTACTCATTATGATATAAACTTTGCTCCCTATGGATAGTTAGGATAGTTACATTAGTTTAGAATAGATTAGTTGTTTCTTTTCTTTCGTAGAGTGATTATGGGGAGGAGCAGTAAGACGGAGGGAAGACCTGTGCATCTCTAGTGAGGTTCTCACCCACTGATCACTTGCATTTCATTCCTAAATATAAAATCATAAACGGTGGACTGGGACGAACCCGTAAAACATATTTAAAACTTTCTTTAATTCTGTGGTAGTTGGGCTGCTAACCAGATAGATTCCCCATACCAAATGATAAACTATGTATTTGGGAATTGTTATTAGGGAGAATCCCTACTATCGGTCCCTGGAATTTTTCTAGGCATCAATAGTTTTGGTGCTAGAAGGAGATCCATCAGTGCATGGCTAGCAGAGGAAATCCATTTATTAGAAACTATTCCATTGGTGATATCTCTGAGACTAGGTTTCATGAATATTTATTTCCCGAAGAAAGAGTAAACCCTGAAGTAGAAGCTCCAAAAAAAATCTACCATGTTCCTTTCGAAGTAGTTAATCACTTGAGGAGACACACAAGGTATTATGTGAAGAAGCTTGGAGGATTGCTGACAATCCCTAAATTACTGAGAAGGAAAGCTACAAGAAGAGTACCCACTTACACTGAAGATTCGATTTTGGTGGAAAATTTAGAAGAGTTGGTGAATTTGTCCTTACATGTTGGAGTCATTTACCTAAGATGCACACTTATTTGGTCAATTTTGGCCTATTTACCCACTATCCTAAGTTGAATTGACTTACTTGGCATTAGATGAGCACACTATGACATCGGAATGATCTCACCAATGCCCTCCTTCAGTCAAGGAGGCCATCTAAGCCTTCTCCTTCATTCGGGCAGGCTAGGCTTCCTCCTTCAAACAGGGAGCATTTTTGGGGTGATTTGAGTGTCATAAATGCACCTAATTGCTAATTTATTGTTACAATCAGTTAAGCTTAGTTGTGAAGGCGTCTCCATTCATTATTTGATTATTTTTTGTCAATATTTATGAACTAGAGCTAACACTGGCCCACACAAACACTTTTGATGACATGTTTACTTCAGTTAACTCCATTGGAGATACTTGGAGTTATGGATGTGCTACCTCCTTCAATTGGACATGCAGTTACATGTGATTAGTCACTTTCAATTAGACTCAATCATCTATTACACTTCGATTCAGTTAGGACTTAGTGTGAGAGTCAGTCATTGATTAGCTTGGTGGTTAACTATGTGTGCTAATCGTGGATGACATTCAGTTAAGCTACACAAATTCATGCAATTCAAATGACCTCCTTGAGTATCCAAATTGTCTTGGAATTCATGCACCTTTCATGACAATTGTATTGTATTACTCATTCTTTATTGAATATACAGAGCTGCTACTCCTATTGTAGCACCATTATGCCATTTTCATGCTTAATTGTCTGAAATATTTTATGAGAATGTGTTTTAGTCCCTATATTACAGTGACATATTAATATGGTATCAGAAATCACAGTGGGACAAAGCTCATTCTCTCAAAAACATGTTTTTTGATGGATCTTACATGAAAAATTGAGCAAAAGCTCAAAGTTCTAGCAGCGGCACTAGAAACAAAGGCTTACCACTTAATACCCCAAGTTAAGGAATTGTTGATCAAGCTTGCTTGATCATTTATGTTGGTTGTGATGAAAGTCTAAAATGTGCAGGTTGTTCGACCTTACGATGATTTTATTGTTTTGATTTGCAGGTTTTACAGGCTCACTGCATTCGCTACAACACTTTGATATGATTTCTTCTGTAGATATTTTGACTCCAATCAATATCTATCAATGGAAAGGAGACATGGAGATCTAGCTACGTGCCAGAGGACTCTACCGGGTCACTATATGTACACAGAAGAAGAGCCTACTCATGTTATAGACAAGGCTAGATTTTTAAATAAGAAACATGAAGCATTCGGTTTCTTGTGTCTCTCTATCTCCAAGGATCTTCTATTCCACCTCCCAGGATTGAAGAATCCAAAAGACATTTGGGACCAAATTGCCTCCCTATATGGAAATCAATATGACTTGAGGTTTTATTAGCTTGAAAACGAGTTGATGTCTCTTCAACCTGGTAATTTTGAGACCCTCAATGGGTTTTTCACAAAATTCAAGAATATAGTCCTTTTGCTGCAGCAGTTTGAGGTGAAGAAGGAGGATGATCAGCTCATCCTCACCATTCTCTCAAAAATTGGAACTAACTATTCGGTGTTTGTTTCTACATTCCGTGCGGGGAAGCACACAACCCCTGAATGGAATATGCCTTCACTCAATGCCTTCATTGAGTCCCTAACAAGCGAGCATGATAAGCTTGTATAGATGGGGATCATCAAATCCTCCCATGATCAAGCCCTCTTTGCTTCAGGACCCAAGGATTCAAAGGGGAAAGGAAAGCAGTAGAAAAACCCCAAAACGAAATTCAAAGCTCCTAAACCAAAAGTTCAGAACCAATAGCAAGAAGAGCCTTCTAGCTCAAAGAAGAACGAAAACAAAGGCCACCATGGGAAGGAAAAGGTCAAGTGTTTATATTGTGGGAAGGGCTCCCACCTTGAAAATTCTTGCATGAAAAAGAAGCTTGATGAAGCTAGTTCTCTCCTTCAAAGAAATAACATAAATATTTTGAAAAGCTTTCAGAGGAAAGAAAATCAAGATCGGGAATACTAGCATGAAAGAGGTCATGCCCTCATGGGAAGCACTTCAAAATTGATGGCTCTACTCATAGATTTTGGATCTTCGAACAACATGATGGCCATCAAATATTATTTCTCTTCTCTTGACACCAGCAAGAGAATTCCCATCCACATGGTAGATGACTCTACCATCATCTCAAAAGGACAAGGTACTGTAAATCTTGAGCACAGTTATTTTTCCAATGTGCTATATGTACAATCTATTGCATCAAACCTCTTGAGTTTCTATCAAATCACCAACAATGGAGTTCCTAAGAGAGTGTCCTTCAACCCTAATGATGTACAAATTACTAAAATTGCATCTAGGAAACTTGTGGAAAAAGGCTTTGCAAATCATCATGCAAAAGCCTATGAGTTTTCCCATTTTGTGAAGGATGCAAAGCCCACATCTTTGTTGAATCATGGAAATGAGGTTCATAGGATTTGGAATGAGAGGTTTTTCCACCTAAAATTCAAATACTTGCAGCAATTACAGAAAAATTCCATGGTTGAAGGCCTCCTTGTCATCAAATCTACCACTGGAATTTGCAAAGGATGTATTTTGGGCAAGCATCATGAGCATAAGTTTGATCAGGTGAGGGCAAGCCGAGCATCAGACATTTTTGGGCTGATTCATTATGGTATCAACGGATGAATTCCCATAACATCCTTGAATGGATATTGGTATGTTATTACTTTTATAAATTAATTTTCTAGATATACATGGGCCTTCTTCATCAAGAAAAATTCAGATGTCTTAGAAAAATTCATTGAATTAAAAGCACTGATTGAGAATGCATCCGGGAAAAAGATCAAAATTTTGAGATATAATAATGAAGGGGAATATATCAGTAATTATTTTATTCATATATGTTTTGAATGTGGTATTCATACCCAACATTCAGTCCCCTACACTCCCCAGCAGAACGATGTAGCGGAGAGAAAGAATCGGTCTCTCAAGGAGATGACCACTTGCATGCTGGAAGCCAAGAAGTTGGCTGAACATTTGTGGACTGATTCCATGAATTTTACTGTATACATTTAGAATAGAGTGCCTCACTCATCCATTAAAGGGAATACCCATTTCAAATCCTACTTCGAACACAAGTCAGATGTGTCGAATCTCAGAGTGTTTGGGTCCACTACATGGGCTCGAATTCTGCATGATAAGAGGAAAGCTTTGCAATCGCAAAGTTTTGAATGTTTGTTTATTGGATATCCTTATGAATATAAAGGTTTAAATTTTCAATATATCAAAACAAAAAAAATCATCAATGAAAGAAGTGTCTGGTTCGATGAGCCTCTTCAAGAGGTAGAACTAGTGAAGGAGAAAATTGTTGAATTTCATTCCTATTCTCCTGAATATTTGGATGATGAAATTGGGGGTGTTGACTCTAATTTGGAACCTGATTTGGGAACTATGATATCTGATATCAGTGAAAATAAAGTATCATGTTCAATTTTAGAACATGAAGTGCAAACACATCTCCCAACTTGGGTCAGACAGACACTTTCTTCCGTCGGTGACAACATTGGAAATCTGGATGATCCAGGAAGAACCTGACCCTATTTACAAAGAGTAGGTATTGCCCTCTCTTTTCATGAATATTTTATGTATGAAACTTGTTAGTTAATTATAATTTTATATCCTAATTCTTACTACCATGCTTGGAAATATCCGAGATGGCAAGCTGCCATGGACGAAGAGATGAATTCTATTCAAAAGAATGCTACTTGGGAGCTAGTTTCTCATCGTCTGGGGAGTAAATTAGTTCAATGCAAGTAGGTATTTTGGAAAAATGTTTCTACTGATGGTATCACCTGAAAATATAAGGAAATTCTGGTAGAAAAATAATTCTCCCAATTCCAAGGTGTGGACTATCATGAGACCTTTGCACCGGTTGCAAAAATGGACTCCATCTGCCTAGTTTTGTCAATTGCGGCATCCAAGCACTGGGAAGTGCATCATATGGATGTTAATTATTTCTTTCTGGACATATATATTCATGAGGAGATATACATGAATCAAACTAAGGGCTACATTTCAAATTCATCTTTGGTTTGCAAATTAAAGAAGTCACTATACAGGTTAAAACAGACCGCAAGAGAGTGGTATTCCAATATGGATACCTTCCTTCTCTCGCAAAACTTCCAAAGGTGTAAATCAGATCTGATTGTGTATATATAGAATTATGATGGTAATTTTGTTATCATTTTTTTATATGTTGATGATATTTTGATTACTGGAAGCACTGTTGCTTCCATTTCAGTCATAAAAACTGCCCTCCATGATGCATTTGAGATGAGCTATTTGGGGCTCTTAAAGTTTTACAACTTGAATTTGCACAAAATTTTGATGGGATAATGGTCACTCAGTCCAAAAAAATATTAGAACTGTTAGTTAAGTTTAACATGGATGAATGTAAGGATGCTCCATTCCCTTTCCTTTCAGGGATCATCCTTGAAGAAGGAAAAATCACTCCACCCTTGGATTGCAAAATCTACCGCCAACTGATTGGTAGCTTTCTTTACTTGAATCATTCTCATACTGATATATGTTATGCCATGAATGATGTATCAAGATACATGTAGCAGCCTCATGATATTCATTGGAAGGAATCCAAGAGGATCCTCCAGTATATTCAGGGCATTAGGACCTACGACATTCACTATGATGCAGAATCTGAGCTAGAGTTGGTTGGTTACACAGATTCAGATTGGGCAGGACATTCTATTTATTGGAAGTCTAATTCCAAATATGCATTCATGTTTGAGGGTGGACCCATTTGTTGGTCTAGAAAAAAGAAGGCCGCCATTGCATTGTCTTCAGCAGAGGCTGAGTACCTAGGAGCAGTGAATGCTTGCATCCAAGCTGTTTGGTTGCAAGTAATTCATTCAGAGTTTGATTTTGGTAGTACTTTGTCTACAGTACTCTTTTGTGATAATAAAATTGCTATTAAT
This sequence comes from Pseudotsuga menziesii, assembly GCA_001517045.1. Classification (NCBI taxonomy): domain Eukaryota; kingdom Viridiplantae; phylum Streptophyta; class Pinopsida; order Pinales; family Pinaceae; genus Pseudotsuga; species Pseudotsuga menziesii. The sequence continues at coordinate 28,085 of LPNX010690586.1, forward strand.
ATCTCCAAATATCCAGTTACTAGGCATAGGACCAAGCATGTAGAGATACACATGCAATATATCAGGGAATTGGTGCATGACAGGACCATCATTATGCAATACTACCCTACTGATGATCACATTGCAGACATATTCACCAAGATATTTTCAGAGAAGAAGTGCACTTACCTCCGTTCACTGTTGGGGCTGAGTTCATGAGAGTGATCAGATTACTTCTCCAGTGTTCAACTTGAGGGGGGGGGGGGGTTTCCCACTTGGTTTTCCTTCTTTCCTCACTTAGATTTATCTTTTAGCATTGTTTGAGTTACATTATTGTACATGGTAACCTATGGAATTTTTTTCCCGGGCCCTATAATTTCATGGATTTTTTTTTACTCCTCATGAGTATAGCTTAAGGGGGGGTGTTGGAGTCATTTACCCAACACGCACACTTATTTGGTCAATTTTGGCCTATTTACCTGCTATCCTAAGTTTAATTGACTTAATTTCCATCATATGACACACTATGACATCAACATGAGATCACCCATGCCCTTTTTCAGTCAAGGAGGCCATCTAAGCCTTCTCCTTCATTCAGAGAGGCTAACCGAGATTCCTCCTTTAAACACAGATCATTTCTCGGGTGATCTGAGTGTCATAAATGCACCTAATTGCTCACTGATTGTTCCAATCGGTTAAGCTGAGTTGTGAAGGAATCTCCATTCAACATTTGATTATTTTTGGTCAATAATTATGAACTAGAGCTAACAATGGAGCCTACAACCACTTTTGATGACATGTTTACTTCAGTTAACTCCATTGGAGCTACTTAAAGTTATGGATGCGCTACCTCCTTTAGTTAGACATGCAGTTACATGTGATGAGTCACTTTCAGTTAGACTTAGTCATCTATTGCACTCTGATTCAGTTAGGACTTAGTGTGAGAGTTAGTTATTGATTAGCTTAGTGGTTAACTATGTGTCCTGACCATGGATGGCATTCAGTTAAGCTACACACATCCATGAAATTCGAATGACATCATTGAGTATTTAAATTGTCTTGGCATTCATGCATAGGTGCATCCATGGAGCTGGGTTACACTTTTTGGCAAGGCGTTTTCAGAAAAAACACAAAACGTACCTTGATCGAGCAATTTTTAAACCCTTGATTGAGGGCATATTACCTTGATCGAGGGCTTAACGAAAGCTCGATATAGGTTTTAAGAATACCTCAATCTAGGTTTTAAAAAAACCTCGATATAGGTTTTAAAAATACCTCGATCTAGGTTTTAAGACCTCGATCTAGGTTTTAAAAAAACCTCAATCGAGGTTTTAAGGCCATGATCGAGGTCCTTTTTGAAAAAAATTATAAAAAGAGCTTTAAACGGTAGCTCAATCAAGGGTTTAATAATACCTTGATCGATCTTATTTAAAAACCTCGATCGAGCTTATTTAAAAACCTCGATCGAGCTTATTTAAAAACCTCGATCGAGGGATGTTAATACCTCGATTGAGGGCCTGAAAAACAAAGAATTGGGCCTCTTACAGTAAAATCAATGTTTATCTGTGTCTTCTAGGGGTGTAAACCCTACCATTCATGGCACACAAGTAAGCGGAGTTCATACCGATAGATTCATCACCGAATCCTCTATCCATTGAGATATCATGCATGTGTTTTGGCATTCATATGGGTTTTTCTTTAGTTAGTTCTAAAACTTACTCTTAGAAAACTAGACAACAACTTCAAAGCAACTCAAAGAAAAATATGAAAGGTAAAATATACACATCCAAAAATTTCTTAAAAATGGGCAGCTCACACATCGATGTGTCCTCTTCAAAAGGGTATCTTTGGTTGTTCAATTTTTGAAAACAATGAAAAAAATGTTGGGATGGACACACATGTGTATAAAATGATGTTGAAATAAGATGTGGTCACTTTCGAAAAATAATAAATAATTGTATATTGCGAAATAAATTAACAAAAAAATATGCATACCACCATACATTTTGTGTAGATCATGCTCATATTTTTTTTTAAATTATTAATGTAAGATTGAATTATTGTGGATGGACACGAGCCACTTATTAAGTTCTTCAAGATTTTAAAGTCACATAGTTCATTAAATGAAAAATTTCACACATTAAATGACCTCAAAATATTTTTAAAAAAATATCATTGGGAAGCCAACATAATATTCTACAATTTGTTTTTTTAGTGCAAGTTGAAATTCACATGGCATATATGCGTTTCGAGGGCTTCTATCTAGCACATGAGTAAAAAATTAGGTTTTCATCCCCAAATTTGGCCAAAAAGTGTTACCCACCTTCATGGAATCACCCGCATCTTGCATGACTATTGTATTGTATTACTCATTCTTTATTGAATATAGAGAGCTGCTACTCCTATTGTAGCACCATTATGCCATTTTAATGCTTAATTGTCTGAAATCTCTTATGAGATCATGTTTTAGTCCCTAAATTACTATGACAGATTAATATTACAAGAGACCGTTCAACCACTTAATCAGTTGGGACTAGATTCCCTAATTCAGTATCCACCACAATATAATCATAGAATCATGGCTAGTAATGCACCCCCAAACTCTAATCAACATATGAATCCTAATCCACCACTAGCTTGGGGAGCTATAACACCACTTGACTTGGATGCTCCCTTGCATGCCCTGCCCCAGAATGCTGATAAGTCATTGCCTAATTTTGATCCAAGAAAACTCATTTCTATGGATTATCACTTGCAGAGTTTTTATTTGGCCCTATAACTTTTAGCAGTAGAGGATGAAGATGTAGTGTGCAGACTGTTTCCACACACTTTCGAAGCTAAAGCATCAGCCTAGTGTTTTTGTTTAAAGGCAAGTTTTGTAGTCAAAGAACCAATTCCACTCTCATGAAAGAATTTCTTGCTCTGAGGATGGACAAGAAAGAGAAAGTGCAAGATTTTAGTTAGAGGTTTTCTTCCCATTTAAATAATTTCAGTGCTACAATAAAACCTGCTGAAGAAACTTTAATATTATTTTATACTTCAACACTTTTCCCCAACATAGAAATGTTTGTAAAGAGGTTGTTGTAGCTGCAACTATTTGTCCCCAAAATTTTCAATTTTAGGGCCCTCCTTTTCATTTGATTTTATTAGATCTAGGCTAAGAGTATTTGGTTTTTGCCGAAGCCACCTTGAAGTTCAGATTTTTTTCCTTAAAAAGTTGATCCTTTTCATTTTCTGCATCGGAATACTAGTGGACTATCCTTTCGATATCGGAAGCATAGTATACGGTCTTTTCGACGTTGCAGAAAGACAACCTAGATGCTCCCTTGGGGAGCTATAACACCAATCAACCTGGATGCTCCCTTGCATGCCTTGCCCCAGAATGCCGATAAGTCATTGCCTAAGTTTGATCCAAGAAAATCCATTTCTATGGATGATCACTTGCAGAGTTTTTATTTGTCCCTATAACTTTTAGCAGTAGAGGATGAATATGTAGTGTGTAGACTATTTCCATACACTTTCGAAGCTAAAGCATTAGCCTGGTATTTTGGTTAACAAGCAAATTCTATAACAAATTGGGATACTTTCGAAATATTGTTTAAAGGAAAGTTTGGTAGTCAAAGAACCAATGCCACTTTCATGAAAGAATTTCTTGCTCTGAGGATGGACAAGAAAGAGAAAGTGCAAGATTTTAGTCAGAGGTTTTCTTCCCATTTAAATAATTTCCATGTTGCAATAAAATCTGTTGAAGAAACTTTAATATTATATTATACTTCAATACTTTCCCCCAACATATAATGTTTGTTAAGAGGTTTCTACGGCTACAACTATTTTTCCCCAAAATTTTTAATTTTAGGCCCCTCATTTTCATTTGCTTTTATTAGATATAGCCTAAGAATATTTGGTTTTTATTGAAGTCTCCCTGAAGTTCAGATTTTTTTCCTTAAAAAGTTGATCTTTTTCATTTTCTGCATCGGAAGACTAGTCGACTATCCTTCTAATATCGGAAGCATAGTAGACTGTCTTTCCGAAGTTGTGGAAGCCAAATGGTCAAGTCTATCAGAATTACTTCAGTATTCCTCGTCGATACGTCAAAACCACGGGTTCTTTTCGTCTTCATTTTGTTTTTCGATCTTAACACTTAGTGTTTTGATTACCGATTACTTTTTTATCGCTTTCAAAATGTTTTACAACAATGATCTTGAGTCCTAGTCTATTACATCACCACCGTTGCGGGAGGCTTGTGATGAACGTTCCGAGGGTTAGTGCTTTTCCTCATCGACTCTATAGAGTTTAGAGTTTTTGATCTCCAATAGACGTTAGAATGAGCAGAGTCATGGTGATAGTGCTTTACAACACCGACATTGCAGAGAAAGCTCCATCTAGAGTTTCCACACTTAGATTCTAGTGCTGCCGATGACCAATAGTGTTAAAGCATCCCGGATCCATAGTTGTTTTTACGCCCGTTGTTGTGGCTACCCTCCGAACTCTTCTTTTGATTGACATATATTTTGATTGTTGATAGGGTTTTATCCCCATCGATAGTTTCCGCCGAAGGTTATATATATGAGGGAGGTGTTATTTATTGTTTATCCATCTTTTAAACTTGTCGTTTTCTCTAGCACTTGTCATTTACACCGATTTGTGTGTGCCCAGTTGTCTAGACTTGATTCGTTCACGTTTCTCCTGTGAAGGTTTTTCCATCCCATCATTTCCATTATCATTTTCCAGGTAGGTGAACTATGACCTTATTGTTTTAGTTTTTATTGGTTGATTTGGAACCCGCGTTAGGTTTTTTCCCCTGGTTAGTTTTTCCTTGAGTTAGGTTTGCTCGTATAAAAGGATGTTTTCCTTTACGGTTTGCATGATATTTTACCTTGAGAGTGAAGAGTTTAGCTGTTTGCAATTTTCTTTAGTGAAATAACTTTGAGTTTGCATAATTGTTTGAGTCGTTATGGATACTTTTGCTCGAGTGCAAAAGATTAGGGCACGGTCCAAACAAGCGTTTCGTTGTCTACACCACCCATTTTTGGGGTTGTCCATAGCCGCCCAGGGGGGTTTTAAATCTTTTGCTTGCACTTACCTTATTCCATGGGATTGCGGGGTTTTTTTTTCATTTTTGGTTAGTTTAGGGTTTTTTTCGACAGGATGAGTGCTGCATAGGGTTTAATTTTCTTGAGTTGGTTTTGAATATAGTTGGTAGGATTAGTTTGATTCATCCATATTTCACATCGGATTAGTTTTCTGCGGCCCGAGTGAGATGGAGAATTTTGCCGACATTTAGGCTTAGGAATTTTAAGAAGTAGCCTGCAATAATTTTCTTTTTCCTTAATTATTTCATGCATTGAATATTGTGTGTAGTTTATTTTTCAACATGCATATTGAGGAGGTAAACAAATTTATATAGTTTTTGTTTATTCTTTAAAACACTTGATAATATCCCAGTTGGTCTATGAACATGTTTTGAATGTGACAGGGTGATTATTGTAATGAAAACATGTTGAAGAGACAAAAGAAGAAGTCTCATGTGGTTGAGGGAGAACCTGAAGTTGAGATCATCACCAAAGTAGAGTATATATATATGCAGATACCAAAGCTTCCATTGGGGTAAAAAAAAACTACAAGTGGGAAGAGATGCAGATCTACAGAATGCTATCCAACCAGAATGTACTTGATGCAGGTTTTGAGTAGTTAACCATCTATTCCAATATTGAGAAATCGGCTCTCATGAAAGTAGCCACAAGACTTGAGTTGTTCCCTTGTTCAGAAGTGATAGGCTAGATTCTACCTAGGGTAGATGTAGCCACAATGATTCTGGAAAATGTTGCTAAGCATGGCTATGCTGCATATGGCCTTGCATATCTCTCTATGGCTTATCATCTTCCCTCAGCCTAGGTTTACTTGAAAGAAATATGGTTAAAGGAGACAACTATGGATCTGGTGGAGACAGTAAAAATAATGATGATCCCGAGAAAAAACTTCTGAACTAGACCTTCTGGAGAGTATGACACTTCTACTCTCCGTACTCCCTATAGGTTCATTGCACTGATGTTAAATAGGATTTTTGGTAGAGCACATGGAAAGAGTTTCAAGATAGGGTGGATACCAATTATTTTCTATGTGGTAACTCAAGGAACCATTTTTAATTGGTCAAACATTGTGTCAAATGGCCTCTCATCATGCATATCACCGGCCTTAGGAGGGGTATCACAAAATAAATCAGAGTTCTATATGAGATCTATATTGATTGACTGTATACTGTGCACTTAGGCTTTTCCAGCTTTGAGATGTAACTGGGAGAGGGATAGAACCCCAGTGTACATAGCATATAAATTGTTTTGGGCCCATAAATATCATAGCTATTATAGAGAAATCTGTGAGCACTTCATCATGCCCTTGTATGCCCTCATTTTTTTGACTAAATGCAATTGCATGTTTAAGGAGGAATTCAAAGTCATCGAGGAGTTTGGAGATTATTATTTGACCGAAGATAGGTTGTATGTAAGAATGTACGGTGGTTCGAGAGACCCTTCCCTACTCCCTAAGTATGCCACTTATTATGTACTACACAAAGAGGCAGTTAGGCAGGTGTATATTGATGGTGTAGGAAATTTCTTGTTTGAGCATAAAAAGGAAACATATCCTGTAGTTCCTTTCCTGCTTGGCATCTACAAGTTTTAAAGAGTAAAATAGGCTGCATAATTTGTTCAGGAGCTGGAGCATTTTCATTTTGGCGAAATGAATTTTTACAGGAAGGACTCTTGAAATAAAGTAGCAGATTACTGCAAGGATGCGGGAATTAATTTTGAATATACTGAATTTTGGGACAAGGATGAGGCAACATTCAAAAGTGCAAAGAGCATAACCGTCCTTAAAAAGAGGTTCAAACAAAAAATAACTACTATGAGTGGAAAGGGAAAAACTTCAGAGAACACTAAGACATTGGAAGAAGAAGAGGTGAAAAAGAGAGAAGAAGATGCTAGAAGCCTAGCAAAGGAAGCAGCGAGCTGGTTGAAGAATGAAGAATAAGAAAAGAAGCGAGCTACAAAGGAATTAGTAAGAAATGAAGAGGAAGAAAGAGAGAAGAAAGAAGAAGCTGAAATCAAGAAAAAGCAAGAAGAAAGTGAATGTTTGAGATTAATAGGGTCTCAAAAGGACCAATAGACTACAGAGTAAGTAGATACAAAGGGAGGGCAAGATAAAATAGATCAAGGACATGGAAAAGCTAATCCTGATCCCCCAGATCCTGCTACATCTTATGGCAACACACTGGGACAAGCTTCATTTTTTGGGATAGATTTGATCCCTTTCATTCCAAGAGAAGGGGAAGAAGTTCCTGAATTTAGTACCATTTTCTATGCTAAGGAGAAGAAAAGAATTGTAAAAAGAACAGAGAATAAGGTCGAAACTGGAGGACAGTCGGGAAATATGATAATAGATAAAACATTGATGCATGGAACAAATACAGATCCAATATTGATAGCAATATTTGGGGTGGAATTAACCCAAGCAACTGAAGACAACATAGATAGGCTTATGATGGACCTAGAGTAGTTAAGAAAAAATGCAGCCCAATTGAAAGAAACTTTGAAGAAGGAAAGGGATAAAGGTCAAAAGCTAAAAAGAAAGTATGAAGACATGATGAATGAAGTTAAGACTTCAAGAACAGAGATCCAGACTCTGCAAGCAAATAAGAATGCTTTAGAAATATCTGCAAAGAAAATGGAAAATAATGCTCAAGATAGCTAAGCTGAATTACAAAATCTACAGCTACAACATCAAATGTTGAAAATTGAGAGAGATGATCTTCAGGTATCCTATGAGAATCTAAGTGCAAAGAAGGACAGGTTGCAAAGCAATGTTTCCAAGTTATAAATAGAGAAGGCTACCAAAGAGGAAAGAGAGAAGCAATATCAAATGCAAGTGGAAGCCTTAGAAGAGCAAAACACTTCATTGACAGCATCACTGAAAGATGCTATGGAACAAAAGATAGACATTCATCCTTTGAAAGAACACATTCTAACTCAAAGACGGAAGATTCACCAATTAAATATATGCATTGAGGATGAAAGGTGTAAAATTTTACAAATAGACACCAGATTAGAGGAAATTTTGGACACTACTTCATATTTTTTGGACAGATCTCAGGATATTTTGGAGATTCTAACAGGAAGAATGGTCTGGGAAGAAACAAATAAGGAATCTCCTACGGATTTAGCAGTTAAGGATCAACAAAGTTCAAAACATGAGTATGATTTGATTGTAATTTTCAATTAATGTAGCGAAAGAGTTCAAGAAAACCGTGAAGAAAAAAAGGGAGCATGTGCTGAATATTGCTGGAGAGTGCTTGCTACATATAATAGATGTCATACTTCTATGGGGAAAACATTGGATGCGATACCAGAACATGAATTGTTTATGGAACATCTATCGAACAAGTATTAGTAAGATGAGCAAGAGATCCAATAAGTCAAGGACCTAGATGAATGGATCTTGAAGAATGCAGTGACACATATAGCAGTAAGTATACATCTACTAGAAGATCAATTGCGCTTGATTCCTGCCAAGATACAAGGGGTAAAGAACCAGGCTGCTAAATATGAGATTAATATCCGATTTCTTGAGCCTTCTGGATTTGAAGGCATAGTAGCAGAGGCCGATGCATGGAATAATTTCATCAATGACCAAGCTCTCCCTTCTTCATAAAGTTTTTTGAAAATTTTGATTTAAAATGTAATATATTGTATTAATTATGTGCACATGCTACAAGAAAATTTTTTGGAAATGAAAGGTTGGGGAAGCTTAAAAGACATTGAGGGGAATCCCAATGGTTTTCTTTTTGTATAAATATAGGATAGGTTAGATGTAGAATGGACTTTTCCCAGACCATTTTTGAGAGTGTATTGTAAGAAGAACTATTTCCTTTTACAATAAACAATCACATGTTTTTGCTAGAGAAAGTTTTGTGGAATGTTTCAAATGTTTTGCTATGGACCAGCTGAATGTGAACTATTTCATTTTTAGCTTATTTCCATTAACTATGAGATCCTTCTAACTCATTGAATTTCTTTTCATGTTATGAAGGTACTTTGGTTTATTCTGTGAAATTTCCACTTTGAGTAATGAAGGTTGTTATTAACAATAAGCTATCTTGTTGTTTATATTCCTCTTGATGTTCATGTGTTTTGAAACAATTAACAGCTATCTGTGATCTTTCCTAATGCATGCACTAAAATAGATTACTCACCATTAATGATAGTTTTTCTCCCTAGGGATAGGTTAATAAGTCTTAGTTAGTTTTTAGTTGTTTGTGATTTAGATGTGAGAGAGATAAGATGAGAGGTAAGAACCCGTGCATCACATTTTGACCCTCCTCATTATCTCTATCATCTGCACTTTAGTTAGGCACTTGCACATCATACCTTAAACACAAAAAACAAAAAATATACATGATGGACCAGGCCATAACCAGTAAAAAAATTTAATTGTTACTATACCTACGGTACCCAGACCGTAAACCGGATGGATTCCCCATACCAAATAGTAACAAGCTAATTGGGAACGTTTATTGAGGAGAATCCCTAACTATTGTTACCTGCGAATTTCCAGGCCTCAATAATTTTTGGCGCTAGAAGGAGGGCGATCAGTGCATGGATGGCTAAGGAAGCCCACTTCCTCGAAATCACTCCACTAGTGACAGTTCTGAAAGTAGTTTGCTTCACAAACCCACTCCTGAAGATAAAGAGAAAGGGTATCTCTATCCTATCGATAATGAAGTGGTCGATGATTTAAGAAGAATTACCAGGGCATATGCGAAAAATATGGGAGGATTTCCAATTATTTTTGTCTTTCCTAGAAGAGAGTATCAAAAGAAAGATCACCGTCAATTAGAAGACTCGGTGTTGGTATAATATCTTGAAGAACCGGTATAAGAAGCCTTACAAGAAGTTGACCAACCTTTAAATCAATTGGATCCAGATTCGCCTTACTGTTCACCTTTCTAGACCCCTGTTCAGTCACAACCTCATTCTCCACTCAGAATCATGGCTAATGTAAATGTGAACCAACCACCTCCACAACTTGCTTGGAGGGTTAGGTCGCCTTTAAATTTGGAACCTCCTTTGCATGATTTGTCTCAAGCTTTTGAAAAGATGTTACCTAAGTTTAAACCAAGTGAAGGAATTTTGGTAGATGATCATTTACAGAGTTTTTATTTGGCTATAGAAAGACTACAAGCTAGAGAGCATGAAGATGTGGTATGTAGATTGTTTCCCCACACCCTAAAAGGAAAATCATCCTCATGGTATTTTTCCCTTCGTGCAAATTCGATCACGGACTGTAACACATTCGAGGGAATGTTTAGAAGTAAATAGGCAGTCCAAAAGACTCATGCAGCTTTAACGAAAGGTTTATGTGCTCTAAAGAATGAAAGCAAAGAAAGAGTGCATAATTTACTCAAAGATTTGCTACTTACCTAAACAATTTCATTGTAGTTGATAAACCATTTGAAAATGCTCTAATAGAATAGTATACCTTAGCCCTTGGGCCTGATCTAGCCATGTTTTCCAAAAGATCAATTAGACCTACATTAGTAGAAACCTACGAAGAAGCTGAGAAGGTAGAGGCTGAGATGGAGAGTATAGAAAATTACCTTATGAAGTTAGAAGAAAAGACGTTTGGAAACAAGAAAACTTTATTATTGACTAAACCTAAGGATTAGTGGTCATAGGATTTCGAAGGGATGGTGAAGATGATGCAAAATTTATCCAACAGAGTGATAGATTTAGAGAAGGAAAAGGAGGCTCACAAATCATATAAGACTTATTATAAAAAAAGGGAAGACAACAGTCAACCTAAAACTCCTCCACACAGTCTTGCAATGATGAGTTTAATTGATGTAGGCATGGATTATTTTTGTACCTTTCATCAACAGCCTCATTCTGAGAAGAATTTCCCACAATGGATTAATTCTATGACATTAGTAATGAATCAATTATTGGACTCCAAACTGACAGAAACTGGTAAGAAGGAAGAAAAAGATAATCAATCAATAGAAAAACAAGAGGAAGATACTTTAGTTTTATGGGACTGTGTCTCTATGTTTGATACAAAAGAAGAAGATTTTCTGAAACAAGAGGAAAGAACAGAAACCAATGTGACAACAAGAATTTAGAGTCTGTTAAAAGAATATAAGTCAATACTTCCTAAAATTAAGAAACTTGAAGAAAACATGAAGAAGACACAAGAAGACACCGCAACTGGAAAATTACCTGAATTTACCATTTTGAGTAAAGATCCAAAGAAGGTCAACACACCTCTTAAGCCTGTTGAAAATAAGATTAATAATGTCAATAATAATCTCAAACAACCTGAGATGGGGTATGTGTTGGCAGGAAACACCCTTCGAAGCATTTTTAAACACAAGTAATTTGAAGATTGATAATTTTCAAACAATATTGGTTCTTTTTTGTCTGGATCAAAAAACTCATCATGGATATCTTAGGAGGGCCCTAAGAATCTTTGATTCTTAAGGCACTCCTGACAGAAAATTACTTGACTAATTGAATTGGATGGGTTGAACATCAATAATAGAAAAATTCGACTCTTATGATCTTAATTCTTCATTTCTGTCAATTATCAGGAGGACTATAATTACAAAAGATTTGTAGCTCCTATTTTTTCTAGTCATCACTCATGTTTGATTAAAATCAAATGAATTTATTTTTTATTAATTCAAACTAGTTACTGCATGATGTGATAACTGTTATTGTTTGATTCATATGGAAAATTTGGTAAAGCTTCATCACTTCTGAATTATTTATCTTATCTTAGTTGTCATAAGTTTTAAGGTGAATTTAATGTGATCTTCATGAACCCTACTATACTATATGCTCATCGCTTATTTCAGATTCATATTTCTGAAATAGGTTGGTATCAGAGTTTGTGATGAAGGTCTAAAGACACTTTCTAGGTTTTTTACATTGGTTTGGTCACATTAGCAAATGATTCTCTAATCATTTTTTACCTTTACCCTAAGATATTTATTATATGCCAAGGTGATCACATTATTATGATTGTATTCGATAAATGAAGTATTAAGGTTTTTGGAAGTTATTTAGTCACGTGTTAAAAAACGATGATTTAATCTCCATTATCAACACGTTACTTCATCATAATTAATGATGAAGTAATGGTGGAACTAAGGTTTTGGAATTCGTGTAGTTTGACGGTTGCTATCTGTCAATCCTCAATCATGCAAACATCACTTGCAATAACTCGCCTGTATGACTCTCCTACGGCTCATTATGTTTTGGTAAGTTGTTTTCGAAACCTCTTGTCTCTGCCAATTCACATTATGATGAACTTACAAGAAGGTTTTCAGGGTTTTGATAAAATAGGGTATTTCGAAGTATTGTTGGTAACGCCTATACTGTTGATAAATCGATTGCGTCTTGTAATCTGTGTTTCAAAAACCCTAGAGGTTTTTGTATCTGCTGCCATGGCACCAATGTCTAGGTTCGAACTTATTGGTGACGAATACCTATATGCTTCTCCTGAGTGTTGAGAGATCGTATCGAGGGTTGGACGGTTGGAGTTCCTTCGGAAATTTTTTGGTTTTAATATGGCAGTATCTAAGGCATTCGCAGAGTCATTCGATGGGGTTTGTGCACATGTGAGAGACGTTGAAATCAGGCTATCTGAGAAATTCATTTCTCGAGAAATTTGCTTGCCACAAACTAGTGAGAAGTGGTATAAAGGAAAACATATAAAGAATGACCAGTGGAAAGGGTTTCTTACTCCTGCTCATCAACAAACCAAATTCAAATCTGGCTTCCCATCTCGGTTATTAATGAAGAAATGGAGGGCTCTTCTGGAGCTAATCATCAGGGATGTAACTTGCAAAGGTAGGCTGTCTCAGACGCAATTCTATCACCTTGGATTGTTGTTGATATTTAAGGGGTACACTGTCAATATTCCCTTTTTCGTTTTGAACAGTTTGCATAGAATGGAATCCACTTATTAGTCTAATGTTGGGGATAAAAATAGGATTTTATTCAACCATGGGTTAATTAAAATTCTTGTGTCCATTCGGTTGGAAGAACTAGGTCAGTCCTAGGATTCTGTCATTGTGCGAAATGGGTTTGGGGTTAACAATAAATGGCCCAAATAGAGGCCTAGGGTTCGACGTAGGCGGGTAAACAATGAATAATCCAAGATTGAAATTGAGGACTCTGTTTCTCAGGATGATTTGGGGGATGAAGGGTTTTAGCCTGACGAAACCCTTAATTCCCATAACCTGTCAAGAGAAGAATTCTTCTCATGCATAGGTTGATATGAAGCAAAAAGAGGTTGAAGATCAGACTAGACGTGCTATGAGCAATCTGGCTATACGAAGAACCACACGCAGTATGACAGCCGCTTTGCTTGCCAGAAGGAATTTGAGTGTTGGGGATATCTCAGTTATTGAGGTGAGTGACTCTTCAGATGTTTGACCACATCCATCTCCCATAGGCCCATCTGTGCTAGATCTTAAATACGTTTCTATCTCTGCAAACAAGGTGGTTGACAGTCAGCAAGAGAATCGTGAAGGTGACCAAGAAATTGACAGAAAGTCTTACTTAACTGAAGAATCCCAAATAAACTTGAAAAGAGAGTTGAAGGACCAAACTGATCCAAATCCTCATGCCCAATTGATTTCTTCCCTGCAAACAGATTTAAAAGAAGCACAAGTTATACAAACAGTTGCCCTGGAAGAAATTATATTTTTAAAAGCTGAATTGATCACTTGGATTGAGAAATGGGATGTGTTAAGAGGTAAAAAGTTGAAATGCAAAGAAATTATTAAAAGGCTTTTGTTAAAAATCAAATATTGAAAAGACAGAATAGGATTAACAGGACCATGGCCGTCAGGTTCAGAGCTAAATTGAATGAAGCTAGGAGAAGTGTACCTATTCAATTCTCAGTCGAGTCGGCCTTAAAAACCTGATATTTTGTTTTTCCAGTGACTTCTAAATTTTGTATTTTGTATCTTACATTATTCCTACAGAGGATTTTGGATAGATCCTTAAAGGTTAGTGATATTTTGGGTTCATCATTTTCGGTTCAATTCATGGTCTAAATGATTAAATTGAGATATCTACAGAATTAAAATTCTGCAGATATCTCGCTCATGCTTAATTGATCATCATTAAATCGTTCTAAACAACTTTTTGTTAATATTTACAAGTGTCAAAGAAATTGTTGGGATAAAACTGGATGCTGGTCTACAATCATGTCTTTTGACTATACGTGGCTACTCAATGAAGAATGTTCAGGATTTACAACTGATTTGATGCTCATTGATTACTTCGTTCCTATTTCTAATCTTTTATTAGCATGGATTATCCAATATGGTGTTACTATGATTTGGAGAGTATAACATTGGATTTTATCTAGTAATTTAACCTCTTGGCATATCTTTCTCTTCGGATGATTTTGTAACAAGATGCCTATGATTCTGGTCGCAGTTGAACCATATTTGGATACGATTGGGATTTTTCCTGAGGAATAGGATTTCTAGTTAGTCACTTGTAGTCTTTTAATTTACTTTATAAGCAACTTCTAAACTGAAGCAAAGGGTTGGAATCCTGGAACTTGTGATGAACAAATATAATATAGCACTTAATATTATTTTGTATATTTGTGTTCCTTTAGAACTATTTCTGAGGATTACTATATTTTGTAGAAATACTTAAGACATTAGCTAAGTCTATTAGTTATATCATGATGTTTTAATGTTGTTTTTCCTATGTTGAATTTCCTTTTCATATGTATGTATCTTTATATCATATGTGAAAGCACTTTTGTTAATGGATTCTGAACAAAGTACTTAGTATTGAAGTATGAATGATTAGTTGTCATGTGGAAAAGTAAATGAGCTTCTTCATGTTTATTTTCTTCAGTTGATAATGATATGGTTTTATACAAAGTATTGACTGTGTGAGTTGAACTTTATTCATTTCAGCGTTAGTACCTAAGTGTATTTTTCATGCTTCAATACTGTGTTAAATTTATTTTTATTATGAGTTTTATTTAATTTTCAAATCAATTTACAATAAAATGTTATTTTATTGTAAATTGATTTAGATCTGTCTCTGTTGCGAGTAGGCTTTCCTAACGTTGCATGATCACAAATCAAATTTTTTAATAAAACTTGTTATCAGATTATTAATTCTAGCTCCCAATTTGGGATAGAGCAGGATTAGGAGCTACTATTATTTTTCTGTTTTAGTTTAAGGTATTTGTTAGCATTAATTATTCATCTTAATTACATAATTTGATTTGAGTGAAGATTTGATTAAGTACAACTTACCATCTACATTCCAAGAGACTCTCTACCTTGAGAGCACATTTTACATGCAACATGGCCTTTATCCTGTGAAAAACAGTTACACCAAACACATACAAGATTGCAGTAAATCGAGTGTGTGGGCTGTTTTTCAGTAGTTGGCCACAAAAACCCATAGGTCACATTTCCTGGCCAACAAATGGCGCTAGAAGGAGGACCTAAGCTGAAAGCTTAATGGCTGATCGATCGCATAGTGCTCCTACCAGTGATCAACCAACTTCCTCCCTCATAATTTTTGGAACATTGTCTACCCCGGTCTCTACATCACAACCTGAAACTGTGAATACTCCATTTTTAGATACAGTTAGGACTATAATTGAAAGAGACCGTAATGTCTCACTAGTTTCCCCTGAACAGATAAGTCAAAATTTAGAGGAATCACATAGAATATTAACCAGAGCATATTCTCGCCAAACAGGGATTCCCCTGATTAACTTCAGATTACCAAACATAACTAATTTCCAAACATTGGTAGTGACTAAGTCAACTGCTGATTCAATTGGAGAAGAACCTCTTGAATCATTAGTAGGGATTCCTGATCATCACCTTAGTAATATATTAAGAGGAGTAGCTGGTCATAACACTTCTCGATGATTGCTATCTGCATGTGGATCTGATCTACCTCCTTCACCCCTAGATCACCACCAGATAGTCCTCATGACCATAACAATGAGTCTTCATCGGACTCAGAACCTGATCCAGACATGGGTGACCATAATCAAGGCAACCCTAATTCCGATAGACCATGGTTATGATGCGGTGATGTTGTTGTTCCTGGACTACAACATAACCTACCCAAACACCCTAATAAAATGCTACCTAAGTTTGACCCAGATGATAAAGGATTAGCTGAAAATCACATCGACAAGTTCATCCTTGATGTTCAGACTATGAATGTCCAGCATGAGGATGTGGTATGTCGACTATTCCCTTTAAATTTCGAAGGAAAGGCTGTAGTTTGGTATTTTTCCCTGACACAAGGATCCATAACAAGTTGAAGTGATTTTAGTCAAGCATTCCTGAACAAGTTTGGTGAAGATAAAACCCCTGCCGTGTTAGCACTAGAATTGGCTAGGATTAATATGGAGATAAAAGAAAGGATAAAGAATTTCAATCAGCATTTTCTTTCTCTTCTGAATAAGATACCAGTGGCCTCCCAACCTCCAGAAGACATCATAATTGAGAATTATGCTTCAGCCTTACCTAAATAATTGGGTATGTTTGTAAAACAAGCCGGTAAAATCACTCTAGTTGAAACCTTTGATGAAGCAATAAAGGTTGAGAAAAATTCATTGACGTTTGAGCCAAAAAATAATGGAAAAGTTGATGGTTCCCTTCGTAAATGCAAGGAAACTACTTCTAGAACTAACACGGACAAAAAATATGCCTCTACTTTTGATGTAGAAAAATTACAACAAGCAATTAGGTCTCTTACAAATGAAGTGGTGATATTGAAAAGAAACAACGAGGAGGGTACTTCAAACAGAGGAAATTTCAAGACCCCATACCGGTCGTTTACATCCTCAAATGCTAGGAAAAATACTCCCCCTGACATATCAACTAATGAGGAAGTTTTCAATACTATAAGGGTTGTTTATGCCTTACCTGATTCCTCAATCGATCAAGAGTCAGATGATGATCATGAATCTGATCAGCCTGAAACCGAGGAGGAAAATTTTGAAGATCCTCTTCCGCTTAATTGCCATTTCTGGGATAGTTCAGTCAAAGAAGGAGAGTCTAGTGACCATTCTGTCTTTGTAAACCAGCACACCCATAACACTAGAAGTAAAGGGCCTGTAGATCTGCAACCATCATCAGCACCTAAGAATAGTCCTCAAACTTCAAATCAACAACCTGTCACTCAAGGTATAGACCTACAATATGACATCATAGAATATCTTAAGAAACAGAGGGCTAATATTAGCATGTTTGATCTATTGAAAATTTATCCCATGCCCTGTGGTTCGATACTCTCTAATTTATCAAATACATCAACCACTAAAACAAAGAATCAACCCTTTGTACCTTCAGTTAATAACGTTGATCCTACATCTAGTAAAACAACAGTAGGCTATAACAGTAATGTCAAAACAACTACTAATAAATATTCGCTCATAGGTAAGAACTCCAAATCTACAACTCCACCTTTTCTGCTAATGTTCGAAATTTTCAACCGGAATGTTCATAACTATATGATAGATTCCAGGGCTTCATCAAACGTCATGCCTTACTCAGTTTGTAAGAAGCTGAATGCCAAGCCCACTCCTTGTGAAATCCAAATTAGCCAACTAGATCAATCCAAGGTAAAAATTATAGGAGAATTAAAAGGAGTAATGATTAGGATGGCTACCAATCCACATATCTTCCAAGTTATTGACGTAGTGGTAGAAAACATACTAGATGTCTATGGGCTGTTTTTAAGCCGTGATTGGTCTCAAGCTTTAAAAGGATATTTTTCAACTGATTGGTCACATTTGTGGTTGCCTAAAGATGGGCATCCAAATCAGATCAGAATTGACAGAGAAAGGTACATGAAACACACAGTGTCTGAAATAAACGCTCCCAATGATCCAGTTTTGTTCAGTAATTCTATTTTAGGAAACTACGGGTATGATTCTGATTTAGGGAGTTTTCCTGCACTTAAATTTGCATTTACCAATTCTGTAAATAAATCATAAATTCTGCATTGTGATTTTCAGGAAGCTGCCCCTAGTCTGGTAAATTATGTGAATATTGTAAATGATGTAAATAGTCTTGTTGATAAGCCTTGGCATCTATATTTTGATGGATCTCGATCCAATGAAGGTGTGGGAGTAGGTTGCATGCTCCTAGACCTTGTAGGAAACAAATTCATGTAATCTTGTAGAACTAAATTTATTTGCACAAACAACATGGCTGAATATGAAGCCCTTATACAAAGACTTACGAAGGCATTAGACTTAAACGTTAAAGTTCTGATTGCATTTGGTGATTCTGAAATTATTGTTAAACAAGTCCGCAATTCCATTCACTGTTTATCTAATCACCTGCAAAGTTACCAAAGGGAGGTATGGAATTTGATTTCAGCACTTGATGCCCTTAATATTGAATCCATTCCTTGTTTTCAGAATTAGGAAGCTGATTTGTTAGCAAACATAGCTTCACGACTTATTCCCGCTGAAAATGTTTCTCCTAATGCTTTTTCTATTGAATTATTATTTAGATCGTCCATTCCAGATAATATCACTAACTGGCGGGTCTTTAATGATGATTCACAGATTATTTATTTCTTAATAGGGGAATATGCTTTTAAAGAATCAGCGATCGATGAAATTACACATGATGAGGATCTACAAATTTTTCGGTAATTCACCCACCTCATCCCATTGATAAGTCTTTTGAACAGGTAAATTCAATCCCTATGTCAGTTCTTAGGCTCAAAATTTTTTATGATTTGCATGATAAATTCAAGGGAGTGCCTAATTGCAAGACAAACAGGTCTAACATGCATTATGAAACCATTAACTTGGGCACAGAATCGAATCTGAAAAATATCAACTTAGGATCAGACTGCACTTCAAGTGAAAAATTATCCATCCTGAAGCTGTTTAGTGAATTCAAAAACATGTTTGCATGGTCTTATGATGATATGAAAACTTTTGACACCCAAATCATACAACATGTGATCCCCATGAAGCCTCGGTCAAAACCATTTCAACAGAAATTAAGGAAAATGCACCCTTCCCTAAACCAACAGTAAAGAAAGAATTGAATAAACTACTTACTTCGTGGATCATATTTCCTATATTCCATACACAATGGGTGGCTAACCTTGTTCCCATTAGAAAAAATAAAGGAGATATTCGTCTATGTGTAGATTTCTGAAACTTAAACAAATCATTAGAAAAGGACGACTACCCTGTTCCGCCCATGGAGCAAATCCTTCAAAAGGTTTCAGGTGCTCAGATGCTATCTTTATTAGATGGTTTCTCTGGGTACAACCAAGTTCTTATTTTCCCTGTAGATCAATTGAAAACTACTTTTAGGATACTCTGGGGAACGTTGGGGCTACATTCCAAAGGGCTATGGACACTGCTTTCAGAGGTCTAATAAACCACTCTATCGTTGTCTATTTGGATGATGTTACTGTATTTTCAAAAAACAGGTCTGATCACATCTCACACTTACGAAAAGTGCTTGAATGTTGTAGGAAATTTGGTATTTCCCTGAACCCCAAAAAGTCAATATTTCAGTAACAGAGGGGATTTTGATATGGTTTGTGGTGTCAAAAGAAGGGATCATTATCCATTGTCACGTCCCCGACCCTCCGACCGGCGAAGTGGACGTGACACAAGATTTAACCACACGGGCTAAGAGCCCCATGAACATGTACATGCATAAAATTGCTGAAACAGAATGCTGAAAGAAATGGATTGAAGTAAAACATGCACAATTGCCATTGTTTATCATACACAGCTATAGTTATTTATCATGCATAGATGCAATTGTCTATCAGGCACAGCGGAAACATCATACACTCACACAAGCATTCATTCATCATACACATGTTCATCATGATCGTTAACAGAAAATATAGTTGCAGAAGTAAAATGGCAAGATCACTTATCTTATGAAGAACTCCTTCCGCAACCGGCTACGTCGCTGCAACATTCCACCCAACCATAGGCCAGCGTACTCCTTAATCTCTCAGCAATGCTGCCACCCCCAAGCTGGGCATGATTCTCCAAGGAATAAGGGAACAACAGGCTTACACATAGCCAAGGATACACAAAACACAGCCAAGCCAACACAGTTGGGTTTATCAGGCCATCAAGGAGTTGGGAAAGGATAAATGCTAAGCCGGTGAGCTCATTACAGAGCAAGGAATACCTACACTAGAACTAGCCTGACTTCTAAGACACCCACACACACCCAACATAAGGAATTAGTCCCTTCTCTACTGCACAGTCCCTTAGGCCCTGCATTCCCTTCCAGTGCTATTCAGGGGTTGTGGAGAAGAAAGCCAGCCCTCTAGATCTGTCTGTGTGGGTTCTAGTCACCAGGTTTATCAAGCAATCGAGCCCCCATGCGTGCTCCCAACACAGTCTGAAGAACAACCATTGCACGCATGCAAACAATCAGCTGTCACAGCTTAAGCAGCGGAAAAAATTCTTGAGTCATTCTTGAACCTATCGTGGCCAAAATGACTCCCAGGAGAATTTACAACAGTTCCCAAACACAACAGCAAACACAATTCCAACAAGGGGGAAATCAGCAATCCGTCCAGGGTAATGAAGCAAGTGAAAAAAGAATTACACAGACTGCCACATAGTTCTTAAGCGTGAAAATGACTTCCTACAGGAAATCGTGGGTGGTAGTGGCCATACGGCTACTAGCTTGTTGCATGAGATCCAACAGAGCAATTGATTGTGCGCGAGGATGAATGAATTCATCCCAAAATGTAAAGAAGCCACAACGAAACACCCTGTAATGTAAGGGAACCACAGCAGCCCACAAATCAATCCGTGAGGAAGGCACACACTCACTCCATCCGAAAAATACATAGAGGAACAAAACTGCGTGAGTGAATCCCGGAATAATCCCGTGCATGAGTGTAAAAATGAACCGGAAATGGTCCCTATGTGAGGATGAACAAAAATGGCAAGGACACGAATTTGGAGGGCGTGGGTGTTCAGCACAGGCATGGAGAGAAGAATGTCTGCGTGAGGGATGATAGTGGTTTTTGGCCATTGTGAAGTCAACTGTGGGTAGAGTGTGCATGTGGGTGAGGACTGACAGTCCTTCCAGCCCACTCCCAAAGACCATAACTGCCTCAACCACCAGCAGCCATTCTTAATGAAAGTGGTTGGGATAAAAACAAGGTAAGAAGACACATGGGTATTTTCCCTCATTGGCCCAAGGTTTGACAATTTCCCCCACATCCTTATCCTTGTGAAAATCATGCCCCTTTCTCATTTTAGTTGCCGTGATCATAGCTAGTCGGGTTATTTAATTAAAGATGCATATTTACATGATGATAATTCAAAATGTATGCCGCATGCCCTGATATACCATCGGTGACAAGTTCAAATCCAAAACATAGCATAACCGATCAATGGTGGGGCCTTGGCCTTTAGCTCCACACCATGATCATTTACAATATATACATCATCATATACATCTAATGCAACGGGGCCAAAACCGGGGTGTTACATCGATCCAGAGAGAACAGAAGCCATCTCTAAGATTCATTTTCCTGCTACCAAGAAATCCATGCAATCCTTCTTGGGAAAGATAAATTTCATAAGGAGATTTGTTCCAAGTTTTTCTGAAATTGTCCATCCACTATAGAATATGATTAAAAAAGACAGTAGTTTTTCATGGGGGTATAGATAAAAGTAGTCATTTATCAGGATTAGAGAAGCCATAGTTGAAGCACCTACACTTGTGAGTCCTGACTTTAAGAAATATTTTATTCTCTATACTTTTGCATCTGACATATCTTATGCAACTGTTCTTACTCAGAAGAATCAATAGGAGGATGAAGTACCTATATCCTTCATGAGCTCA
Source organism: Pseudotsuga menziesii (assembly GCA_001517045.1). Lineage (NCBI taxonomy): Eukaryota > Viridiplantae > Streptophyta > Pinopsida > Pinales > Pinaceae > Pseudotsuga > Pseudotsuga menziesii. The sequence goes on from LPNX010690586.1 coordinate 50,001, forward strand.
AATTTAAAGGAAGCTTAACTAAATTATCATGAAGTGGATAAATAGGCTTTTGTTGTGTTTAAAGCAGTAAAACATTTCCACCCTTATCTCCTTAAGTCAAAAACCAAGGTAATTGTTTCATTTAGTGCTGTAAGAAATTTGTTGGTACAAAAGGACCTTGGAGAAAAAAGAGCACATTGAATGGCTACTCTTCAGGAATATGATCTAGAGATTAAACCCTCTCAGGTCATACAAGGTTTTGGATTGTGTAAGTTGGCTACTGAATCAGTACATCTCCCTGCTAACCAAAATGACATGCCTTTAGATGATGTTTTATTGCAGAAAGAAATCTATTTATCCCAGATCCTGTTAGCTCATGGTATACTGACATTCGCATCTATCTGAAAACCGCATTTTGTACAATGTGGGGAACCCTTTTTTACAAGAGAATTCCCTTCAGCCTCATCAATGCTGGAGCCACTTTCCAAAGGGAAATGGATATAACTTTCTGGGTTTTAATTGGCCACAGTTTGGTAGTTTATTTGGATGATGTAATAGTATTCTCTAAGAAGAGAGAAGAGCATATGTTTCACTTGAAACAAATTTTTTAATGATGGTGAAAATATGGTATCTCATTAAATCCTAAGAAATGCATCTTCATGGTATTATAAGGAAAGTATTTGGGTCGCATTATTTCTAAAAAGGGAATCTCCATAGACCTAGATAGGATAGAAGCTATAGCAAAGATACCCTTATCCCACACTGAAGAAGGGCATGCAATATTTCATGGGGACTATAAATTTTGTTCAGAGGTTTGTTCTTGATTTTGCACAAATATCAAAGCCTTTGCAAAAAATGGTGAAGCAAAGTGTACAGTTTATATGGACCGTACATAGAAAAGGGTGCATTTAACAATACCAAAGCAGCAATAACCCATGCACCTTCACTTAAAATTCATGATTTTGAGAAGGATTTTATCCTTTACACTTTTTATTTTGATAACTCACTCGCAACAGTGGCACATAGAAGGAAGAAAGGGGAGATAAGTACCCCATATCATTTATGAGAACTAGGTTGCAAGGCGTTGAATTGAATTGCCCTGCTGTTGATAAACAGGTGTATGCAGTCTTTGAAGTAGTAAAACAATTTAGGCCTTACATTCTTAAAAATAGAACCAAAATAATTGTTCCTCACTCGGTAGTTCGGACCCTTTTCGTGCAAAAATAATTGGATGAAAGAAGAGGGAATTAGGTGACAACTTTACAAGAATATGATTTGAACTTTAAACCAGCCTCTATTATCAAAGGGAAAGGGCTCTGCAAGTTAATGGCTGAAAGTCAAAAAAATGAAGATGATGATTGGAAAAATGAAGCTAAGGTGCATATGTGTCTTATCTTTACAGCTCCAAAGTATTTGTACAAAGGTCTAATGCATTACCTCCAACATGGATATTTACTAGAACACTAGAATTCTTGTTATTTTTTCAAAATTAAGCTAGCATTATGTTAGGATCTTTACTGAGATAATAATAAGTACAACAATCAAAACAAAAGAGACAATGAACACAGTGTTTTCCTTGGGGAAACCATAAAGGAGAAAACCTCGCAACTTCCTCAGAGATAGAATCAACACCAAAATAGTAAAATCCCAAAAACAGTAAGTGATCTCCTGATAGCAGTAATCTTCTTCTTGTCTAGCCCTAGTATCTTCTCCTTCATCAACTATGCGCTACACTTGAGTGTGGATGAGTTGTGTGATAAATAGAGACTCCATTTCTCTATTTATACTAATCCTGACATGACTAAAACCCTACCAGGGCCGACCTCTACTAGGAGAGTCTAATAACCCTAGTGCCCTGAAACTGAGAGGACTTTAACAATTAGACAATCGGAGGGTTACCCACTATGACTTGACATGACTTGTTTACATTATTGATCCTCCTGATCGAAACATCGGGGCATGACAATATGACTCAATTATATTATAGATACATCCCAAAATAAACATCGGGTTACAATACATAAGATACATAGATGAATACATTTCGAAGTTACAAATACATCAACACTCCCTCTTAACTAGGAAGGTATTCTTTCGATGCAATTTTCAGCACTGGTTTTCTTCTATGTATCAACTGGATCATCTCATCATCTACATCTCAATTATTTTGAGTCTTTAAGTCATCTTCATCTTCAAGTCATCAGATCTGGATCATCTCTCGATCTGGATCATCATGGGACATCATCACTGGATCTAGATCATCTCTTGATCTGGATCATCATGAGGCATCATCACTGGATCTGGATCATCTCTCAATATGGATCATCACTAGCTATCATCACTGGATCTCTATCATCACTCGATCTATATCATCACTGTTGGATCATCATCATTGGACCACGATCATCTCTCGATCTGAATCATCACTAGATATCATCACTGGATCTCGATCATCACTCGATCTGGATCATCCCTGGTGCTATCTCATGATTCTTCTCGTCACAGGAAGTTATACAGAGCTAGCCCTTTTTCATGCTGGTTATAGGCTTATCTCCATGTAGGTCTTATTCAACACTTATATCTGACCTACTTGTCAGAAAGGGACAGTACTCACATCCATCTAGGCTGGAACACATCCTACTCACAATGATGGAAGAGTTATGTACTTCCATCCAATATGGAACACATCCTACTCACAATGATGGAATATTTTCTCACTTTCATCTAGGTTAGAACACATCTTGCTCACAATGATGAAAGACTCTCATCCAGGCTGGAACACATCCTGCTCACAATGATGAAAGAATTTTGCACTTCCATCCAGGTCGAAACACATCCTACTCACAATGATGGAAGACTCTCATCCAGGCTGGAACACATCCTGCTCAATGATGAAATATTTTTGCACTTACATCCATCTAGGTGGGAACACATCCTGCTCACAATGATGGAAGGGCTCTACACTTACATCCATCCAGGCGGGAACACATCTTTCTCATGGTGATGGAAGGGCTTGCACTCACATCTGATCTCGTAGGAACCAATCCTACAGTCATATCAGAATGGACCCTAGTCCTCCTTGACTGAGCTACTTGGTAATTGACCAGGTGCCTCCATTCTCCTAGAGAATGGCAGTTGCCCTTACATCCGACCTGCTCATCGAAATGGCCAACAATTACATATGACATGGAAGGAACTTAATCCTTTAACCATGATAGAATGGTTCAACCCTTACATCTGACCAAGTGGGAACACATCCCTCTATCACATCAGAATGGCTACTCAGTCCTAGATTAAGTGTTCCTGGTACCTCACTAGGTAGCTCCATTCAAAGAATGACAATTTCCCTTACATCTGTCCTACTCGACAGAATGGCTAGCATTCATATCTGACATGGAAGGAAGCGATCCTCTCACCATGACAGAATGGCTCAACCCTTACATCTGACCTACTCGTCAGAATGGCTATTGATCTTAGCACTCATATTTGTCATGGAAGGAACCAATCCTCTCACCATGACAGAATGGCTCATCCCTTACATCTAACCATGGAAGGAACCAATCCTCTCACCATGTCAGAATGGTTATGGGACTCATCACTTTCCCTTGGAGGAAACCTCGATCTGGAGAACAACAAGCTTCTCCTTGAAGTACTCAAACTTCACCCTAGCCAATGGCTTTGTCAACACATCAGCTATCTATTCCTCCATTGCAACATACTAGAGCTTCACTGCTCCCTTCTGCACCATATCCTTGATATAGTGGTACTTGATCTCGATATGCTTCGACTTGTGATGGAACAATAGATTCTCTGATAACTTCACGCAAGTCTGGTTGTCACAATGTATACAAGTAGCATCCAACTAGATATCAAATATATTAGATAGTAGATTTCGCAGCCATACTACCTCACAACTAGCTGAACAAGATGTGACATACTCTGCTTCACCTGTACTCAGTGCCACACATGATTGCTTCCTGCTAAACTAAGAGATCACACCTGATCCCATACTGAAGCAACACCCTGAAGTGCTCTTCCTATCAATGGCACTACCTGCCCAATCTGAATCAACATAACCCTCTAGGTTAATCTTCTGATTTGCATCGTACTTGAGCCCATAATCAACTGTACCCCTTAGGCACCTCAGAATATTCTTTGTAGCAATCAATTAAAAATTTCTCAGATCTATCAGGAACTGGGTTAAGGTGTTCACAGCAAAGCAAATGTCTAGTCTCGTGTTCCTCAGGTACATCAATGATCTAATCATCTGACGATACATCATAGCATCAACCGACTCTGATGAAGCATCACTCAATAGCTTCAGGTTTGATGCCTTAGGTGTGGCCATAGCCTTGCAGTCCATCATCCCAAACCTATTCAGGATCTCTATTGCATGCTTCCCTTGTCCAAGGAAGATTCCATCTATACTCTGCCACACATCCATACCTAGAAAGTAATGCATCATCACCAAGTCCTTCATTTTGAACTCAACAGCAAGCTTTCTCTTTGTATCAACAATCAACGAAGCATCACTGGTTTGCCATCCTCAACCTTGTAGTAAAGGTTGGAATCTGCTTTACTCTTGGTAAAGCCCAAACTAGATAGAAAGCTGTCAATTCTACCATACCAGGTCCTGGGTACCTATTTCAAATGATATAGGTCTTTCTTCAATCTACACACATGAGACTCCCTGTCATGTGTCTCAAAACTGAGTGGCTATTCTACATACACTTCCTCTTCCACTACACCATTCATGAAAGCAGTCTTACATCCATCTGGTGTATCTTACATTTCATTACTGCAGCCAGAGCAAGTATTGATCTAATGGAAGTGTATCTGGCTACAGGTGCAAAGGTTTCTTCATAGTCTATTCCTTCTTTATAAAAGAAACCCCGAGCTACAAATCTTGTTTTATATTTCACAATGCTACTGTCTGCAGCATGCTTGATCTTGTAGATCCATTTGGAAGTTACAACTGAGTTCCCGTTTGGTCTTGGAAAAACATCCCAAACATCATTCTTCATGATCTATTGGTATTCTTCGATCATAGCATCCTTCCATTCTTTTCGTTTTGTCGCTTCTTCATAACTGGAAGGTTCTTTATCAATAAAATCACATAGTAAGGCTACATAACCGGAGCAGGATCTGGTCCTCTTTCTTTCTATGTGATTCTCTTCTAGAGCCCCATATCTTTCCGCACCTTGGATAAGTTCATGTACCCAAGTAGGTTTTCTCTTATGAGGATTCTTCTCCAGAGGTGGATCTACAGGCCTTTGTGGTTCTTTTAAATCTCGATCTTTTTCGTTCATGGTTGTATCATGAATTCTGGGTGCTTCTACTTCTTCAGGTTCTTCAGCAGGTCTCTTTCTGGATTTGTTGTAAGCCGTGTCTTCATTAAATGTCATATCCCTGCTGATGTCAATCTTCTTGTATCCTGGGAAATATATTCTGTAAGCCTTTGAGCTTTCAGAGTATCCCACAAATATACCCTTCTTTCTTGAAGGATATAATTTTGTTCTCTTCTCTTTTGGAATTTGTATGTACACAGGGCAGCCAAATATTCTGAGATGGCTGACTTCTGGTTTGTTGTCGGAGAAGACTTCTTCAGGAGTCTTGTTCTTGAGTAATCTATGTGGAGTATGGTTCTGTACATACATCGTTGTTCTGGCAGCTTCCACCCAAAGATGCATAGCAAGATCTTGATCATGAAGCATGGCTCTTGCAGCTTCCATGATAGTTCTATTCTTCCATTCCGCAATCCCATTCTATTGTGGATTATAAGGAGTGGACAACTCCCTCTTAGTCCCTGATTCTTTACATAGCTCTTTGAATTCATTCGAAGTGAATTCTCTACCATTATCTAATCGAAAAGTTTTGATCTTCTTTTTAGTGTGGTTCTCAATCAAGGCTTTGAATTCCTTGAATTTGCTGATTACTTCGTCTTTATTCTTCATGAAGTAAACCCATGTCTTCCTATAAAAATAATCAATAAAATAATTATAGTATGCATACCCGCTTAGTGAGTTTGATGACATCGGACCACATACATCGGAGTGGATGATTTCTAGTATGCCTTTGGCTTTGTTTTCACTGCTGGGAAATGTCTTCTTTGTATTCTTTCGTCTTGCACATCCTTTGTAGACCCCATCATGTTTTGCCTGGAATTCTGGAAGACCTTCAACAGCTTTGCTTGCAATAGGTAGTGATCTGTAATGCACATGTGCAAGCCTTCTATGCCAAAGATCATTTGGCTCTACTGTTTCATGGATCAAGGCTTTTTTTGGATGGCCTTTCAATTTGTACAATCCTCCTTCTTGTTTTTGAATCACCACTACATCATCAATAGTATTTCCTCTTGGCCACATGATGACTTGACCATCTATGAATGCAACTCTCATTCCTTTTGCATCCAATGCTGATATGGAGAGAAGGTTCTTCTTGAGTCCTGGAACAAACAATACTTCTTTCATTGTTAGAGACTTACCAGAGTCTAGTTTATATGAATATTCCCCACTACCTTTAATTGGATATTGGTAGTCATCTCCCTGCTTCACCTTGTGAGGTGATTCATGTTTCGACAGTCTCACAAAGGATTCCTTGAATCCAGTCATACGTTTGGAAGCCCCACTATCTATAATCCAATCATCACTACCATGAGTAATGTTACCTGTGAGAGCGGAGATCAAAACATATTCATCCTCGCTCGAAGAATCTTCACTTTCATATCTGGATCTCTTCTTGGATGGTTTATCATCCTCTGCAGCATGAGCATGATGTATTCTTTTGTTCCCCTTCTTCTTATGAGAGTGGACCTTGTTCTTAGGACAGTCTTTTGAAAAGTATCATATTTCATCACATGTATAACATCTTAATCTATATGGGTATTTTCTATTGTTATCTCTATGATGAGGATTCTTACCTTTGAAGTGATGAGTTTTTCTTCTGCCTCTCTTGGAGTGAACTGTGAGAGCTTGATCTTCATTTCCCGTTTTCTCTTCTCGAGCTAGTATTTGAGCTTCTTCTTGAGAGCATTCTTCCCATAGTCTGCTGAACTTGACTAGCTTCTTTCTAGCACAGATTCCTTGGATGAAAGAATCCCATGACCTTGGAAGGCCATTCAAAGTAGTCATCACAATCTCTACATTTTCCACTTCTTCATCAATAGCTTCTAATTGTTCCTTGATCTAAGAAACCCTTGTGAAGTAATACTGGATAGTATTTGCATTCTGAATATTCACATTCTTCAGTTGATTCCTCAGAGTAATTTTCTGGTTTATGTTCTTCCCTTCAAACAATTTGGTTAGGGAATCAAACATAGCTTTAGGTTTCTTGAGAGAGGACGCTTGTGGGATAAGGTGATCCTTGATAGAATCAGCAATGATCCTCTTTTCCATAACCATCCTATTCTTATGTAAGGCCTTTGCCTCATCTCCCTTTAGAACTGGAACCTCCTCATGAATGTAGGAGTCTAATTCATTCTCTTCCAGGACCAGAGAGATCCTATACTTCCAGGGTCGGAAGTCATCAGCTCCCTTAAGCTTTTCATCAAGATTGGTATGATGAGACATCTTAGCAGAGAAACTCAAATGGAAATACAAAAGATTATAAATCTTACTAGGTTCAAGATGTCAGATCTTAAACTTGAGCTGAAATCCTGCACAGCTGGTTCACGAGCAAATTAGGGTTTTGTTTTTCCGGAGTTCTATCCACCCAAATGCCTTGAAAATTGTCCGTAACTTCGATTTTGGGGAGGAGATCAAATCCATGCCTGGGATCATTGAAAAATTCCTCTTCTGTGAAAAGCCCTAATTTCTAGCAGCAATGTCGGGTCCAAAACTGAAAAACCTCAGAAATGGATTATGCTTTGACAGAAAGATGTGCCCTAAGGAGGAGAGTTATTCCACCTTACATTTGCTGAAAATATGTGGAGGAGGATCCACAAACTAGGAAGCCCTAGTTTTCGTAGCTGCACAGTGCCTTCTTCTCAGGTTAGCTCTGATACCATGTTAGTTTTTCAACTTTAAGCTAGCATTATGTTAGGATCTTTACTGATAGAATAACAAGTACAACAATCAAAACACAAGAGACAATGAACATAGTGTTTTCCTTGGGAAAACCATAAAGGAGAAAACCCCGCAACTTCCTCAGAGATAGAATCAGCACCAAAACAGTAAAGGCCCAAAAACAGTAAGTGATCTCCCGATAGTAGTAATCTTCTTCTTGTCTATCCCTAGTATCTTCTCCTTCCTCAACTATGCGCTACACTTGAGTGTGGATGAGTTGTGTGATAAATAGAGACTCTAGTTATATATTTATACTAATCCCGACATAACTAAAACCCTACCAGGGCCGACCTCTACTAGGAGAGTCTAATAACCCTAGTGCCCCGAAACTGCGGGGAATTTAACCCTTAGACAACCATAGGGTTACCCACTATGACTTGACATGACTTGTTTACATTATTTATCCTCCCAATCGAAACATTGGGGCATGATGATATGACTCGATTATATTATAGATACATCCTAGAATAAACATCGGCTTACAATACATAAGATACATAGATGAATACATTCCAAAGTTACAAATACATCAACAATTCTAAACAAAGAAGAGCACTTTGTTTTAAATCAGCATCTTATCAGATAATCGATGTTTTTCTTTTTAGAAAGAACTATGATGGAGTATTTCAAGATGCTTGGAACAAGAGGATGCATGTAAAGTTGTTAAAGAATTGCATGATGGTCCTGCTGGAGGAAATTTTTTAGAAGATACCACTACACACAATATTCTAAGAGCTGGATACTACTGGCCAACCTTGTTTAATAATTCTCATGCCTATGTTAGAAAGTGTGACATGTGCCAGAGAAGCAGTGGGAGACAAGCAAAGGAATTAGGGCCATTGCAACTAGTCATTGTTCTAGATCCATTTGAATGATGGAAAATTGATATCATTGGAGAAATAAATCCAAATTCTTCATTGAAACAAAAATACATCCTCAAAACCATTGATTTCTTCACAAGATGGGTGGAAGCAATTCCGTTATGAAAAGTGAACAAGGACACAGTCATAGACTTCTTACAAGAGAATATTATGACCAGGTTTGGGGTTCCAATTTCTCTGGTTTTCTATAATGTGGCTTACTTTTCATCGATTAAATTAACTGAATTTGCTAATGAAAAAAGAATGAAATTACATTATTCTACTCATTATTATCCAGAAGGTAATGGATTATCTGAATCAACTAATAAAAACCTTATCAAAATTTTAAAGAAGATTGTCATAGAAAATCATAGAAGCTGGAATGTATCTCTTCCAAATGCAATATGGGTTGATAGGGTCACACCCAATAATTCCTTAGGCATGTCACCTTATACTTTAGTTTATGGAAAAGAATCTATTTTACCCTAGAACATTTTATTGTCATATTCTCAGTTATCCCAAGCTCCCCGAGGGTCTGATAGTGAGGTTTTACAACCCCGCATTAATACAATGGTGAAACTTTCGGAGTCTAGCCTCAAATCAAAAGAGAGGTTTGAACATGATCAGAAGATTGTAAAAAGTTGTTTTGATAAACGTAATTCTGGGAAGAGAAGTTTCGAAGTTGGATATTTAGTTCTTAAATGGGATCATCTGCATGATGAAAATGGAAAGCATATGAAGTTTCAACACCTATGGGTCAGCCCATTTTAGATTGCTGAAAAGTTAGGCCCCTTAATGTATAAGTTACATTATTTATAGGGGTGGGAAGAGAATATGCCTTTCAATAGTGTAGTTCTCAAGCCTTATTTCACTTAGTACTGTAGGATATTTTTGTACATAAATAAACCCTACATTTGTTTTGATTTCTTTTAGTTATGTTTTCTTTCTTTCTGCTGATTTAATTTTCTTTGCATTTGATTTATTCCATTTTTTATTTGCTTTAGTTTAGTTTCCATTCAGAATAAGCCAGATCAACTTTTGGTGCTTGAGGGACATTGGAATTTGGACAAACTCGCAATATTTTTAATCCAAGAACTGCTCATTGGAATTTGTCTCTGTCAAATTTTTATCAGAACAAGATTCATTAATTTAATAGACTATTGAAGGGAAGTTATTTTAAGAACACAATGAAGTCCTATTTTAAACCCTGTTAAATAACTAAGGTAGGAGAGGTCTAGAATACTATTTTGGGACTTCATCCACTTCACATTAATATATGTCCTGGAAAGCTTGTTGCAAAGGGCCGACGGAAAGGAAGCAGAACATACAGGTGTATGGTATTGAAAATAATCTCATGCCACAAATGAAAGACAAAAGGCTTAATATAAAGAGTCATAGTTTGAGAAAGAAAATATGTCAACATGATATACTAAAAACATAGTCAGTAAATGATTTGATTGCTTAAAGGTTCTTCTCCGTTTGTTATATAAAACAAATTATCACTCACACAAAAGGACATCATGGATGGAAGAACCTACATCAAATTTCAAATACAAAAGGAGCAATATAGGAGGACTCAAAACACAAAAGTCTTAAGCACCAAAAGAATGCAAAAGAAATGGGAATGAGGAACAAACGAATAAATCTGCCCAAGCTCTGTTAGAATCCTTTGGTGTCTCAATCGAAAGCAACCAAATGCAAAGGTAAATGAATCTCACATTTTAGCTCTAGAAGAGTTATCAACACTTTTGAATCTTGGTTACCATACCCCATGTGACTATAATCAATGATATGTTATGAATATTTCATTCCTGGAAGAGTCTGGATATTTTAAATAATCTTGAGAAGACCTGGGATGAGTTAATATAATGAAATTCCATAACGCATTTTATGTTTTAGAAATAGTTTATCCAAAGATCTGTGTTCACCAGCCAATCATCAATTGTTGTTGATGCAACTACTACCCCAACTTTTTTGTTTTTATTTTGCCCCCCCCTTGATTTTCTAGCTTTTAGGCCACCCAATTTTGATTTTTGCTCCCTAAGAATTTTTCATGAATTAGTCTATTTTTGATCGATTGCAATTTTTTTATTTTTTTGAATATTATATTTTTCACCCGATGTATCGACTGATATTCTTGAGTCTATCCGAAACACTGAAGAAACTCAAGCTCTCTAGCCAATTCTTTTCCTACTGTTTATTGATTTTAGAAAAATTATGCGAGTTTACTGATTCATCGACAAAACTCAGATTGTGGAGTCGATAACATCGGCAAGGTTTTGTGGTTTTCGATAGGTTACTTGCGGCCTTGGTGACAATAGTTTTGAGAGAACTTATTGTTTGGTGCCGATATTATCACGAGGACTCAATGAATGAAGCCGATTCACTCGAAAAGAAGTTGTTATCTACCAGCCTGTAGTAGGAAGATTTCCATGAGTTTTTTGACTGGTTTTTTGCGAGGATGTGTCGACCGCATTGGCAGGACTCAGTTGTGCAAACCGATGCGTTCATATGCACTCATTTTTCATAGCTGATAATGCTCAGGTAGTTTAGCCAATGTCTCACAGGATAACTTACTTTTTTCTTTCGACAATTTTTTAAGGAGCCTACCAATAAGTTTATCATCGAAACTACTTATACTATGAAACGAGAACTCGACATAGTTCTTGTTTTTCTCTCTCCTAATTTTAGTAGCTATTTTTACTGCATTTCAAAAAGGGTTGATACCAGTATCACACATTTTCATTTTGAGGCATTTTTTTGGGCCGTTGAATCATCTTTGTGGTAAAATATTTTTAATTTCTATTTCCAAGTGTGTTTTTTAGAAATTTAATAAAATAAAATAGATTTAGAAGCTAGTTATAATGAAAAACATATACATTTTGCAATCTTTTCTTTAAAATAAAACATTTTTATAGTCAAAATAAGATAATTTTATTGACAAAATTGTAAAAAAATTCAGAAAATAAAGACATTTAAGACCATTTTCAATGAATTTTCAGACATTTTTTTGTATAGAAACGATACTATTTCATATTATTTTGCAAAATGTGAAGATTCACATAAATTTAAGAAAAACTATAGCATATATTTGTAAATGACATATTGAAAACATTATATATAGAAATTTTATTTTTAAAATAAAATTGGAAAATCAAAACATTACTAATATATCTTATCAAAAAATTGTCAAATTTAACATTTTATTCAAGAAATGAAACTAATCAACAATATCATGTAAGACAAATTCTTCATCTAAATTGGAATTTTATGGAGCCTTTATTTCTTCTTGACATCAATGTCGTCTTCCATTGGATCTTTTATGTTACCCATTTCAAATATTTTTCTTTATATCTTAATTTTTTAACCACTGCATTTTAAGTCAACATCTAACTATGTTTGCGTTCACTATTTTCATTTATTAAAATATATTCATAAATCTCATTAATGAAACTACATATATTAGACTTTTATCTATAACTAAAATATATACAAATATTAAAAAACAAAACAAACAAACTAACCTATACCTAAAAAATATACAAATATTAAAAAAACCAAAACAAACAAATAAAATAATGTTAAAAACTAATCTTTAAAAAAAAATTAAAAATATATATAAATGATTTTCATAAACAAACAAAAAAAACAAATAAAATAAAAGAAGTAAAACAAAAATAAACAAATAAAACAACAATAAACAAAACAAATAACAAATAAAGTAAAAAAAAAAATAACACACAAAAAAAACAAAAACAAATAAAGTAAGATATATAAAAAGAGAAAACAACCAAAAAAACCAAGGATGGATCGCACTACTTTAGTACCTGGATATATTAGTAATTGAAAGGCATTTGAAAACGTTTCAAAATAAAAAACCAAGGATGGATCGCACTACTTTAGTACCTGGATATATTGGTAATTGAAAGGCATTTGAAAACGTTTCAAAATAGTGCTGCAACGAAGCTTGCTGGCTCCGATTACTGGGTTATGGGGGAATTTATCGCCTCGCTGGTATTGCTCCCATTGCTGGCTCGTGAGTGGTCAGACAAAGGCTTGTGCGCCTGACAAAGAAAGCTGGCACGCTGTTGAAAGAGCGCTGCCTAGAGGAAAGAAAGGGCGATATATAGAGAGCTTTTATAATATGTTTTTCGCCTGCCTACAGATGCTGGATAGTGTGGGAGTAACAAACGTAGCATAGTGAGGAGAGGCGCGGTTCTCAGAATCGCGCCGCCTGTTTACAAACCACCTCCGCGATCACCTCCGCCGCCACTCCACCACTCCGCCACTGTTTTTTATTAATTCTTTTTCGTTTTTATCAGTTTGTTTTTTATTTTTATTTTTTATTTTCTACACTTTCACCCTTACAAAATGCTGCTTGCCTGAACCAGATAAGTATGGTATATTATACATGGAATAAATTTACCCTTTACTTGAGGATTTAGGCACCTAGGGAAAAGACTATGGGAATTAGGTAACGGAGTCGAATCGATTTCAAGCAAGCCAAATGCAATTTATTGAACCCGGAATCCATACTCCGAACCCTGATAAACAACGGTTTGCTTTATAAAACAATGCATTTGGGCGAAGAATGTTTCTCGGATCGACCGGAACCGGGCACCCAACAATAATCCAACTTGCTTTGAGAGTCAGATTTGCTCCCCCCGCAAGAGTGTGGAAACATTACTTACTCTTTAGAGACATTACAGAATGAATCGAATCGGCTAAAGCCAAATTATTGTTCGGAAACCCAGATAGAGAGAATATTGTTCGGAAAGCCTATGAACCTGTTCAAACCCCATTCCTCACTTATAAAATACGTTTTTAGCCAAGAACAAAATATTTGTTTTAACAAAAATATTTTATTCTTTTTTGAAGTTTAAAAATATAAGTTTTTTACATAATAAGTTTTTATATAAGTGTTTTTGGCATAAGCTTGTCAGAAACATAGTTAAAATGTTATTTTTGATTTTATCTTTTTTTTTAAGTAAAAAAAATTAGAATTTGTTATCATTTTTTTCATTTTTGTTTTTAATTTTTAAAAAAATTTGGGTTAAAATTATATTTTTTTAGATAAAGTTATATAAATATTTTTTTCACCCTTGGTTTAACATCTGGTTTGATTTCATTAGGAATAGCATCATAATTTCTTTAATTTTCTATGGTTAGAGTAGTGAAATTATTTATGAAATATTTTTTTTGGTTTGATATGCAAGTTTCAAAAAAGTTGTAATTTATCTATTGAAAAGAAAAAAAATCTCAATTTAGGGGTTGATTTCAAAGTTCTATAAACAACAGTATGGGATGTTTAGGCCATGGCTCTATTTTTTCACCCCGAAAAAAAAATATGTATACTGGTATCAACATTTTTCTTTTTGGGGAGTGTTTTTGGTGTTTTTATGCAAAAATCATCATTTTTATGGTTAGAGTTCTCGTTCTTAGTATAAAGTTCTCGTTTCATACTATAAGTGGTTTCGAGAGGAGCTTCAATTGTGATCCAATTATATCAGACCCGCTCCTGAAGTTTTCCTGACGTTTTCACTTCCACTGTTTGTGTTTTAACTGCTTTTTTTTATAAATTTTTTTAACCTTGGCGCTAAGACGATGTTTACCCATGGTAATCTAGGTCACCATCTGCCACATTTAATGCGGTTTATGCATTTTTCGTACATAAGCCTCAGAAGGGTTGTTTTACGGTCATTTTCATTACCGTTTTAAGCGTTTGCTTTTCACCACCGTTTGGAGCCGTCAACCACCATCGAGATTCATTGACCGTGCAAGTTCCTATATCATCAACCACCGAGCTATCACCTTCCAGGTAGGATTAAAACTACTTTCATTGTTGGAAAAACCCACCAACAAAGCCTCATCGATAGGGGTTCTCAATATGTCGACGCCCAACTAGCGCAATCTCCTTGAGCATCGACCCAGACAGGGTTTACCCTGCCAAGCAGTGTCCATGGAGCATACAAAGTCTCACCTGAGATGTTTAAGGGAGAGTTATCAGAACTGAGTTTCCGTTAGTGGCGATGGAGGATACAAGGATCTGACAGGGAGACACCATAATTACTAGATGAGAGCTTTTCCTATCGATGTTAAGTCATTTCCACAACTTGCAGAGTGCATCTAGAACTTATGTAGACATTATTGATTCATTTCCACAGCATCATACAAGTGTCACGAAAAATACTGCAAGATTGCTTATAAAACACATCAACTCATAGTGCAACAGAACATAACAAACTTGAAGACAGATCGCATCAATATAGTTGAAAGAGATTAAATCACAACAACATCATAACAAATCAAGTCGCAACATCATAACAACTTAGATTGCAGTAGTGATTACAGACAAGATTTGTGCAACAACTGTCATATCATATTAATCTTATGCAAAGGATCCAAATTATACAATTCTTCTCAAAAAGCGGAGACTGCATACATTAGGAAAATCCAAATAAATCATAGATACACAGTAAATTCTTCAAAAATCCGATCGCACTAGCCCTTAGGTGATAATTATCCTCTGATGCATTTCTCCTATGATGATCATAATCCTTCTTATCTCTCTTTCTCTCCCTCCTACAACTTGAAAAACTAGATCTATAAATAGGCTTGCACCTTTACATTGAGGGTCCACTTATAACTAACTTATAACCGCTAATGACCTATTGCAACAAAACTTGGTGAAATAATGTATAAAATATTCAAAGCAGTTATTCATCCGCCCATCGTGCTGATATGGCCTTGCGAGGTACCGCATGAGCTTGTGTAGCTGCCGTGATGCTGCACAACTCACTTACCAAAACCCATGTCAACAAGCCCCCAACACAATCTTGTGGCTCGTCCTCAAGCCACGTTAGGTTGACAGGGTATGTGCCGATGTTCATACCTTGAAATCTTTGAATTGCTACGGGATCTCATGAACCTGAACTTGGACTTTGTCGATGGTACTCTGACAATTAGTCAAAGCCTGCTACACTTGGTGCTCTTCTCTAGCCTTACTGTTGACCATTTGTCGATTCTCTTGTAGTTCCTACAATGTGGCAACTGCTTTAACAACCAATAGTCCATCGATTTCTTGAAACTCATCAAGTATAGCGTGGTACTTTTGTTGGCGTTCCTGCACATGAGCGGCTTGCTACTATAGGTCATTCAGTTCCTAAGCCCGTGTGATCTGTACCATCAGTGGTGTGGCCCTTAGTGAAGTCTTCAAGGTCGACAGTTGACCTTTGGCTTCTTGCACTTGCACAACCAGTTGATCAAGCAGCTCAGCCTAGAAAACACTTTGCCAAAACTGAGTTCTCACCTCCATAATGGTTTTGGCCTATTGCTCCATGCTTTCAAACTGAGTTGTGATTTCTTCAATGGAGGCCTTTCATTCTACAACCTGCTTCAGCGATGTCATAGGATGTACCAGAGCATTGAGCATGAGGTTGATATCCTAAAGTTGAACAATAGTTTGCCCCAATCACTTGGCCTTTTTGATTGGGGTGAGCTCGACTGGGTTCTCAAAAATGTGCTGGCGGGATTCAGAAACAAATTGCTCAACTTTGTCACACCGGGAACACAACTGTTCTTATTCAACAATCAGGAGGTCTTGTGCCTTTTTAAGTTCAGTAATCTCTTCAGCATCCTTTCGCTACAACTCAGCATGCGTCGCCTTCAAGGCATTGATCTCTCACACTTTGTTCTCTACCAGCTGCACCAGGACCTGATGTAGCTTGTCTGCTTGTTTTTGTAGTTTCTATGTTGCGCTCTATGACTGGATATAGCCCTGAGTCATTTCTCTCTGTCATTCTACCAATTCTATGGTGACAACATGCTGCAACTCTACTAACGCCATAGTGGATAGCTTGTTCAATACAAATCCACACTATGGATTGGTTGCAGCAATTAGTGAACTTCCTCATTTCTCGCATCGATCGCAGTTAGGGGAACTTGCACATTCCTAGCTTGGGGCTCAGTGTTGATCGATGGGATGTCCTGCATCATGGGTCATGCAGATGTCTTCCTAGAAACAATACCAATAATTGAATCTAATCGATCTCTGACCACACCAAATTCTTCATGGTTGGACTCACGGATCACCTTTGTCGTAGCTGCAGATGAGTCAGTAACCACTTTGATAAGCTGCTGCAGTTGGTCCTCCATCCCCAACCTAGTACCACTACCCGCCTCATATTCTTGGTTCCATTTGGTGTGAGTATCCTCCCGCATGCACTGTGTTGCATCCTCAAGGTCCGTCAATGACTCATTGTCATAGTCGTGAGTACTAGCACATTTTGGGCAGGCTCTTCTGGGGCATCCGGTGGTGACTCGTTAGATAGTTCCTCCTGCCTCACTGGGTTCTTCCACTCTATCAACCACTCTTGGGCAATGGCATCCAATTCTTGTATCATGACCTCGTAAGGAAAAGGTAGCCACTTCCAGTCAGGTTCTTGCCTTTCCAAATGTAGATATAGTGGGTCCCGATGGAAAACCGAATGATCCGTTGATACTTGACCGCGGCATAAGGAGAGACTCAGGAAACAGTAAAAGTTGCAGCTTGCAATGCTTCCCAATAAACCCAAAAGTGAATGGCACAATCCACCTATCAACTAAGCTCTTCAACCCACCATAAATTCTAATACCATGCACCTTAGCGCACCTTCGCCACATCAAGTGCCATTGGTTGGTAGTCCTCAGGTTCCATCCAGGAGACGAGGGAAATAAGGATAAAAAACCAACTATATGAAAATGGCCACCTAGTATGATCATCCAGACCATATTCTAGTAACTGATTAAAAAGGAATATAGACCAATTCATTTGTACACCCTGCGCACACTTCTAGGCGCAAGAGACAACACTTGAATAGCATTGGACTGGCCCATTTCCCTAAACAACCTTGCTTGATAGAATCCTTGCACCGATGCGCGTCGCATGTGAGTTAATTCTATCAATGCAATAAGCACAGCCATCATGTTGTAAACCAAAGCGATCCTTCAACAGCTTGGTAAGAGTTTTATCAGTATCCCTCCCGTGGATATACTACGTTGGATCTTCCTCGGCCTCCAGCAAGCCTGTGATTCTTGCGATCAAATATACAGTAATTGGGATGGGTGTATTCAACCACAGTGTCCCTATGTGAAAACAAGCCAACATTTTCTTTACACATGCATGGGATTCATTCAATCTCCCAAAACGAGGCATATTGATGAGCACCAACAATCCATATTGGTTTAACCCACTCACCCATGGTTTAAGAATTCACTGAATGGGGGCATGAGGCGCCGTTGGAACTGATTCATAGGGATCATCCATGACATATTTAAGCAATAGTAGGTCATGGTATTCAAATTTCAACCTCATCAACATAGGGATGATGTTGATCGAGCAGTTCATCCCCTCTAGCAGTGGCGACAATTTTGGTGGATACTTTTGAATTTTTTACGGCTACCTCGGCTTTGCTCCCAGACACGTAGGAGTGAGATATCCCAAAATTTCATGAACAGAGACACCCTAAGGCACCATAGACTCAATATCTCTCAAGCTCGATGGCTTGATCTGTGCATTTCCTTCTCCTTGCATTCTTGCTAACGTGTGAGTTTTCCTCTTCTGCAGCAGCATGGGACTGGGCCTCTGAGCCTATGCATCTGAGCCTGCCGCTTCCACTTTCTAATGTATGATGAGATGATCATATGAATGGCATGCCCATAACTTCTTCTTCAACAGCTGTGGCTGAATAGGGGACTCGTACTCACTTGAAATCTCAATGGGGTCGAGGTCGCTCAACATGCCTCACACCTCAAACCTTAAAATGCACTTGAAAGCTCTATGCTCGCTCAACTAAACAATGCCATCCTTACACATCCCACGCACTTTTTATAGCCACCTCCAACTCAAAACTCATCATTTCCAAATCTATTATCACCATTATTACTAAATCTGGTATTAATGACACCAAATCTGCTGGTAATCCTACTCCTCCAACGGTCAAATCAATCACTAATGTGGATCACTTCAACAACCACCGCCAGCTAACTATTTTAACTACCTACATTTATTACTTGATTTGACCAACCCATATCCCTGCAACTACCGCAAGTGGTCGATCAGTCATCGCTACAAACTTTAACCTTGCGCAGCCTCTTCTCCACGGCTCGCCTTGTTATTCTGAACTAAAATATTGATTTTTTTTTTAAATTTACTGCGCCTCAAGTAGTGTGCATCGTCAGCCATGACCTATAGGGATTCAAGCAATTCCCATTGACAAGCGTCATTAATAATGCACCATCTAATTGTTGTAATTGAACTACACTACCGGAAGTAATGGAATGAACAAGGTACAGAACTAACCAGTGTATTTGTAACTTACCGGGATGCTGGATAAAAATTTTGTCATATAAAAGCACCAAATCACCTTCCACAAACTGTTTTTTCTTAATGTGGTGATCATGCCAAGCCTTCTGTCGATCCTTCGCAACCTATTGGTGGAAGCCAACAATAAAGTAGTCTTCTTCGAGCTGAACCAACTACGCAATGCGCTCTTCTAATGATTCTGCATCATCCATGCATGTCGCCGCGGCAATGCGTACACTGGGAACAATATACTCCATGGGCATGACTACCTCTTTCCCATAGACTAGATTAAATGGTGTCTGATTGGTTATCCATTTACAAGTGGTGTGATAGGCCCATAGCACTGTCGAAATTTTTAGGTCCTAGTCATCACGATTAGTGTTAGACACCTTAGCCAACATTGTTCCAAACATTTTGTTGAATGCTTCAATGCTCCCATTCTCATGTGGATGGTATGGTGTAGTCCTCATATGTTGCACATGGAACTCCTCAGTTAGTGCGTTCACAATCTAGTTGACGAAGTGACGTCCTTGGTCACTCATCAAGATCCTGGGATACCCAAACCATGTCACAATGTTTTCAAAGATGAACCTCACTGTTGTCATAGCAGTGCAATCCACAACCGGTGCAACTTTCACCCTCCTAGTGAGATAGTCGATTCTAGTGAAGATGTATCATGCACCAGTCCACTTCCTTGGTTGATTAATAGGACCCACAAAATCCATAGCCCATTTATCAAACGGTTGCATAGTCGCCTGCGTTACCAGCAGAATCTCATCCCTTTGCGATGGTTTACCGACACGTTGGCAGACATCACAACTCCTTGTGTAGTCTACATCATCATTATGCAACATAGGCCACCATATTCTAGTGCATAACACCTTCTGTGCAGTATCCCATCCTCCGTAGTGGCCTCCCGCAATTCTTGCATGTGCCTCTTCGAGAATGGGACCCTGCTCATGCAGTAAAATACACCGTCGCAAGATTTCATCTGATCTAAGCTTATATAAATGTCCCACAATTAATTGAAAATTGGAAGCCTTTACTACCAGCTGCTTCTTTTGGCTAGTTGACATGTCCTCTGGGGTGACACCAGTGGCCAAAAACTGAATAATGGGTGCATAGTGATCCTCTGTGATGTCAACATGGAACAATTGCACATATGGCAATCCATCATCAATATTGGTAGGTGCTTCACCATTCTCGACAC
>LPNX010690586.1:70765-84534 GCA_001517045.1 Pseudotsuga menziesii
TTAGAAAAAACCAGTATGGGTGCAGAGGCCATCTTGGCTTTCAAAGTGTCAAAGATTCCTTTACATTCCTAAGTCCATTCATAAGCTGCATCCTTCTTTAGTATTTTCTCCATGGGGGCAGTAATTGTAGCATATACTTTAATAAAATTGTGATAGTATATGGTATTCACAAGTGTGGCTCAAAACATATTGACATTCATCTGTGGTGGTAAACAGAGGATTAGCACGATCTTCACTAGATCGACCAACAGACATTCTTTGCAGACTATGTTCCCAAGTAGCATGCCAAATGGTGCACAAAAAATACACTTCTTAGAATTTAAGGCGATCTAATGTTGTCGACACCTTTCTAGCATCAGTCGCAGGCTATCCAGATGGTCCTTAATTAGTCCATAGATAGTCTAGTCATCCATATACACCTGTAGGAACTTTTGAATAAAATATTTAAATACAATGACAACTACACGAGAGAATATGGCTGGTGAATTCTTCAGCCCAAATGGCATGACAATATATTGAAAACAGCCCCACTTGGTGACAAACGTAGTCTTATGGCGATCCTCCTTCGCAATCTAGATCTGGTGGTATCCCAAAAAGGCATTCATTAAAGAATACATCTCCTAGCTGCCTACGCCTTCAAGAACTTCATTTGTAAAAGGGCTCAGGAGTGGATTGTGCACACAGGCATCATTTAAATTCCTTAGGTTGATGCAAATGCATATTCCGCCTATCTTTTTATCTTGTACCACCATAGGACTTATCCATTCGGATTATTCTATAGAAATTTATGATCCCATCATCAAGCTTCTGGTCAATCTCAGCCTTCACATGGTCTTTGTATCGTGGATTCAATCGATACAGACTTTGTTGCACCGGTTTAGCATTTGGTTTTAACATGATTTTAATCTCCCCTAGGTCTCCTCAAATTCCCTTCATCTCTGAAAACTGCGTCGAAAAAAGGTCTTGGAATTCATGTAGTAGGTCTGTGATCTTGGCCATGGTCTCCATGTCCTCGTAGGCTCCAACATTGGAAAATTTTGGGTTCTCTACCAACCCAATGTTGATTTTTGGATCCTCAGGGGCTAACTCATCATGTCCGTCAGTATGTCTGGGGATGTGACATCATGGCTTCCTTCTCACTCTGGAATATAACATTATGCAACTCATCGTGATCTTCAGGTTCCCCAGAAAAGTTGTAGCATGTCATTATAGATTGGATGGAACAATGCGCATGAAGATCATCGGGATAGGCGACAGGGGTGACCTTGATTAAAATGTCGCAAATGATTTGTAAAGCATTGCATACCTCTAGGTTGATGTCCTGAAAACTAAATGTCTGTGTAAAAATTACAGACAACTCCTCCCAAGTGGTGATATTTTTGGGCAACTCTACCACCACATACCAGGATCTCGGCATTTATTCTAGAGTGTGAATGAAAGCATGGACCCATTCATCTCTGGGTCATGACGCCCATAAAGTATGACACTCGATTAAATGACTGGTGGGATCATTTCGTCCTTTGTATGTCCTAACATGATAGACGTCTAAGTTGCTGAAGTGCACCATCATCAATCTACGACAATGTTCCTAGTCAAAGATCATCTGTTTGTGTGTTTCCCACCATCGAGTCAGAGTAGATTTCACAAAATTTCTCTTCAAATTCCTAAAATAACTTTGATAGTCCTGATAGTCCTTCATAAATGGGAAACTCCATAGTTTCAGTTGCAACCCATTGGAGAGATTCTGTAATCAACCCACATTTTCTGAATGATACTTCATGCAGCCTATTCTACCAGTTTTCCAGAGCATCATCAAAATCAGAGGACACAGAACTTGCACTGCGCAAACCAAGTTCGCCATTGATGATAGGATGAATGTATTCTTCAGAGATGTTATAAGCATGTTCCTAGATTCTGCTAACCTCATCCCTTACAGGTTCAATATATCGCCGTCCCTCTTTGAGGGTCCATAGGAGCAATGACCCTGACATCCTGGTTTTTGAATTTCAGAACTCATTTTTTGAATTTGATAACCACCATGCTATCATTAGCCCATCCAATCCCTAGTAGCGTGAGGTAGGAACCACCATCTTCTACTACTTCTATCACATCAAATTCAGCATGCATTTTCATACCTTCAATGTCGACAACCAAGTTTGAAACACAACCAATAGGCTGAACATTTACTTGATTTGGGAGTCGCAACTTTACTGGTGACTATCTCGATGTTGGATTTCCCATCAATTGCTAGGTTTTCTTCGTCAGAATATTTACATCTGGTACAAGATCCATAATGACCGATTCAACCTCATATTCTCCAATATGGATATTCATCCTCATCTCCTTTCATGTCTTCCTTTTTTGCAAAGAATTTACTGCAGAATCCTTCACTACCTTATCCAGGTGGTGCAATAATGTCTCAAGCTTGACAAGGGAACCTAGGGTCCCTTTCTAGCACTAGACAAATCTCAAAGAACTGTCACAAGGTGCCATGCTGTCATGATGGTCCTTCCTCTATAGATGGATTGAAAGCAAATGGCATATCAATAACTGGTAGCATACTCAGATTTCTCCAGGTTGAATTCTTTGCGCTAAAGAATGTGTCTTTCTCTGTCACAATGTCAAATGCCACCTTTTTATTTCTAGCGAGCCGAACTTGCTACCATGTTCCATCGTCTCTATTTGTTGCACCGGCATGAGTGACAATCCCAACATCGACATCTTTCATTCGCAGCTCGGCCTGAATTGTTGCAACTGTTGGTCCTTGATTCAAGTTCAATGGCAGGTTCTGATTCAATGGTTGATTCATCGGTTGGTTCTGAGTCTAAGTCGGGTTCTGAGTCTGAGTCTACGGTGGGACCTCATTCTGCATTGTCGATTGGTTCTGTACTTGGAACGCAAGCTGATTCTGATTCTATATTTTTTGCAACTGGGCAATGTTGCCAGCCTGCCATTTTGCAATCAACTAAGGGTAGTTTTCGACATTATGATCGTTGGATGCACAGTATGTACAGTGCGCATGAGGGAACTCCCTTTGATAATGACCAAATATCCCACAGGTGTCACACTGGATTGATTCACAACCTCATCCTCCTCCTCATCTTCCTCCTCGACCTTTGAACCCTCTGCGGAATCCTCCTTGCTGAAAATGCGGTTGGGCCATTTGTTTCTACGGTGGGTTTGGTTGTTAATGGATATACTATGGCTTATTATAATGTAGTTGTGGTGCCTGGTTGTACTACAGTTGTACCACCATATGTGGTTGAAGTGAAAACTGTGGCCGTGCTGTAAACTGTTGTTGCGGTTGTGCGCAGATAAACTGCAACGGAGGTGGTGGTGTATACGACACTTTTGTTTCTGGTTGCCCTACATGTGGTTGCACTAGTTGTGCTTTCTGGGTCCCTCTCCTTTCACAAAATATTAATCATATGTTCTTTCCTGGAGAAAATCATAAGCTTGGTATTTTTTTTCATGATGTCCCACTAATCCACAAAACGTGCGATACACGTTTTTGGCCTTCGTGACTATCTTCTGCATGTTTTTGCAATTCTCATGTCGATGCCCATAGACTTGACATATGCGATAACATGGTATACCAGGACAGCTCAATGGGTTTGGGGCTTTCGACAGCAAATAATTCCTGAACATCAAACATGTGTCCTTGGTATGTCCTCTTGCATGGCACCGGGTGCACCAAATATCATCGCAATCTTCCTTAGCCTTTTTGATATCTTACAGTTGGAGTGTTAGGTTGGCCAACTATGCTTGAATCTAGTTCATTCTGATTGCGCTTTCTCCTACTAGTGATGCCTCCAATTTCATTGTGGTATCCAGAGCCTCGCTCTACGTTGAAATCTTTTGCTGCATTAATGGTTCTCAGATATACGGGACAAACGTGGTGATGAACCATTCCTTGTGCTGAACATCACTCATCTGAAAATTGACCCAAGCCATCAATGTCTTAAACCACTAATTAAAGTCCCAAATCATTTCATTAGGGAACTGTTTGATCTCTTTCAATTCAGTAATATACTGAGCCTCAGAATTTGGCTTCTTGAATTCTTCAAATAACCCCATTTGGACCTCATCCAATGTCTTCATGGTACCTCCCTAAGGAATCCTTGTGACTCTCATGAGCCATTCCAATGAACAGTTGACCCTTAGAGTAGTGGCTAGCTGAACTTTCTTGACATCATCATCGACAGTTTGTCGGGTGATCCAGATCACCTCACATAAGAACTATTACTACTCTGGATCATCAGTGCCATTTCCATTGAATATCAGTAACTTCATTTCATTGCCCGCCATTTTGGGCCTTCTTTCTCCTGCTAGTGCTCTATTACTAGACTGTTGCTGATACGTCGGGCGAGTTGACATAGAATGCACATTTCTTCCTTGTGGTGGAGTAGTGCACAGAGGTGTAGACACGTTACTGCTTGGGTTTGATCCTATCATCCTTTCGAGTGTACCCTGGGCCTAGTTTCCCTCGTCATCACAGAAAGGTTGCTTCATCTCGTGTGGTTGTTCTTCATGGCATCACACTTTAATTGTAATAGGACCATCTCCCATCCTCTTCCTCTTCTCTTGAAACCTTTCTCCTCCCCTCGTACAACCACTTGTTTCCTCGACAAACGTCACATTCTCACCATAACTCATTCCCATTTACCCCTTACCTTCTCATGCATCTCCCCCCTTTTGTCATGGTGCCTACATCCTCCACACACCAGACTTCCACCACTCTTGGTCCATGTTTAGAATACCTTTTTCACAGACCAATTGTTTAATTGAAAACTGTAGCGACAACAAGAATCTTCCTTGATGTCCACTGAAGAACTCCCTTTCTACTTCGCTAAAATATTTATTGGTGTCGACAGCAAACTCGGTGATGTATCCTTCTAATATACTATCCAACCATACTTCAACTTCTTGTGATGCATTATTGTTGGTTTCTTGCAACTCCTGGATCAGCTCTGGGGTATAGAATGTCAGCTCTCCTCCTTGGAAGTTTTTCTTCTTCTTACTGATTTTTTCCAGCCATTCATGCAAGAGGATTCTAATTTTCAGCTTCAACAAACAACCGTAATTTTAGGTCAAACTACCCTTCGATCTTCGGTCAGGTCAGATGTCAAAACATATCCTCCTCTTAATAGCAACTAGGTCCCAAAAATGGAACCATTTGTTGGCGAAACCCACCAAGAAAGCCTCGTCAATAGGGGTTCTCATTCTGTCGATGCCCAACCAGTGCAATATCCCCGAGCACCATCCCAGAGAGGGTTTACCCTGCCTAGCAACGTCCATAGAGCAGATGAAGTCTCACCCAAGATATTCAAGGGAGAGCTGTCGAAACCGATTTTTTGGTAGTGGGGATGGAGGATATGGAGATCCAACGGGGAGACACCATAACTTCTAGATCAGAGTTGTGCCATTGATGTTAACTCATTTACACAACCTACAAAGTGCATCCAGAACTTATGCAGACATTATTGATTCATTTCCACAGCATCATACAAGTGTCACAACAAATAACTCAACATTATTTATAAAACATATCAACTCATAGTGTAAGAAAACGTAACAGGATTGAAGACAGATCACATCAATATAGCAGAAAGAGATTAAATCACATCAACATCATAACAAATCAGGTCGCAACATCATAATAGCTTAGATTACAGCAGTGACAACAGATAATATTTTTGCAACAATTGTCATATCATATTAATCTTACGCAAAGGATCCAAATTACATAATTCTTCTCCAAAATTGGAGACTGCATACATTAGGAAAACCTAGATAGATCGCAGATACACAGGAAATTCTTCAAAAACCCGATCACACTAGACCTTAGGCGATAATTATCCTCTGCTGCGATTCTCCTATGATGATCATCATCCTTATTTTCTCTCTCTCTCCCTCCTACTACTTGCAAAACTAGATCTATAAATAGGCTTGTGCCTTTACATTGAGGGTCCACTTCTAACTAAGTTATAACTGCTAATGACCTATTGCAACAAAACTTGGTCAAATAATATATAAAATATTCAAAGTGGTTATTCTTCTACCCATCGTGCTGATCTAGCCTTGCGTGGTACCACGTGAGATTGCACAGCTGCCGCGATGCTGCGTAACTCACTTACCAAAACCCCTTCCAACACTCATGTCACTTTCTTGCTTGTTTAATTGCATAAGCATTTTTTTAGGGTTTGTCCTATAGGATAAGGGTTTCCTGGGATTCTTGGCATTTTATAGTCTCACCTAAGCCTTTAGGAGACCGGTTGTTGAAGTTCTCAAACCTCATAAAGGTTTTCTCAGGGTCTTTTCCACCCCATTAACCATTGCGTTCAAAGGTCACTCTTTTTGGCATGGGCACGGAAGTTTGTCCTCACTTGCTCTGCACCACCCGGTCCATTACTCAGGATATGAGCGTTGAGAGGTCAGGGTTTTTCCTTGGCGAGGCGTTCAGTTGAGAATTTTTCCTACTGAGCCACCTTTGGTTCAAGTTATTATGCAGCAAGAGGGAGGGGTTTCAGTGTTAGACAAGGAAATTTTTAGGGTTTTCCGAGACAGCTAGGAGTTTAGGATAGTCCATTTTCTATGTAGAGCTATTAAGCTTCAATGGGGTTTTCTTTTGTCTCTGTGAGTATAATCTCTGGCATGATATGCCAGGATAAAGTGGGGTCTTATGCTAGTAATAAAAACCATAGATGGTCATTTTTTTTTAAAAACCTGAGGTCTAGAATGCATGTATCATGAAGTCTTCTTTTGGATTGATTCAGCCCTGACTTGATGTTCACCTTAAGTTTTTGGGAATAGCTGAATAAGTCTTTTGTTTTAAAGTCTTGTGAAATGTTTGAAGATGATTTGGTAAGGAATTTTGTTTGAGACTTCATGTTTTCTTAGGCTCATCCATCATCATGCATTTTAATAACAACAATACATCTCTGTATCTTTTATTAGTAATGAATGCACGCTCCTAGACCATGATATCTTTAACTTATTTTTTTGTATGGTTGTATTG
Source organism: Pseudotsuga menziesii (assembly GCA_001517045.1). NCBI lineage: Eukaryota > Viridiplantae > Streptophyta > Pinopsida > Pinales > Pinaceae > Pseudotsuga > Pseudotsuga menziesii. The sequence continues at coordinate 77,784 of LPNX010690586.1, forward strand.
CAGCTTCCAACTTTACATAAAACCATTCCCAAGAAAGGGAAGAAGAAGGCTCAGGCCACAAAAGGTATTACAGATGCAGATATTGTGTCCAAAATGGAAATCATCTATGAAGACATGAATCCTATCACAAGGGTGGAGCAAGAATTCAAATGGGGCCAAATTTATCAGATGATTAAGGACAAGAATGTTCCAGATGCAGGTTTAGAGCACCTACCCTTGTATGCAAATATCAAAATTTATGCCATTACAAAAGTGGCTACATGCCCTAAGTTGTTCCCATGTTTTGAAGTTATTGGATAGATCCTATCTCAGACAGATGCATCCACCTTGGTTCTGAACAACACAAAAAATAAGGATTTTTCCTCTTTTAGTCCTGCATAAATTGCCAAATCCTACAAGTTATCGACACCCCAGGTTTTCATGACATATAAATGGATAAATGATCTCAATATGGACATATTTGACTTTGATGAGAAGATGATGTTGACTCGGAAGGATTTTTTCTATAAAGTCTCAGGAGAATATGAGTCTGCTAATTTGCGCACCCCTTACTATCTCATAGCGTTGATATTAAATCAGATTTTTGGCTGAGTAAATGGGAAGTTATATAAGATAAGATGGATTCCCATTATATATCATGTAGCCATGCAAGGTACGATATTCAACTGAGCAGACATCATGGTGAGTAGCTTTTCATCATGCATAGCTACGGCTTTAGGGGGTCTGACCCAAAGGAAGTACAACTTATACATGGGCTCTTTATTGATTGATTGCATCCTATGCACTCATCCATTCCCAAATTTGAACTGTGTTGAACTATGATTTGGATCCATCCAACACTCCTGTGTACTCGCATACCCACTTTTGTGGGCGCATAGGTATTATAGTTTCTACCACGCTATCTACGAATATTTTTTGGTACAATTATACAAATTGATTTTTCTTGAAGAGTGTAACTACATGTCCGAAGAAGCACTAAAGGTTGTAAGCAAATATGGGGATTTATTTTTCTCCAATGAAGGTCTGTACTTAAGGGTATATGAAGGATCCAAACCTCCTTCCTTGCTACCAAAGTATGCCACAGATTATGTTATTCACAAAGAGGTATTAAGGCAGCTATATATAGATGGAATTAGGAACTTTCCGTTTGAAAGTAAGAGTTTTTTCTATCCACCACTACCATTTTTCATTGGTGGCTATAGGATTACCAATGTAAAAAGTTCTCTTGATTTTATTAAAGAATTGTAAAACTTCCATTTCAGAGAAAAGAGTTTTCACAGAAATGATGCATGGGACAAAGTGTCAAAATACTGTGCGTCAGTAGGGGTACATTTTGAATATGCACATCATTTTGATAAGGAGGAAGTGGTATACATCAATGCACGTAACATGACCGCCTTGAACAAAATATTCAAGAAAAAGATCACAACCATAGGAGGAAAAGGTAATAGCAGTTGCACCTCCGCACAATAGACAAAAGAAAAAGAGGATTCCAAGGAACAAGAGTAAGAATCCCGAGGGTTAGTCAAGGAAGTAGAGAAATTGATAGTTGAGGAAGCACAAAGAGAAAAATATGAAGAAGCACTAAGGCAGAAGGAGGAAGAAAAAGAGAGGATTCAAAATGAGGCTAACCAAGCAAGGAGAGAGGTAGAAAAGGATGTTGAAAAGGATACTAAAAAGCTTAAAAGGAAGGAGGAGGAAGACCGAGATCGAGAAAATATGGAGCAAGACTAAGCCTATGATAATATAGTGGATTCATTCGTCCCATCGAGTAGCACAATGATAGGGAACCCAACTCCCTCAGTAGATCTTGGCTTGATACCTTTTATCCCATCTTGTAAACAAGCCGTAGCAAATCTCGACACAATATTTTTTGACATGGAAAAGAAGAGAATTGTGGGGAGAAAAGAAAAGAGGATGAAAATGGGTGATCAAACTGTGGCTGTCATGGTAACTCAAGAGACGGTTATGCATAAGACCGATGAATACCCTTGACTTCTTTCAATGGCAGGCATAGCAGCATCCCAAGCCAATGCAGTTAATGTCGGTAAGATGGTTGAGGATGCTAAGCAGTATAAAGAAAGGATGTCCCAGATGAAAAAAAATCTAAGGAAGGAAAGAGGAGAGGGACAAGATTTGACAAGAAAATACGATGATACTTTGTCAGAGTCTGAGAAACTCAGAGAAGCATATCAGATGTTGGAAGAAGATAAGGATGCATTAACACTATCAGTTGCAAACATTGAAAGAAAAAATAAAAACAAAAATAAAATTGCAGACATGATAAAGCATGTAAGTGGAAGGAAAGGGGAAGGGGAAGGATAGTGGAGTTGGTGTGTAAAAGGGGGTAGGGAGGGGTGGCCTGATTATGAGAATCACACTACCCCTCCCTGCCCCTATTTACACTCAATCCTTGTTAATGTTTGCATATATTGTTTAATTTGTTTTTGTTGTTTTGTTTTTTAATTTACTATTTGTTATTTTTGTTGTTTTGCTTATTTTTTTTACTTTATTTTATTTTAGTTTAATTTTTGTTTTGCTTAATTTTTTTTCTTAGTTTATTCTTTATTATTTTAGTTTAGTTTTTTTTTTGTTTGTTTAGCTTTTTTTTTCTTTAAAACATTGAAGTTTAAAAAATCATTTTTATACTTTTGTTTTTAATTTTTTTTAAACATCAGTTTTTTTAGATTATTTTTGTTTGTTTGTTTAATTTTTTAATATCTTTTTATATATTTTTGTTATAGGTAAACTTAGTTTCATCAATGATTCATTTTCAGTGATATTGAAAATATACATCTTGAAACTTGGATAAAATATGAGACTTAGGAATATATTTTAATAAATGAAAATAATGAAGCAAAATATAGTGAGATGTTGACTTATAATGTCATGGTTAAAAAATTGACATATGAAAAAAGGGATTTGAAAGGAGTGACTTTAAAGATCTATAATAATCCATAAGCATTGATTAATTATCTGATAGATACATTTTCAAGATAACGGGATTAGGTCTTAGTTTTGTTCTCGGGATTAGGTAAAATTTCTAATATTACACATGAAAGCATATTTCAAGCTTTATGGTTTTTTTATTCTTCATTTTTTTAAGTATGCTTCTTTATGCTATTTGACTAAACTATTTTTTTTTGGTTATTAGGTACAACAACAACATACTCCTTACAGAAAGGAATAAATTGCATATCCATTGATGATGATCCACTGCAATTCAATTACATCAAGGAAAGAATTAATGATATTCAAGTTATTCTAGATGAATTGCAAGAAGTTGGTTTGAAGAAAGGAGAGTTTAGTGAAAGAATTGTGGTGAAGATGTCAAAAGAGCCCCAAACCCCATTAGGAGGGATGTTTGGAAATGAGAAATTTGGGAATCTTGGAAACATAGAAGACCCAATGGAAGAGGATGTTGATGTCCCTAAAGAAATGCAAGCTCCATAAAATCCCAATTTTTATGAAGAATTTGGTGTGCATTATAGTGTTGATTAGTTTCATGTCTTGAAGAAAATGTTAAATTTGACAACTTTTTGATAAGATATATTAGTAATGTTTTGACTTTCAAACTTTATTTTAGAAATAAAATATCTTTATATAATGTTCTTAATATGTCATTTACAAATATATCGTATAGGTTTTCTTGAATTGATGTGAATCATCACTTTTTAGAAAATAATATGAACTAGTAGCATTTTTATAAAGACAAAATCTATACAAACGCGCAATTACTAAATCTAGAACTCAGTAAAGTAGATAGGATCTATCCAGAATGAGGATAAAGGTGCTCCTAGGGTATGTATGGAAAGTGTTGACCAAGTGGTGCAAGTGGATGCCAACTATTTAGGCTAATGGATAGGAAATTAATAAAAAATGATTATATTGTTATCCTAGGTATGGAGTGGGTTTATAATATTCAAACAACCTCCTTTAAGTCTGACTTTATGATGGATTTATCTGAAATAATCAGAAATATAGATTCATATAGGTACATATACAGACCAAAAACAAGGCTATGGTCACCCTTTACAATCATCCATGTCTAGAAAAGTGAGGAAAGAGGAAAAACCACATGGGAAAAATCCTCCCTCAAGAAAGGACAAAGCAAAAAATTTGAACAAAATTTATTCAGCATATATTTTTATGCACTTGAATGAGCCGAATGAACTGCTTATGATAGCATAATTTGATGAAGAAGTTATGAACTCCATGATCATGTGCTAGAGTGTAGTATCTACAAGAAAGAAGAAGAGAGACTCCTCGTAGTTCATCATCTGATGAAGAAGGAGAATTATATGAATTATTCTTGTTGATATAATAGTATTATCTATAAATACAATATTAAAATTAAAATATATATTTGAATACTCCTACCCAAAGAGTAGAAAAATCAATTCAATCAGTAACACAATCAACTCCTTGTATAACTGCAAAATGGCGAGATGGTTCATGTATCTTCTTTTCAATATGTTGTGGTACCTTCCCAATTCTGAAATGAGGATGAAATGAATTTGAAATTTCATAAATATTGTCAAATGGATCATAAACAAAAAAAAGTTTTAGCGTCTCCATGATGATATAGGGCTAGAGTAGGAAAAGGTTGAGCAACTGGGAAAAACTAATGGATGTAAAAATATGAAAGATGTATGGACTTGATATCGGAACCATAATTGTTTATTAAATATAAAAACATGTGTGATATAATTCCAATGATGACTAAGGTCATGGATAACCAACAAATGAAAAATATACAAGAATTGAAACCATTAGATATAAGTAGTACTACATAGGAGACCAAAAAGAAATCAACTAGTGAACTTGGGGTTTGTCTAGTCTTAGGAGTATTCAAAGGTATCGTAGATGGTATGCATTATGTCATAACATGAATATAATCTTGAAAAATTGCTTCTAAATCATATGCATATTCATTTGAATGGAGTGAGGAATATTTCCTTAAAGACAAGTCAAGATCTACTGAAAAATCACAATCATTGGGAGATGAATCCAATAGACTCATGGGTGGATTATTCAAGAAATACATTAAGATTTTTTTATTATGATATATAAGAAAGTGAATCTATATTACACATGTGAGAAAATTATTTAACTTTGGAACTCAAGGCATAGTTCATATTACCTTGGGACAACGCACTATGACACTGTTCTGAGGATTTAACATGCTTCTCTAGCTCATCCTGAACTTCAATGTTATGCTTCTCAAGCAACTGAGACATGATGTCTATATTGTTATTGAAACATTTATTATTAGGATGAAATCCCTTGCTGCAATAATAAAACTTGGATGTGCTCCCTTTCTTCTTGACTTTCTTCATTGAACCTTCACCTGTAGGCTTTGAACTTTCATCTTCATTATCCGACTTTGGCTTATTCTATTTCACTATTTGCTTCTCTTTTGACTCAACATTCTTACTTCCTTGAACTATAAGAGAATGATAATTTCCCTTGGATATTTTAAGAGAAACGATATGTATTAAGTTATCTTTCTCCTTTTTCAATGAATCAAAGAATGTACTCAAAGAAGACATTTCCCAATTCAAAATAGAAAGCCTAGTAGCATGAAACATAGACACAAAAATTGAGTATTCAGGACCCAATTTCAATAGAATGGAAAGGATGAATTGATCTTCCTTCTTCTTAATACCACATTTATTGAGAAATAGAACAAGTGACTTGAATTTGGTGAAGAAACCCTCAATATAATCGAAACTTCTTGGAATCAATGCGAATAACTCATTCTCCAACTGATGCATTCTTATCTCATCTTGTACTCCAAAGTGAGAGTCAAGTTTGGTCTATGACTTGGTTTGGAGTGGTGAAACCATCTAGGTGAAAAAGAAGACCAGGAGAAATAGATGAGAAAGAAATAAATCCATAGGCTTCATCCAACCTATTATGCCACTTAGCTTTCTCAACAATAGCATTAGGCTCATTCTCCAAAGCCAAATAAACTCTGTATATTCTGTTACTATGCAAAAGAATGCCAATTTTTACTTTCTATTCATGATAGTTGAAGGGATTCAGAATCATAGATGAAGAGGAATCCATGCTAAGAATTTAATGTGCTTAATAATATACTCTCTACAACCTGCACAAATAAAAACTAGGAGAAAAAATTGTAAGCTCGATTCAAGCTCTTCTTTAGAGAGGGATAGGAGACTGGATGTGCTTTGATGTAGAGAAATGATAGCTCCTCAAATCTATATAAGTTGAAAACCCTGAGAGCTATGATGTAGATATTGATATATTGATAAACCTAAATTCTCTCATACCATGCATAAATTGAGGATTCTAATACATTGTGAAAACACATGACAACAATTCTCTCACAAGTATGCACATGGAAGAAAATAGAGAAAATAATAATGAGTCTGAATTACAAGAGAAATGGAGAATGATACATAAATATTTCCATGTATTATTGATCAACATAATTTACATAAATAATACATCCTTGATAGGTAAATTGAGTTTCTTAGGAGACAACTCATGCTAGCTCATAAAAGAAAGCTTACTAAATATGATAAACCCCCATGGGTGACTTTAAAGCACTTTTCAAATATGTAAAGGACCTCACGAATTGGATGACTAATGGGTCAGTTATCATGAGTGATCGACAAAAATGTTAAACATGGAATATGGAAAGAAAATCATGGAGGATGAGTTGGCAACAAAATATATTAGTTTTCTAGTTGAGTAGCTTTGCGTTATCCACTGAAAAGGAGTA
>LPNX010690599.1:0-18511 GCA_001517045.1 Pseudotsuga menziesii
TTCCTCACAATGGATCTTGAAATGATTAAGGCCATTGGAAATGCGTTGACATAAATAATACATAGGATTTGCATAGTTTCATGGGTAATATGGTTTTCAATCCAAAATTGGGGCATTAGGGTTTACCTAGGCCGAACCTAGCCTTGGAAAACAAATTACATTGGCGATTTCCATTTTTTCTCCATATGATGATTATGAATATTTATGATTATGATAATGAAGATTATGGTTGGGACCTGGTCTGGTCGGCTATGTGAAACTGATGGAAGTCACTTAGCCTCTCCCCAATGGGGCCCATTTACAAGAAAACAACCAAGGGGAGTCATGAAAGCCTCTCTTGAAATGCGATATGTAACTGAATGCTTTTCCTTTGTCGATATGCATCGAGACTATATAAAATTTAGTGTGAGGAACCATTTGAAAGATGCACTCAACACTCTGCATCTCTTGCGAAACCGAGGAATTCTCCTAGATTCTTCTGTTCATGCAATCTTATCGCAGGCCTGTGTAAACAACAAAGATCTATCTCGAAGGAAAACAAGTTCATTCCCACATAATTCACATAGGATATGAATCCGGTGACACATTTTTAGTGAACAAGGTTTTGCTAGTATGAGCCAAGTGCGGAGTTTTGGCCGATGCTCACATGGTTTTTGGTGGACTGCTAAAGTGAAACATTGTCTTATGGACTGTCATGAACGCAGCTTATTGCAGGCGTGGGCTGCATGAGGAAGTGCTATCACTGTTTGATCGAACGCGGAGAGTGGGCATCCATACAATTTCCTTCACCTTCGCCAGCATTCTCCTGGCCTGTCCAAGTTTGTTGGCTTTTAAATACGGCAAGGAATTTTTAGTGAACAAGTTTTTGCTAGTATGAGCCAAGTGCGGAGTTTTGGTAGATGTTCACATGGTTTTTGGTCGAATGCTAAAGTGAAACATTGTCTTATGGACTATCATGATCGCAACTTATTACAGGAGTGGGCTACATGAGGAAGTGCTATCACCGTTTGATCGAATGCGGAGAGTGGGCATCCAGCCAATTTCCTTCACCTTCGTCAACATTCTCCCGGCCTGTCCAAGTTTGTTGGCTTTTAAATACAGTAAGGAATGTCATCATGAAATAATAAGAAGTGAAGTACAATCCAATTTTTTTTTGGGAAACAGTTTTGTAGACATGTGTTGCAAAATGTGGTTTTGTAGAAGTTGCATGCAAAATGTTTGACAAAATGACTGAATGCAATTTGGTTTCATGGAATAGTATGTTTACTGGGTAAGCCCAAAATGGGTATTTCGATGAGGCTATTAAACTCTTTCAGAAGATGCCTGAAAGGAATGTGGTGCCATGGACTACCATGATTGCGGATATGTGAAGAATGGGATTTCCGACAAGGCCATGAAGCTCTTTAATGAAATGCTCGAGTGAAATGTGGTATGTTGGACTGTGATGATTGCAGGGTGTGTACAATTCAGCCTAAACAAACAGAGGTATTTTTTTTCTGAAAACCAGCATACATAATTTAATGTAGATGGGATTGATTTGCAAAAATAGCAATTTTTTTTTTTCTGTTTTTACAAAAACCTGACTAACTCAAGGTGAGAAGAAATATGCAAACCTGCAACAAAAAATTCCTTTCTCACCACGGTCAGATCAAGGTGAGTATTATATGCAACATAGTATGGCTTAGCTATCCTTGACCAACTCAAGGTGAGTAATTTGACAATTTTAGACTTTTGCATAGGTGGAGCTCATACTTATAGCCAAAACATACGTGCTGGCATCAATTGGATCAAGGATACAGTTACAACACTTCTTATTGTCCCCAACTAGATCAAAGAGCAAAATTTCCCTTAAGCAATCGTTGTAGCAGCAAGGGGATCTAACATGCATATCTAACTACAATTTCGTTATAAATGAATGTACACATCCAACCAAAAGTGCTAGAATACAACATTATACACAATTCTGGAGAAAAGATAATGCCATGGCACTTTTGTAAATAACACCTAAAGTGAAACTGGATGTGCAAAACTTGAATCTTGTTGGTTTAAAAGAGTATATGCACACATTCACAAACATGAGAGTGAAGATAACATGGAACATCATTTTAAAGTTCCAACAAATATATATTACAGGATGTGCATGATAGAGGTTACCCATGCAATACCTGCATACCACACTCTTTCAACTATACCATCTCTTGGATGCTTATAGTATTTTAACTGCCAATCCTCACATAAATATTCATTGATTCATACAGAAACATGTAATTGAATTGATTTGAAACACACTAGAATGTCCATACCATCTCTTGGACATCATTGATTTTGGGTTATGCTCAGAATGGGCATGTTGATGAAGCTTACAAACTGTTTGAGAAGATGCCCGAGAGGAATCTAGTCTCTTGGACTGCAATGATTACAGGATATGCGCAGGATGGGCTTGTTGATGAGGCTCTAAAGCTCTTTAAAAAAATGCCACTACGAAATGTGGAATCGTGTAATGCAATGATTGCAGGATATGTACATAATGGCCGAAATGAAGAGGCCCTGAATCTTTTCCGAGAAATGCAAAGGCATGACATGAAGCCAAACTCAATGACTCTTGCTAGTGTTATGGCAGCATGTGCTGATCTGGTAGCATTGGAAAAGGGCTTGGAGATCCATGAGAAGTAATCAAGAGTGGATTTTTTTGACAAAATGGATCACAAAGATTTCAGGCTATGGTGTGCATGGATTTGGTAAGGAATCCCTAAGGCTCTTCGAACAAATGCAGCACTGTGGAATATCACCAGATCATGTTACCTTTGTCGGAGTTCTGTCTGTGTGCTACCATTCAGGCCTAGTGGCCTGCAATACTTTAATTGCATGAGTCACTATCATCAGATTAAACCCACAATGGAGCACTATGCTTGCATGGTTGACCCTTTCGGCCGAGCTGGGCACCTGGATAAGGCACACAACTTTATCAATAGAATGCTAATAAAACCTAATTATATTGTGTGGAGTTCTTTCATCGCTGCATGTAGAATCCATAAGAATATAAAGCTAGGGGAATTTGTTGCAGAATGCCTCATTGAATTGGATATCCAAAAAGCCACACCTTATGTGGCTCTATCAAACATCTATGCTACAGCAGGACAATGGGATGGCATCTATGCTGTAGTAGGACATCTCACCGAGAAAGGCATTAACCTTGATAGCTATCTTCCATACTGGTTGAGCCTTCTCTTGAAAGATTCTGTGATTTCTTTCATTCCATATGCACCAGCAAATTAACTTGGGGAGTTTCAGCCAGCAGGATCTAACTCCATTTTTGTGGTTTAGCTCACCTTGATACAGAGTTTCCCAACTAGTAAAATAGGCCTAAATTGTATCTGGAAAATGTACTCCACCTCCCAACAGCTTCAACACATCATCCCAAACCGAAATAGTATAGGGGCACTTTAGAAATAAGTGTCTGATATTTTCTGAGGCTTCAGTACATAATGGGCATCGAAAGGGGCCGTCAATTCCTCTTTTCTCCAAGTTCTCGCCGGTGAGCACTCTCTCATGCATCAGCGACCAAGTGAACATATCGATTTTTGGTAGAGTGCTGCAGTTCCAGAGATTATTCCATACACGTGGGTTTACAGGCACATTATAATTCGTAGCGTATCTTTGATATCCCTCTGACGTTGAATAACTGTCAGTATGCCTCCCCCAGCCACGACGATCCCTCTTGGTTTTGGCTACCGGTGCCAGCCCAGCCAGATGGTTGGTAAGTTGCAATTTCTCAGCGTCTATATCAGGACGACAGTCCGGCATATTCCAGCTAGCCCATCAATTAGGCAATGCAGACTCCCAAATGGATATGTCCCATAGCGTGTTCATCCCCAGCGCGGCCAATATCTCCCGCAGACGTGGAGTTTGGGGAGGGTATTCCCTAGAATTTTGTCATGCCAGAGATTAATCAATTTCCCATTGCCAGGGACCCAATACAATTCGTCTTTGAACTATGGTAATGCTTTGAGACAAATATTGTAAATTGAAGAACCTTTCTGATTCACATGGGCACCATCAAGGCATCTAAGCCTCAATCCACTGAAGTATTTGGCTTTCAACACCTGACTTCACCAAGAGGGATTGGGGGCGATCAAGTTCCAGAGCAGCTTGGCTCCCATAGCCAAGTTTTGGTTTCTAAGATCTCTGATGTAAAGACCGCCCTCTGGCCTAGGTAATTTAATTATTTTCCAGCTAACCAGTGCAAATGTTTTGCCTCCCCCAGCATTGCCACTTTTCCAGAGAAAGGATCTAACCAATCCTTCGATCTGTGAGATTACTTTGGCCAGAGCTAGGAGAAGAGAGCTCTGATAGAGTAGGTAGCTATTCAAGACTGCCTTTATTAAGACTACCTTCCCAGCCAAATTTAACCAAATTGACCCCCAACCATGGATTTTCCTTTTGATTTTCTCCACAATTGGGTTCCAAGCTGAACTCTTGGGTTTGGACCTGAAGATGGGGATACCTAGATAGTTGAAGGGCTCCCAGGTGACAACACCATCCACATTGAGAATCCAAGAGATATCTAGCATTTCTCTAGGATTGATATTCCATCCATAGATCAGGCTTTTCCTAAAATTGATTTCTCTTTTGGAGGCATGGCAATAGCGATTCAGTTCAGACTTGAAACAGTGGGCTATGATTTGACTGGCTACCCCCAACAATATAGTATCATTCGCGAATTGCGCATGATTGATATATTTTGTGCCTCTGGCCATCCTAATTCCGGGGAGATCCTGCTCAAGCCTGGCATTTTCCAGCTGAAAGCTAAGTACAGAATCCAGGATGGCATAAAGCAACAGGGAGAGCGGGAAGCCTTGCCTTAGACCTCTCAAGGCTTGGAAGAAAGGAGTAGCTCTGTCGTTGACTAAAGGGGCTATCCACGACTTGCTGATACAGGCCTTGACCCAGGAAATAAAATCTGAACTAAAACCAAATTTCTGCATTACCTGAAGGAGAAAGGGGTGGCTGACACTATTGAAGGTAGGGATGATTTTAGGGGCGAATTATAGCCCATAGGCAAATTTTAAGGGGTGCCCAAAAAAAGGTGGCGAATTTTTAATATTAAAATGGTTTTTTTTAATTTAATAAATTAGCCCATTTTTTATTTTATATATAATTTTCCCCAATTAAATAGCCTATGTGGTTAAACTATGAAAATTCATAAAATGGAATTTAGCCCATCTGTCGATGGGGAAAATTGGACATTCACCTGGATTTCTTCTATAATGGAGGTTAAATCACCAAAAATTTCCAATTTTGGAGGAGAAATGGAGATGGTTCACCTGGATTTTATGGATGATAGGTTAAAAATTTGGTATTTCGCCCTTATTTATGGATCTTTGGGTAAACTTCTCTCAGTTCGTCCTTGATTTGCAGGCTCATGGATGCAAGACAATGTTCGATTTCAGGTCGTGGCCAGGCCATGGACGCAGGACAATGTTTGATTTTAGGTGGTGTTTTCCTTGGTTCATCAATGATGCAAGACAGACGGGGTTTGGACGCTAGACATGGTTTGATTCCATGTGGTGGTGGTCATGGCCGTGGTGGTAATCATGGCCGTGGTCGTCTTCATTCTCCATTGACGTAGGACAGGGTTTCATATAAACATTTGAATATTTATTAGATTCATTTGATATTAAGATTCTAGATTTTAAAGCTTAGAGTCTTGAAAAACATGGATGGCCTAGGTGTTTGATGTTTAGATTATTCTGCATATTATGATGATGCCCTAGCATGAGATCTTCATGGGATATTGGTGATTGTGTGATTGAAGACTTACATTTTCCTAAATCTATCATGCCAACTCAATTGCAAGCAGCCAAGCAGAATTTGGGGTTTCAACTCCTATGGCACGGCTGGATTTTGCATAGCAACAGGGTCAAATGACGAGTGGAGTGCCAAGACCGTTGTTTCTATGGCTGCAGAGAAAGGTCTATGCTACAAAGAAACTAAGAATCTTAAACATTGCGTGGAGAGATTTGCTGGTCCATCTGCTGAATATATTCCTGATGGTGAGATAACTTTGGAGTAGCCTGTTTATGAATGTTTGTATTGCAATTGGCATGATTATGGATGGAAATTATAGCTCAAATTCATCATGGACCATTTACCATTTTTTATGCCTAGGACCATTTCTAGAAAAGAGAAGAATACTTATTGCTAATATAGCATTCGTGAAGCTAATGTGGGATGTGAACTTGGATCAAACAAGCACTATCATATTTGTGATGTATGCATCATCCTCCAGTCATGAGGAAGAAATGTATAGTACTTGCTCAAATTTCTCCAGAAATGATGATAGTCAAGGGTGATCAGTCATAAACTTTTAGGTTCAACAATGTGCTTGGTATTACAGACTAGGACTATGGCTAGAATGTTTGGGAACACCTTGGAATGAGAATGGGAGTGGCGCATGTAAAACAACTCTAATTTCCAATGTGAAGAGAAGGACATTAGGTTCATGGACATTAGCAATGATTCTTGTTGGACCTTACAAACCAATTTGTGCATTTACTTAGGAGATACATTTTGGAAACTTGTAGGGTCATTGAATTGCGATGGTTATTAATATGTATGAAATTTTCAACCGGGTGAATACCATAAGTCTCATCTCTTTGAGGAATTCAATCCCAAGACAACATCAATGACGTAAATATGGCAGGTTTATCAGTTGATTTCATCTAATTGTTACTCTTGGCATTTGAGTTTGTTTTCACAAAAATAGTGCCATAATTTGCATGAAACAACAATGGTAAGTAGTTGGCTCTTATCAACATACAAACAAAATGGTTAGGTTTTGGTGATTTGTGTGCTACTCTCTTAGTTAATATAGAACAATCCTCTCTTAGTTAACTCTCTTAGATAACATAGAACAGTCCTCTTTATTCTGTAGTTCCAACTCCCAAATTTGCAAAAATATTCCCTTTCAATGGAGGAAACTTTTGACATGTATTATCATACAATTGTAGGTTTGCATCCTTATAATATTTAATCATGTAGATTGCCTCTTTTTATGCATTAAGTGCTTGTAAGTTAAATCTCTCGTGGAAACATGAATATTGTTCACTTTATCAGGTCAACTTTGTTGGCAAGTTAAACTACCATTCCGAAGTTTTATTAGTAATATCTTATCAAACGCTAATATGTTCAAAGAGGGGCACCTCTTTTGAGATGGATTGACTGTGAAGGATACCAGTTTTTTCTCCTTGAACTGCTGATAAGATCTGCATGAAAACAGGGGATAACAGAATATGAGGGCGCTTTCCATGTGCTTGTCTTGTGATGATTATCTCAGCATGCAGGAGGGGTAATTAGGGAACTGCTTTGGAGGCTATATCCAGCGTTATTCATGCTAAAGTTAGCCAGGAGAGCGCACTCATATTAGTGATACTTTTGTGGTGATCTGGTACTATTTTGAGCTCAGGAAAAGCAATGCATTTTGGAAACCAAATTCAGTTTTTGGAAAATCATATATATCTTAAATAAATTGTTGCTTATAGATGATACTGGAGCCTTCTTAAGCCATATATTTTAGAGGGATTCTAATTCAATATGATTTCTCTTTAGAATCATCTATTTTTGGAAAAAAATCACACCAAATTTGGCACAACCAAACCCTCATTAGAATATAGCACAACCATAAAAACAGAGCCCAAGAAGAGGAAATCGTCAATTCCATTTTTCACTCTTCATTAGCATCCAAACCTTTTTCATTCTCCTCTTCATTAGCATCTGTTGCAAATTGACTAACAATATCAGAAGCATGATATTCTTGTGACGGTGAAAGAATAAGACGACATAATGCTTTCATCAATGTAGGGTTCTCAAACCTACGGAGAAAAATCAACTTTGTGAATGCTTTCAGAGAAGAAAGATATTGAGTTTTAACAGAATGAACTTTCAATTCTAAGTACATGTCAACCTAATGACTGAGTATTGTCTTCTCCATGAAGCTCATCAAGTTTGAATGATGTCTTCTCTTCTGAGAATATATGGGAAACTGTAAAAACAATGTATCTAGAGTGCAAATCAAGCAATTCATAAACCTTTCAAAATCAGCTGGTTTCATTTTACAATCTTCAGCTCTAGATTGAATTTTGTTCTATTGGCTATGTTTTGAAGCACCAATTTCAGGTTGTTTGTTAGTCTTTATTTCTTGATTTAAAGGCAAGAAGCTAGGTTTTAGGAACAATACCCATCTTGCCAAGTTCAGATTAGCAACAACTCAGTTTACCATGTTTAACAATGGTTCAAAAGAAGAACCGTTGATGTCATTGGTTAAGTGATCTAGCAGACTACTACCTTTTGGAAGAATTGCATGCAGTAATTTCTTCCTACTTTTCCTACCTTTTTTTCTCCGAAATAATACTAGGATGCAGAAAGTAGATAGCTCTTTCAAGTAGGGTGTCACTAAAATAAGATCCAAAATCATCTACAATCTCACGTCTCCTTGCATCACTATACAATGTCAAAGATGTGGCAGTAGGCATACTCATCCCACACTAGTTCATCAAAAACATCACCAAGTCTGATGTACACTCTCTGCATTTTTGATACAAAATTTTCCCAAGAGTTTTCATAATCCACCAAAAAACCTAAGTCTTGAGTTTATATCCATCCTAGTATCTCTTAATGAGGTCGCTGGAATTAGGCCTTGAATGCTGCCAGAAAAACACAAAATTGAAGAAAAGGTCTGAGTATCTCCATTCATCTCATGTATCATCAATACTCACCAGGTTGCTAGCACTTAGTTTGTGTGTGAAAATTGTATCCAATACAAGGGTTTTTGAAAAGGCATTGCATAGTGCATGGACCATTTACCAGTTTTTATGCCTAGGAACATTTCTAGAAAAGAGAAGAGTACTTATTGCTAATATAGCATTCGTGAAGCTAATGTGGGATGTCAACTTGGATTAAACAAGCACTATCAGATTTGTGATGTATGCATCATCCTCCAGTCATGAGGAAGAAATGTACAGTACTTGCTCAAATCTCTCTAGAAATGATGATAGTCAAGGGTGATCAGTCATAAAATTTTAGGTTCAACAATGTGCTTGGTATTACAGACTAGGACTATGGCTAGAATGTTTGGGAACACCTTGGAATGAGAATGGGAGTGGCGCATGTAAAACAACTCTAATTTCCAATGTGAAGAGAAGGACATTAGGTTCATGGAAATTAGCAATGATGCTTGTCGGACCTTGCAAACCAATTTGTGCATTTACTTAGGAGATACATTTTGGAAACTTGTAGGGTCATTGAATTGCGATGGTTATTAATATGTATGAAATTTTCAACCGGGTGAATACCATAAGTCTCATCTCTTTGAGGAATTCAATCCCAAGACAACTTCAATGACGTAAATATGGCAGGTTTATCAGTTGATTTCATCTAATTGTTACTCTTGGCATTTGAGTTTGTTTTCACAAAAATAGTGCCATAATTTGCCTAGAACAACAATGGTAAGTAGTTGGCTCTTATCAACATACAACCAAAATGGTTAGGTTTTGGTGATTTGTGTGCTACTCTCTTAGTTAATATAGAACAATCCTCTCTTAGTTAACTCTCTTATATAACATAGAACAGTCCTCTTTATTCTATAGTTCCAACTCCCAAATTTGCAAATATATTCCCTTTCAATGGAGGAAACTTCTGGCATGTATTATCATACAATTGTAGGTTTGCATCCTTATAATATTTAATCATGTAGATTGCCTCTTTTTATGCATTAAGTGCTTGTAAGCTAAATCTCTCGTGGAAACAGGAATATTGTTCACTTTATCAGGTCAACAAGTTAAACTACCATTCCGAAGTTTTATTAGTAATATCTTATCAAACGCTAATATGTTCAAAGAGGGGCATCTATTTTGAGATGGATTGACTGTAAAGGATACCAGTTTTTTCTCCTTGAACTGCTGATAAGATCTGCATGAAAACAGGGGATAACAGAATATGAGGGCGTTGTCCATGTGCTTGTCTTGTGATGATTATCTCAGCATGCAGGAGGGGTAATTAGGGCACTGCTTTGGAGGCTATATCCATCGTTATTCATGCTAAAGTTAGCCAGGAGAGCGCACTCATATTAGTGATACTTTTGTGGTGGTATGGTACTATTTTGAGCTCAGGAAAAGCAATGCATTTTGGAAACCAAATTCAGTTTTTGGAAAATCATATTTATCTTAAATACATTGTTGCTTATAGATGATACTGGAGCCTTCTTCAGCCATATATTTAGAGGGATTCTAATTCAATATGATTTCTCTTTAGAATCATCTATTTTTGGAAAAACATCACACCAAATTTGGCAAAATCAAAACCTCATTAGAATATAGCACAACCATAAAAATAGAGGCCAAGAAGAGGAAATCGTCAATTCCATTTTTCACTCTTCATTAGCATCCAAGCCTTTTTCATTCTCCTTTTCATTAGCATCTGTTGCAAATTGACTAACAATATCAGAAGCACGATATTCTTGTGACAGTGAAAGAATAAGACGACATAATGCTTTCATCAATGTAGGGTTCTCAAACCTACGGAGAAAAATCAACTTTGTGAATGCTTTCAGAGAAGAAAGATATTGAGTTTTAACAGAATGAACTTTCAATTCTAAGTACATGTCAACCTAATGACTGAGTATTGTCTTCTCCATGAAGCTCATCAAGTTTGAATGATGTCTTCTCTTCTGAGAATATATGGGAAACTGTAAAAACAATGTATCTAGAGTGCAAATCAAGAAATTCATAAACCTTTCAAAATCAGCTGGTTACATTTTACAATCTTCAGCTCTAGATTGAATTTTGTTCTATTGGCTATGTTTTGAAGCACCAATTTCAGGTTGTTTGTTAGTCTTTATTTCTTGATGTAATGGAAAGAAGCTAGGTTTTAGGAACAGTACCCATCTTGCCAAGTTCAGATTAGCAACAACTCAGTTTACCATGTTTAACAATGGTTCAAAAGAAGAACCGTTGATGTCATTGGTTAAGTGATCTAGCAGACTACTACCTTTTGGAAGAATTGCATGCAGTAATTTCTTCCTACTTTTCCTACTTTTTTTTCTCCGAACTAATACTAGGCTACAGAAAGTAGATAGCTGTTTCAAGTGGGGTGTCACTAAAATAAGATCCAAAATATTCTACAATCTCACGTCTCCTTTCATCACTGTACAATGTCAAAGATGTGGCGGTAGGCATACTCATCCCAGACTAGTTCATCAAAAAAATCACCAAGTCTGATGTACACTCTCTGCATTTTTGATACAAAATTTTCCCAAGAGTTTTCATAATCCACCAAAAAACCTAAGTCTTGAGTTGATAGCCATCCTAGTATCTCTTAATGAGGTCCCTGGAATTAGGCCTTGAATGCTGCCAGAAAAACACAAAATTGAAGAAAAGGTCTGAGTATATCCATTCATCTCATGTATCATCAATACTCACCAGGTTGCTAGCACTCAGTTTGTGTGTGAAAATTGTATCCAATACAAGGGTTTTTGGAAAGGCATTGCATAGTGCATGGACCATTTACCAGTTTTTATGCCTGGGAACATTTCTAGAAAAGAGAAGAGTACTTATTGCTAATATAGCATTCGTGAAGCTAATGTGGGATGTGAACTTGGATTAAACAAGCACTATCAGATTTGTGATGTATGCATCATCCTCCAGTCACGAGGAAGAAATGTACAGTACTTGCTCAAATCTCTCCAGAAATGATGATAGTCAAGGGTGATCAGTCATAAACTTTTAGGTTCAACAATGTGCTTGGTATTACAGACTAGGACTATGGCTAGAATGTTTGGGAACACCTTGGAATGAGAATGGGAGTGGCGCATGTAAAACAAGTCTAATTTCCAATGTGAAGAGAAGGACATTAGGTTCATGGACATTAGCAATGATGCATGTTGGACCTTACAAACCAATTTGTGCATTTACTTAGGAGATACATTTTGGAAACTTGTAGGGTCATTGAATTGCGATGGTTATTAATATGTATGAAATTTTCAACCGGGTGAATACCATAAGTCCCATCTCTTTGATGAATTCAATCCCAAGACAACATCAATGACGTAAATATGGCAGGTTTATAAGTTGATTTCATCCAATTGTTACTCTTGGCATTTGAGTTTGTTTTCACAAAAATAGTGCCATAATTTGCCTGGAACAACAATGGTAAGTAGTTGGCTCTTATCAACATACAACCAAAATGGTAGTTGGCTCTCTTAGTTAATATAGAACAATCATCTCTTATTTAACTCTGTTAGATAACATAGAACAGTCCTCTTTATTATGTAGTTCCAACTCCCAAATTTGGAAAAATATTCCCTTTCAATGGAGGAAACTTCTGGCATGTATTATCATACAATTGTAGGTTTGCATCCTTATAATATTTAATCATGTAGATTGCCTCTTTTTATGCATTAAGTGCTTGTAAGGTAAATCTCTCATGGAAATAGGAATATTGTTCGCTTTATCAAGTCAACTTTGTTGACAAGTTAAACTACCATTCCGAAGTTTTATTAGTAATATCTTATCAAATGCTAATATGTTCAAAGAGGGGAACCTCTTTTGAGATGGATTGACTGTGAGGGACACCATTTTCTTCTGCTTGAACTACTGATAAGATCTGCATCAAAACATGGGATAACAAAATATGAGGGCGCTATCAATGTGCTTGCCTTGTGATGATTATCTCAGCATGCAGGAGGGGTAATTAGGGCACTGCTTTGGAGGCTATAACCAGCATTATTCATGCTAAAGTTAGCTAGGAGAGCGCACTCTTATTAGTGATACTTTTGTGGTGATCTGGCACTATTTTGAGCTCAGGAAAAGCAATGCATTTTGGAAACCAAATTCAGTTTTTGGAAAATCATATTTATCTTAAATACATTGTTGCTTAGAGATGATACTGGAGCCTTCTTCAGCCATAGATTTTAGAGGGATTCTAATTCAATATGATTTCTCTTTAGAATCATCTATTTTTGGAAAAACATCACACCAAATTTGGCACAATCAAACCCTCATTAGAATATAGCACAACCATAAAAACAGAGGCCAAGAAGAGGAAATCGTCAATTCCATTTTTCACTCTTCATTAGCATCCAAACCCTTTTCGTTCTCCTCTTCATTAGCATCTGTTGCAAATTAACTAGCAATATCAGAAGCATGATATTCTTGTGATGGTGAAAGAATAAGACGACGTAATGCTTTCATCAATGTAGGGTTCTCAATGTGACTATTTTCTACAATTTTTGTAACAATAAGTTGGTTTTATGCAGTATCTTACCTAGCACTGATTGAGGAATGAATAACATTGCTATCTATATACAGTTTGTTGGGTTCACCTGTATATGCAAGATATTCTTGCTCTAATATTTAAAATCAGTTCAGAGCTCTGCAATTAAATACTTTAGGATGACAAGTACAATTTAGATATACAGTGAATAATGTCAAATTGGCACTCATCTCATTTAAATCTACAGTAGCTAGCTGATATCTTGTCTTATGTGTGCTCTTGCAAGTTCCTAACTAGTGTTAACCCCATGGAAGTTATAAAAATCATTGGAATGACTGGATTTGAGAAACTAGGTTTTGGAAGTTTGATCTTGGACATGATTAGCCCTGCCAAGCCATCCTTGGGATTTGGGTGTTTGGCTATTGGTGTTTTGGATTACCACTTGTCCACCTCTGTACTGGCCCTAGTGAATAGCAGTTAATGTTGCATGGGGGCAGTGGGTGTACTATGTTTGATCAGGTCTGTTGGTGAGAGTGTTGATGGTTGATTTTTTGCCCAAGACGAGGAAAAATGTTAACGTTGATGGTAATGCACTCCATGCAATATCAAGTATTATGGATGTGGATTTCGACAAGAATGGATGGCAAGACCAAGAGTGAAATTACAAGAATGGATGGCAAGACATAGGAACTAGTGGCAAAATATGTTCTAGTTATGTATTAATAAGATTGTTTGAAAGTTTAGTTGACCTTTTAACTTAGATTCTAATGTAATTGAAAACCAAATTCCAATGAAAACCCAAATTCCAATGAAATTCCTGAATATGCAGGGTTTTGTAAATTCAATAACTTATCTTCCATTTGTATGTGTTGGTGATTCTTACTGGTTTAAGAAGTATACAGACGAATCTGATATGGATCCAAAATTTGATGTCTCTAATTTCTGAAATCCAGTTTAAGAAGTATATAGATGAATTTCATCTGAATAATAAATTTATGTCTCTAATTTCAGAAAGCCAGTTTAAGAAGTATCTAGAGGAATTTGATCTGAATAAAAAATTGTGTCTCTAATTTCCAAAATCTAATTGGAACTTGGTAACTATAATTTAAACTAATTCAAAAGTAACTAAAATTTCTCACAAATTAATTGAAAAGAGGCTCCCTTTCTTGGCACGCTAATAGTATATTGTACTTGGTCAAGATAAAAACTGATTTCACTTGGTCAAGATAAAAACTGACTCTTTGAAGGCTCTTGAACTCTCGAGGTGACAATACTAAAAACCCTATTTGAAGGCTCTGAGCTCTCAAGATGATCGTATTTGCTGTGCTGTTGGAAACTAAGATTTCATACTGCAGTGTAGTTCTCTCCACAACTTACTTTGCTTAGCTAAGTAATAATAGGATTTTTAGTAATTTCATTCAAGCTATTATCTCCACATGCATTGCATCAAATTTTGGTGTCAAGTCACATGTCATAAGCTGAAAGTAACAATGGATCAATGGTTCCATATGGGTATTGTATATAAAGGTAAGATAATTATATTATTTTCAGGTCGGTGTACTTACTACAAACCTACAGGCATAACAACATCACAATCATTATACAAGACATGGATGCAGTTGCATCTTTTGATGAACACAATCAACTCAAATAGAATTGGACAAAATTTGTGATCTTTGTCTGTACACTCAGAATGCCAAAATCCTCTTTAAAAGCTTTAGTAAATCCTCGCTCAGATATCATACATTTCCAAGCACATAACAAAATTTACAAATACCAACAACTCACTCTCAAGCAAATTTGACAATGGTGTTTACCTGAAGTGCAATTAAATACCAATCCCATATGTAGGGTGTTTTAGGATGAGTACACAACTTTAACATATGACTAATTTTTCAAATACCACCAGCTTCCATCATACAAGATTGGCAATAGTTTCTACCTAATGGGAGGTCATATACTAATTCCATATGGACACTGTTCTATATAGGAAAACACTGCATTAACTGGCCAGAAGTATTGAAGAATATGATTGTCAATTTGTCCCGAAGTAATCCAGAATGGTTTTCCTCTTTGAAGATGAAGGTGGATTTAAGACTGAAGAGGGAATTTTCATAGATTCTGGAGTTTTTTGAATGAGGGCTTCGTTCTCTCTACTACTTTGTGAAATGGCCTTTGAAAGACTGCCGGCATGAGGGATTCTTTCCAAGGACAATGTTCCCAAAACCAATTTTTTTGAGGCCTTAGGGGTCAAATATTTAGCACTTGTGTACTGTGGTGTGAACACTTTATCATCTGAAAAAGAAACTTCTGTATCACAAGCTAGGATTTCTGAAGGAGATGTTTCCAAAGATGTTATGTATATGTTGAATCAAACAATCTCTGACAGACAGAAGAAGGAAAAGCTTATATTTTTCGATGAACTGCAGATGGAGTACAATTCTCACTCTCAAAAGTGGAATCCTTAATACTCCAAACTCAAACCTGTTCAGTTACAAAGTAAATGATTGAATGCAAGTTTACACAAAAAAAAATGATTTGAGGCTTAAAATTAAAGAGATGTAAGCATCTAGCGATGACTATGAATTCATCATTATGCAAAAAATTGTGTTCAGTACCGTGTAATCATCTGGACAAGTTGCAATCTTGAAAAAATCAGTTGGAAACCTACAAACAACAGTTATCAATATAAGAAACTACAAAAGAGGATAGAAAATTGTTGCTGATTAGGTCCACAACAATTTTAATCCTTACCTGCAGTGAAACTATCTTGAAAATTCTCAAAAAGGAAGCATTTTAGATTTTAAGCTAACAACATTGTGCATATATTGTATTACCATTCCACAACAGTCATCTCCCCTTGATGCCCCTTGAGCATTACAATATCTGCTTCTGTCCAGTCAGCCTGAAAATCATGATGTTAATGTTGATGAAATCACTCTCGCTGCATAGAACTAGAACAATATAATGAAAACTCAAGCAGTTGGATTGACAATTTGAAAACAAACCTTCCATATAAAGACATTCTCATCACTTGAACCACTCAGTATATCAGTCCCACCAGGACTAAAAGAATCCTGTGACAATAATATATTGTTACAATTATCAGCATTTTACAGCAGTTGCAAATCATCAACATTAAGATCTTTGAAAATGAAGTGGAATGCTGGAACACTGGAAAAGTGTGGTTGCATCTTTATATTTTTAAAGAATTATCATTGGTAAATTAGCAAGAGAATGTTAGCAGCAAAAATGATTTACCATCTTGCTGGAGCTAGATTTGGATGTTGAAAACGTTTGTCTCCTTGAAAGACTCATACTCCTATTTTGTTGGAATCATATGTAAGCAACTGGATTTGTAAATGCTCCAACCTCTTAGAATTGTCACCTACTCATTGATACTTTTACTCGTTCATGAATTCAACCTATTCATTCATCGTCATAGGTAGGTGGTTTCCCAAAGGGTGGAAAATCATAAATGGATAGGATGAATTTGTAAATGGTCCACCAATTTATGATTTCAACCTAGTCATTCATTCGTCCTAAAGGAGTCTGCATATTGAGGAATTTAATTGGAATTTGGGGTTTTCATTGGAATTTGGGTCACATGCATATTGGGGTTTTCATTGGAATTTGGGTCACATCCTTCTTACATGCTTACTGGGCTACCCTGCTAGTTTTCCCGGTAACAACTAGCTATAAGGCCATTGTTACCATAACCTACAACATCCAATACAAATTATTGACATACTATAAACGGAAGTAAAAATTTGCACTAAAGCATAACATGTCATATTTTGCTCATGTTTCTTCTTAAAATGCAATATTATTCTTCATTTTTGAATTGTAACTAATTTCACACGACATATTTTTATACTGTATGGTGATTTAGGTCACAACTAACTGATATTCTCGATGGTTTAAAGGAGAAGCTAGATGTTGGAGCACTACTACAGGTGCCTATATCTACTTTTGTTTTCTTCATTTGCTATACAAATTTCTATTTCTGTAAAATTTCCATCTATTTTCCCTAGTCCCTGCGTTGTTGACTATTTTCTGCAATTTTTGTAACAATAAGTTGGTTTTATGCAGTAGCTTACCTAGCACTGATTGAGGAATGAATAACATTGCTATCTATATACAGTTTGTTGTGTTCACCTGTATATGCAAGATATTCTTGCTCTAATCTTTAAAATCAGTTCAGAGCTCTACAATTAAATACTTTAGGATGACACGTATGATTTAGATATACAGTGAATAATGTCAAATTGGCACTCATCTCATTTAAATCTACAGTAGCTAGCTGATATCTTGTCTTATGGGTGCTCTTGTAAGTTCCTAACTAGTGTTAACCCCATGGAAGTTATAAAAATCATTGGAATGACTGGCTTTGAGAAACTAGGTTTTGGAAGTTTGATCTTGGAAATGATTAGCCCTACCAAGCCATCCTTGGGATTTGGGTGTTTGGCTATTGGTGTTTGGGATTACCACTTGTCCACCTCTGTACTGGCCCTAGTGAATAGCATTTAACGTTGCATGGGAGCAGTGGGTGTACTATGCTTGATCAGGTCTGTTGGTGAGAGATCTGATGGTTGATTTTTGATAAGTTCTTTTCATAACCTAGCCTTCTCTCTCCCTTGTAGCATCTTCTTTCATTTTGGTTCTGAGGAGTTGAGAGCTCGACCCTTTGCACATTCAGTTAAGTGCTTTCTTGGCCATGACTGTTAGCCTGGTTTGTAAGTGTTTGTGTTAACTGACTATTGGCTATTGAAAAGTTTGGAACTGCATCCAAATTGTGTGTTCAACTATGTTTGGATAAAGGTAGACTCATACCTTCCTCTATGTTTCCTTTTTGGTGCATTTTTTTTGGTTGATGGGTAGGAATTGTTGTTTGGTTGAGTGACTCTGCCTTGTGTTTTTCTTGCCCTTTGTTACATTTGAGCTCTATCACTGTTTTGTTATTGTTTCTTTCGCTTGTTTGGTCACTAATGTATGAGGCCAAGTTGTTCTTTGGCCAGTCTGTTTCAAGGGTTTGATGTTGCTATTTAATCCCTTGACCCTTTGCATGGCTCAGAGTCCAGACTGTGAGCTGTTACATCACAGTAGGCAGAATTGTTGGTTATCTGTTGGTTGTTGGTTATGTGCAGGATTGTTAGAGATACGTGCAGGCTGTCAGTTATGAAAACAACATTGGATTTCATTTGATACTGACAATAAAACATGGCAAGCCAAATGAGTTTTGGAC
>LPNX010690600.1:5266-36974 GCA_001517045.1 Pseudotsuga menziesii
TAGTCTCCAATAGAGGCAAACTTAGGTTCTGCGTCTGTGCCAATATTGATCTTTTTAATCTTGATGGGCTCTGTGATTGCTAGAATCTCTAACTGTGGTCCCTCAACATCATGAGTCCCTTTTGACTCTGAAATGTTGGTGTTGTGAGGATCCTCATCCTCGTCCTCTGGTTCTGCTTGAAAGTTATATCACTCTAGCACCTCTGTTAACTGAACATCCCACTTAGGTTGAGTCTGTACTTGTAGGGCCTGATCAACACCTGGATACTCAGATTCAAAAGTGAAGGTGAGTAGAAAGTTGTCTATCATAAGTGGCCATGTTGTTGTTCCCTTGTGCAATTCAGTCTCTGTATACCAGTTCCTTGGAACTGTGTCCAAAGTATGAATGAATCGGTGAACCCATTCATCCTCGGGAATGTCCGACCAATTCTGTTCGCATGTCTGAATGTGTGACCTGGGGTCACTCTCTCCTGTGTACTTCTGCGGGGCATTCTCTCTGTCAACAAAAAATCTGATCACCATCAGTCTTTTAATATCATCCCATGATGCAATTTTCTCTTTATGCGCGTACCACCATCTTGCAGGTGTGGCTCGTACTGCAAGGTCCATAGCTACGATCCTCTGCTCGTAAGGAATCTGTTGCTCAAACTGCTCAAGGAAGTCCTGGATATCTGTCAGACCATGATATGATGGAATCTCATTGATCTCTGTGCCAATCCATCGCAGTGACTTATTCAAGTACACGCACCTACATGCTGAGACTTCATGAAGTCTGTTCTGCCAGTTTTCTAGACCAACCTCTGAATCCGATGCGCATGAGCTGTCGCATCGCCAGCTAATGTTCCCATCTTCCGTTGGATTGACATAATTTCTCTGGTTTGTGGTCATCTGATAGAGACTCTCCATGTTACGTGCCTCCTCCTCTGCTCGGATAGGTTCAATATATCTAGGACCCTAGAAAGGATCCAACGGTGCGATGACCCAAATCTGCGTGTCCTCAAAGGTCATTTGTCTTCTCTTTAGGTCAATAACAACCATGTTACCGATAGCCCAATCAATTCCTAGTAGTGCTGGATATGGTTTACTGTCGCCAATGATTTCTATAACCTCAAAGTCCGCAAAGCTGTGAACTCCATCAATGTCAACTGGCACCTGCGATAGCCGACCCAGAGGTGATACTCGCTGCTGGTTAGCTAATCTTAGGTGGATAGGTGATCTGACTAACTTAGGGCTACCCATCTGTTCCCATGTCTGCTTAGTCATAACATTTACGTCCGATCCTAGATCTAGGATTACTTCATCCATTTCAAATTCTCCCACCTGCGCTATAAGTCGCATCTCTCTTCCCGTTCTTGTATGTCCTGTAATATTATGAATAGCACGCTGTGTACTGCTCGCGGAAGGAGATGGATGACACTGATCTATAATGTGCTGAATTTCTGTGATAGCTTGCTCATTTCTTACAAGTTTTAGACAACTCCGCAGGAAGGAATGTACCCTTCCTGTCATCTCGTTCTCATCGCATCTTCCTGATGTGGTAGCCTGCGGTGTCTGTACAAGGATATCGCCACAAGGTGCTTGCTACGGTACGCCCCTAGACGGCAGTACCTACGATCTTGATTGCGTAGGGTCATCAAAGAAAGCCTTCGCTTCCTGAAATGTCTGTTTGTTCTTCTGCAGGTCGAGTGGTGTTGCTTTACTAGGAGCTTTTCACACCCACTGTTGTCCTGTGTTCTTTTCTGTCTCCTGTGATGTCCCACTGGTAGAAACACCGCTACGAGTCACAATATTGACTCTTGGTTCTGGCTCTGCCTGCTCAGCAGCAATAAGCTGGATGTTCTGGTGTGCTGCTGGCTTAGGTTCTCTGATCTTAGCTATCAAGGTAGGACATTCCTCAATAGTGTGTTCATAAGATTTACAATAATTACATGTGGTAGTGGGGCTCTGACAGTCCCTAGCATAGTGTCCTACAACTCCACAGTTATAACAAGTAACTGGGCTACGACCACGGCCAAAACCTTCTCCTCGTGCAAAGCCTCCTCCACGGCCTCGTCCTCTGAATCCTCCTCCATGGCCTCCATAAGCCGGATCCTACTGTGGTCCTGCTGCTGGACCCGGTGTTTTCGATTGGACTCTGTACAAGTCTTGCTTTGCTCCGACCATCATATCATAGGCTCTGCAATCATGTTCATCATGGCCTACAGACTTGCAGAAGACACAGTATAGGTTCTTAGGTGTCTGCACGTACTTCTGAAGTAAGGGGCACTGGTGAGGTAGATGTCCTCGCGTTTTGCATATTTCACACCACGGTCCATGGGTCTGTGGTAAGGGGTTAGGAGCCCCTGTTTCTATATATTCTACAAAGACCGGACAATTGTCTTTACTATGGACTTGTGCTTTACATTTTATGCACCATATCTCTTGCGCAACCTCTTTTCCTTTCTTCAGCTCATGCAACTATAATGTGAGATTAGCAAATTGATTTTGTAAAGTTGCCATGCATGTACTGCTCTCAGCTAGAGGTGAAGCCTCTAGTTTCATCGCCATCTCCAACGCGCCATCCTGCGTCTGGAGTTTCTGCTGCATTAACGACAGTCTGATGTGAGGGAGCAGCGCTGCGATAAACCATTCCTTATGCTGCTCCGGCGCAAACTCAAAACTGACTTGGTCTATAAGGGCTTTGAATTTCTGATCAAAGTCCCACACCAACTCTGTAGGTAATTGCTTGATTTCTTTGAGTTCTGTAATACACTGTGACTCAGACTTAGGTTTCTTAAACTCTTTAATCATGGCGGTCTTGACCTGGGAAAGTGTCTTAGGTACTGTGGTATACTTTATGTACCATGTTAAAGCTCGATCTCTGAGTGTGGTGACCAACTGTACAAGTATAATATTATCATCATTGATTGTTTTAATGGTCCACATGGCTTCACATAGGAACCAATGCTGCTCTGGGTCTTCTGCCCCTGTTCCCTTAAATATAGGTAGCTTCATATCATCCCCCATTCTATGTCTTCGCGGTGGATGTTGATTTACTGTGTTACTACCACTCGGTGGTGTAGGTGAAGGGAATGTAGCAGTGGTAGGTACTGTTTGCGAGCTACTGGATGGGGTTCCTGCGGGATTGTTCTGAGTTCCGGTCTGTTTCTGTGGGGTATAAGGGTGGTAAGGGATACCCCCTTCTAAATCTTCTGTAGTACTAGGACTCTGCTGTCTAGTATTATCTGGGTTGTCTTCAAATATTGGAGATCTGAAATCTACTTTATACTTCTTTCCACTACGTGTTCTTCCAATGTCATCAAAATCACTTTCAAACTCTTGTAACATTACTATCTCTACTTATTCATCTGAAACTAGATCCATTGTTCCTTTTTCATGTAATAGCATCTTAATGGACAAGTTTAAAGATATTAGGTATTTACCACGATATCTTTTGAAGAAGTAGCGCTCAGCCTCGCTGAAGCTTTTCGTCTGGTCAACTGCAAACTCTGTGACGAAGCCTCCTAGCACACTCGCAAGCCAGAAGTCTACTGCCCTCGTGAGGGGATTATCAAGGTTTTCCACGGTCTGAATCAGCTCCGGTGTCCAGACAATGTCTCTTTTCTTTTTTAAGATGCCTGTATCAGTTAGCTTTGCTAACTAGTCATAAAGCTCGTTTCCAAAGGTAGCAAAGAATATCGCATGTATGTCTGTAATGATATGTTTTTGTAACCAGGCCTCTATGTTCAGTTTAGGACTCTTGTTCTCTCGTTCAGCAAACTCTTTCAGGTTAGACCAAACCCACTCGTTGAGTTCGTCTCTAGTAGGACGCCACCAGAACATCAGCGCTCTGTTTGTTCAAAGCCGGCAACGGAACCATTTGTTGGCTATGATGGGCAGACCCGAGTTTACTGTAGTCAACCAACAACACCCCTAGCTCACTGACCCTTTCGGCAACAGACCACGAAGCGGCCTAAAGTCTCACCCAAAGTGATTCTAATGGGTTGGCCAAGGACTCAAGCATCTTGGACCAGGTTCTGTGGTGTCTTTTCTTACAAGTCGCAGCTCTTCTAGCTGCGAGGTCTCTTTCTCTGCACGTCGCACTAATCCTCTACTCGCGTCGCGCGATCTCCTCGTCTCGCAGCTCTTCTAGCCGAGAGATGTGTCTTCTACTATTGTGCGGTCCCTTTCCACGTCGCGCACTTTCACTGACTCGCGATAACTCCATCCCTATCGCATCGCAGCTCACCAGGAGACACGTGACTTCCTCCCAACGCTAAGCCCTTAACCTATGGTATCGCGCACCGCAGCTCCTCTGCCGGTGCGGTATTGCCTTCTTGCGATAACCTACTCCCGCGGCTCAGCGCACTTAGTGTTGGTCGTGTCGACTCGTAAGGCTCAACATACCAGGCTGTTCAATACTGCGACTAGTGACTGTTCAAGCAAAGCATAAATGAACCCACATACAACATGCCAAAGACTTTAACTTATGTTTATCCTTCCATATCGCTGTAAACTGATTAACACATTCATTCATTAAACTATAAACAAAGTTCGTGAAATAACTGATAAATGCACAAGTAAACATAACACATAAGTCAATCACATAACACTCTATTTTAACGTGGTTCACCTCCAAGATGGAAGTTACATCCACAGAACTGTGTTTTCATTATAGCTCAGGGGAAGGTAAAACACAGTTCTGCTGCACCGCATATGCAGCTCTAGATCTTCTCTCTTAGATCTCTTTTTCTCTCTATATTGCTCACCTACAATATACTCTTCCCTCTATGTCGATCCCTACGGATCGTTACATGCATGCTCTATAAGCCAGCTACTGGTTACAGTAAGATTGCTACCGCTAATAACAGAACCAGAGCTTGACTTTTACAACTGTCTGATAATCAACAAAACAACTAACTACTGGACGAACCCGCTAATGTCTAACCCTTTACAATACAAAATGTATCCTTTTATAGGCAGCCCGAAGGTCTTGCCATTACAACACTGTGGGTCTGTCCCAACAGTAACCCAAACCCTAATTAGTGACAGTCGTCCATACCTGTACTTGAGGTAGCCGCTTTTCGTCACACCACAGTTCTCTGCAGTCTTCCATGCTTCCCGGCGCTGATCATGGGTACTATGCACCGCTTCGCTTTTTCTGTCCTTCGTCTTCAATGCTTCAGCCTCGTTGCTCCTTTTCCTTTATGAGGGTTGCTGATCCCTCCTGTCTCCGTCGCTGCCTTCAATGCAGTGGGTGAGCTCTCTCTTCTCGGCCGCTCAGGTACCGTCATCTTCCTTGACTTCTCTATCTTAAAATTCATGGTTTCCGATTCTGCTCTACAGCTGGAAACGTGCTACGGCGTCGTAGCTCTATCTTATCTTCTCTCCGCCAAAACTGTCTGTTCGCTAAACTGGAAGCTTCTACTGTAGCTGCGGGACCCTGCTCCAACAGGGATAGGAGTTAAGGGCTTAGGATTTAGGGGTTAAGGGATAATGTAACTAGAGTTAAGAGGATAAATATTAATGAGTTAGGGGCTTTAGTTATTAAGGGATTTAGGGCTCAAGTGTTAGAATATTAGTGTTTCATAGGTTAGGGATTAAGTTTTAATGACTTATGGGTTAAGTGATTTAGGGGTGACAAGGTTAACTCAAGGTTAGTCGTTAGTGGTTGAAGGATTAGAGGGAAACATGTAAAAGGGTCACGACGTTTAGGGGTTAGGGGATATAATGCTCAAGGGATTTAGGGATCCATGTTTAGGGGGTTAGAGTTTAAGAGTATAGAAATTAAGTTCTTAAATGATTATGTATAAACTAGGGCTTAGGTGTTGGGTGTTAAGTGCTTAGAGGTAAACATGTTTAGGGGTTCGGGGCTTAATGGGTTAAGGGATTGAGGGAATATGGTTTAAGGGATTAAGTGTTAAGGGTGAAGGTGTTAAGTTTTAATGGCTTGTAAGAGATTAAAGGCCTAGGGGCTTAGTGGTTAAGGACATAAGGGTTAGGGGATTGGTGATTATTTAAGAGGTGAGGCATTTAGAGGTTAGCATATTTATGATAGTAAGGGATGTAGGGCTCTAGGTTCAGGGAAATAGGATTGAGGAGGTTAAGCTATAAGTGTCAAAGGATTAGAGGATTGAG
The DNA here is from genome assembly GCA_001517045.1 of Pseudotsuga menziesii. Lineage (NCBI taxonomy): Eukaryota > Viridiplantae > Streptophyta > Pinopsida > Pinales > Pinaceae > Pseudotsuga > Pseudotsuga menziesii. Next base: position 11,383 of record LPNX010690600.1, read on the forward strand.
AGTCAAGGTATTGATGTATTAATCGCTAAGGAATTAGGGTTTTAGAGATTGTCGAGTTTTGGGATTGAGGGATTATGGGTTAGAGGTTTTAGGGTCATGGGTTAACTAGAACTTAGTGGTTAAGAGTTTAGAGATAAAGGCATAAAGTGGTTAAGAGGTTTTAATATTTAGGGGTTAGGGAGTTAAGCAGATAGAGGTTATGCACTTTATGGTTTAAGGGATTAGAGTTTAGGGGTTAAGAAATTATGGATTAAGGGGGTAGGGGTTAGTTAAGGGGTTGATGGATTTAAGAGTTAGGGTGTTTAAGGGTAAGAGGTTAATGATACAAGGGTTGAGAGGTTAGGATTTAGGGGTCAAGGATTACTAGGGATACATTCATGTTTAGGGCATAGCATTTATGGGTTATGGGATTAAGGGGTTGAGGAATTTAGGGATCAATGGTTAGGGGGATATTGTTTAAGAGGTTAGGGCCCAAGAAGTTAAAGGTTAAAGGGTTAAGGGATCACGGATTTAGGAATTTAGGTATTTTGGCTTTAAGTATAACATGTTAGGTTGTTTAGCAGTTAGGGGTGGACTAGGTATTAGGTGTTAGGGGTTGTGGGATTAGATGTAAAGTGGTTAAGGGGTTTAGGGGTTAAAGGATTTAGGGGTTAAGGGATTTAGTGCTCTAAGGATAGGGGGTTAAGGATTATCAGGTTAGGCATTAGAGATGAAGGGGTTAAAATGTTAAAGGCTTATAAGGGGTAAAGTAGAGCTTAGAGGCTAGTGCACATGTCCAAGCGAGAGTTCCCAAGCGAGGAGAGGCTGATCAATCCAAAGGGATATATCTCAAACACACTTAGGGCTCTCATGAAAAAAGAGAGAACACATGTAAACCTAAAGCACATAAGCAAATGTAGGGCACACTCGCAAAAGGGAGGTCGCACATGCAAATGGAGATTAGAGGTAAACAATTATTTTACTTATAAGGGGTAAACTAGAGCTTAGAGGATAACGGTTAAAGGATTAGAGGTAAATAGTTATAAGGATTAAGGGTTTTAAGGGCTACATGCTCTAGGGGTAAAGGGATTTAGGGTTAGCGAGTTAGTTCTTAAGAGGTTAGGCATTAATGGCTTAGGTCTTATAGTGTTAAGGGATAATAAGGGGTTAATGGATTAGGGCGTTATAGGTTAAGGACTAAATCGATGGGATATGAGGAGTTTTTTTTTATTAAGGTATTTAGGGAACGACTATTAGTGGGTAAGTTATAAAAGGTTAGGTTTAAGTGTCAAGGGGTTAAAGTGGTAAGGGTTTCTGTGTTAAGGGCTTAGGTTCTTAGGAGCTAATGACTTAGATGTTTAGGGTCTAAGGTATTATGGGTTTATGCCTTTAATTTCCTCCCTCCTCGTTCCTCTTTCCCCCTCCCTCAATTTATGTTCCCCTCCCTCGTACCCCCTCTCTCTCTCACCCCCCTTACTTTCATCCATTAATTAACATATAGTTCCCCCCTTCTTGTATCACCTCTCTCTCACCCCCTATCTCCATCCATTTCCTAGCACATAGATTATGTGCTCTATAACACTATAGAGTTATGTAAACAAGAAACGCTAGAGCATTTTGTAACAAAGAAACACTAGAGAATTTTGGTGACCAAGAAACGCTATATCATTTTGGTGAACAAGAAACACTATAGCGTTTTGGTGAGCAAGAAACGCTATATCATTTTGGTGAACAAAAACGCTAAAGCATTTCTGTTGACACCAAAGGCGGGAAAACAAATTTAAATTTAAACATAACATGCAGATGTTCCTTAGTGCCTAAAACACACCTTTTCACGTTCCTGCGTGTCATCTACAAGCCTACGTGTTTGGACTGGAGTTAATAACATTATGCTATGGAATATGGTAAACCATAGCTAATTAGGCATTTCCTCCATTTTCTCAGTATACTTATCTTTCACCACTCTTTGCAACATGATAGACAACCATATTTGATGAAAATTTAGACATAGATAGCAGTTTTTATGCAGATTCCAAACATGCAATTTTTTTAAAAAGAATATTATTTTTTTCTATTTCTTTCCTAATTTTCTTGTGTCATCACTCAAGTGAAAAAACATGTCGTTAGTGTTTCTTTTGTAACTTTTCATTTCACAAGCATTAAAAAAATTGTAGGGTGCACTAGAAGACACTGACCTCTACATTCTATAAAGAAACCCATTTCACGATTCTTGCATTAATACCTTCAAAAGTTGCACCCACAAAAGATGTACCATTTTTTAGGGATGATCACTTAGATAATTATAAATAAAAAATTACTAATTTTATTTTTGAAAAATAGTGTTGCACTAATGTTGTATGTTCTCTACATGCATGCAAATTTTTGTATCCCGAAACCATCATTTAGGGCCTCAAAGGTTGCACCCACGAAAACATATACCTTATCATTTGCATGAAAAATAAAAATTGCCTGTTAGAAAAAAAGAAAATTGACATAGTTATGAAAATTTTCAATACATAAAACGTATTCGAAAACGTGATTCAATTTCCTACATGTTATGTTTTTAACCTAAAGCAAGATATTTTGTGTAAGTATTTCAAAAAAATCCAAATAAGTTAAGGGATGCCTAATTTTTTAGGTTTCTATACATCTAACGCACCAAAAGAAACTCTCATTGGCTTATACTCATCTTATAAAAAAAACTTTAAATTATATTAAAAACTTGAAAATTGGTCTAACCATAAATAACAGATAAAAGTAAAATGTTATCAATGAATAAAAGTAAACAAAGTATTATAAACATTAAACATAACCATTTATGATTAATACACGTTGAAAAGATTATGCTATAAATACTTCTGAAATGAAATCTAAATGATCCTTACTAATAAATAATATTTTTATATGAGTAAAATGTTCATATTATATTTGTACAAATAAAAGATACTAGAAACGATGATACTATAAACATTTATTTACATTAAAAAAACTTCATTGATTAGCAAGTAATGAATGAGTTAAGCCATAAGAATTTCAAGTAAATAACCCATAAGTTTTTCTACTCAATTGCTTTTATGAATTTACATGCATTATAAATTATGCATGAAATTTATCATAAGTTTTCATAAACAATAGAAAGCCATTGCAACTATTACCAAACTTCACGTTGCCCCTTGTACAAGGGTAGTAAGTTGTAATAAGTTAAATGAAAATATCAGGTTGGGTCAACCATTCTCACCCTACAACGAGAACATAAATATAAAGTGCATACAAGATTTTATAACCAAAGGGGATGAATCGACCATGGGTTGTTGCCTAACCCGATAGCTATAACAAAAATGAAAGAAACAAATGTTCAAAACTTTTCTTTTTTTCCACAGAAAAAAATCATAATTTTATATACTAGATACAATTTATATTTCGTAGATGATCCACTATCAAAAAAGATAAGTGATCATATGATCAATTCAGATTGCTCATAAAAGCTTATACAAAGATCATAATGCTTCTTAGCATAATACAGCAAACTGTCCATAATCAGTTAACAATCCTCAAAACTGTCCATATACAGTAGCCATCAAACTGTCCAAATGTGTAACATAATCAAAACTGTCCAAGAAAAACAGTAGTCATCTAGTATCTTCAAACAATAAATTATACTGTCCAAAGGGTCTCTTATACAATATTCAGCAAAGTTATCCAACTGTAAATCACCCAAAAACATAGCCATCATAGTCATCAAAATCATCCAATTAAAGTCCATAGTAACTAGGTCCTTCAGGTAAGCTAAAAAACCTGGTATGTATCATGTCTTTCAGATCCCTTAAACTCAGAGATATACCAATACCCATTGTGAACTTTCCCACCATCATTTGCCAACTTATCAGCTAATGCATTTCTTTCTCGATAAATGTGATTGAAATCAGCCTACTCAAAGAAATCCGAGAGTCTGTTGACCTCTTGTAAAATCTGTGCAAGTTGTTAATTATGCATTATGAATTTACCAGTAATCCAGTTGATGACTAGCAAAGAGTTACCAAAAACCTGGATTTTAGTAACTGCTTGTCTAATGCCAAAATTAGAAGTAATTTCATAGCATATAACTCAGCAAGATTGTTAGTCCCTACCCCCAACCCAGCTTTGAAAGTGAAATAATGATCTTCCTTAAGGTAAAGTATACCCCCTGTAACACCCCGGTTTTGACCCCGTTTGCATTAAATGTACATGATGTATATATTGTCATTAATCATGGTGCGAAGCTAAAGGAAGAAGCCCCACCATCGATTTAGTTGTGTTATGTTTTGGCGAACGGAATCGTTGCCGATGGTATATCGTGGTACACGACATACATTAAGTTTTTTCATCATGTAAATATGCATCTTTAATTAAATGAACCCAACCAGCTATGCTCACTGCAACCATATTGAAAAGGGCATGATTTTCCTAAGGATAAGGGGGGGGGATTATTAAACTTGAACCTATGGGGAAAAGCCATGTGTCAGTTGCTAAACCCTTTTTAACTTGCTCACCTTCCCTTGTCTTATCCAACTACCACCATTCAAAGTTCTGTTGTTAGTTGGGGCAGTTATGGCTGGGAGTGGAGTGTGGCAGGACTGTCAATCCTTGCCCAGACGCACACTCCACCAGTAGGTTGACCCTTACATTTTGGAAAACCACCGCTGCCATCACTCCATGCGGACTCCCCATTCTCACTACTATGCATTCTCTCCATTGTCTGTTCATCCTCACGCAGGGGCGATAGTATGTTCATTCTCATGCACAGGTATCTTTTCTATTTGGTCTCATGCAACCAGGAGGGGGGAGCAATTCGGATGTCATTCACGTTTCTGCAGAGTGGTGTCTAGCATTTTTTCTATCCGAATTCCAGAGGTCTAATGTAAATTTCCCTCATGAACAGGTTGGGAGTCTATATTTTCTTCCCCAGTGTGGTCTGTGTAAGTTTTCCCCGGTGGCTTCGTTGTCCAGGACAGACTGCTGTTTTCCCCACATTGTGAACTGTGTTGCTGATACGTTTTGGGGACTGTTGTAGGTTATTTTGGAGTCGTTTTGGTCACGATAGGGCCAAGAACGACTCAGGAGTCGTTTTCCTTAACCAAGCTGTGAATCGCTTGTGTGACTGCGTGTATGCAATGGTTGGTCTTCAGACTGTGTTTGGAGTAGGGATGGGGGCTTGGTTTTCTTGATAAACCTGGTGTGTTTGGAAACCACACAGACAGAGCTAGAGGGATGGCTTTCTTCTCCACAACCCACGAATAGCACTGGAAGGGAAGTTAGGGCCAGAGGCACTGTGTAGCATAGAAGGCACTGATTCCTTGTGTTGAGTGCGTGTGGGTGTCTTAGAAGTCAGTCTAGTTCTGGTGTAGGTGTTCCTAGCTCTATAATGGGCTCACCAGCTTAGCATTTGGCCTTTCCCAGCTCCTTGATGGCCTGATAAACCCAACTTTGTTGGCTTGGCTGTGTTTGTGTATCCTTTGCTATGTGTAAGCCTGCTTGTTCCTTATTCCTTGGAGAATCATGCCCAGCTCGGGGGTGGCAGTGTTGCTGAGGGATTAAGGAGCACGCTGGCCTATGGTTGGGTGGAACATTGCAGCGACGTAGCTGGTTGCGGAACGAGTTCCTCATAAGATAAGTAATCTTGTCCATTTTACTCCTGCAATCATTTTACTATTAATGAATATGGTGAACATGCTGAATGCTTGTATGAACGTATGTTGCTTTCGCTGTGTATGATAAATAATTATATCTGTGTATTTTCTAGTTCAAAGCATTTTGTTTTAGCATTTCAACATTTTATGAATTCACATGTTCATGGGGCTAGTTGCCCAGATGGTTAATGCCATGGTAGCGTCCTCTTCGCCAGTCGGAGGGTCGGGGACGTTACACCCAGCACCACACAAATGTGGATTACCAGAAGCAAATCCATAAAAAAAACCCCAAGGTTTAGTTTTATCAATGATTTCCTCAGCAATAATTCTAATCTTCACAACATCATTATCCTAAGGATAAGATGAAAGCATACCCAAACAAGATGTTGTAACCTACGTGGGAGATGGAATAAAATTATCAAAACAGCTATGATTTCTAGCCTTCCATATAAACCAGGTTACAATAATAGGTAGGGATCTAATTGATTTTACCGTATTGTTGAAAACCCAATTCTTCAAACAGGATAGAATCAAGTCCCCAGTCCATAGATTCTAAATTTTTACCTTGGTTTCAATCTCCTTCCATACAGATTTAGTATAAGGACAAGAAACCCCTAAATGAAAATTTGTTTCAGCATCACCTTTACACAGGTAGCACCGTCTAGGTCCTTCCCACCCCCTGCTATTAAGTATATCCCAGGTAAGGGCTTTCCCTAAGAACAAAAACCAACAGAAAATTTTTGTCTTGAGGGGACACTTAAGATGCCAAATCATATTCCACCACCAAACAGTTTCCATTTCAGGCTATTCCATAATCAAATGCATGTATCCAACTTTTGGGAATACTTACCCGTTTTAGCCTGATTCCATACCAGCACATCATCCTCATTATTAAGTCTGATATGACTAGATTTTAGAATAGCTGAATATCCATTCCATGCATTTATATCCTGATTCTCAACAAGACCAAGTACATCTGCATTTAACCATCCTTGTTCCTTCAAAAATGACACAGTTGATGTCCCAATATCATTCAGAAAGTAATATCCTGCAGAATGCAGAATGTCAATTAAATGAGAGGGTAAGCTATGACGCCATTTACAACCTGCCCAAGGATCCAATCCAATACGAACATCAGCTCCATTCCCAATTTTCCAAACAAGAAAATCACCAATAAGATTAAAAGACCAAAGAACATATTTCCAACAAATAGAAATACCTGATTTCTTTTTATCTTTTTCTCTAATCCAATCCAGCAATGTGAGTGGCCTAATGTATTTCTGAGTAACAATCTGAACCCAGAGCCCAGAGCCATGGATGATATTCCAAACGCTCTTAGCAGCAAGTGCTTTGGCAAAAAGTGCAGGTACTTTCAAACCCCAGCCACCCATAGATTTTGGATTTGCCAAGACCTTCCATGAAGTCCAAGGCATTCCATAGGATGTACCACCACTACCAGACCACAAGAATTTAAAACAAAGTTTTCTAATTTTCTCAATAACTCCTACTGGAATCCAGAAGTACATCCAATAAACGGACAGAGCTTCAAGAACAGATTTTGTCAAAATCAGCTTACCACCCGTGGACAACCATCTAAAACTGCAATTCTTAATGCATTTTTCATCTTTTGCAATGAGCCAATCCCAGTCTTTCAGTAAGTATCTGCAAGGTTTTAAATAAAAACCAAAGTATTTCATACCACTGTCAATTTTAAAGACAGTATATGAAAAAATATTCTGTAAAGAGATCAACTCAGTTTCATCAAGCCGAGAGTAAATATCAAGTGTCAAAATAAATGCTCAAGACTCATACAAGTGTCAAAAGTAAATAACATTATCAATACTCTTTTAAGGGATGGGACTCGATTAAGCTAGTCGACTCGCTTGGATTTTGACCATGCTACCTCATAAATATTAACGTATAACTATTACTATTACTAAGCAGATGTGTACATGTAATCACAACGATACTATTACTAAGCACATGTGTACATGTAATGAAAATGATATGGTGTTAGTGTTTACATTAAAAGAATGACAAATAGTAATTTGGAGAGTCAAGACCTGAATGATAGATATGGTTTGAGAAGCCCTTCCTCCACATGCAACATAACTAGACTAATATTATACGCATGAGTAAAATACATGAGTATTGAAGAATAAAAAATTATGAGAGTATTTATATACTGAGAGGGTCTTGGCCTTGAAGATCGTAGAGCCTCCTTAATATGAGAAAATACTAGACCAATGAGAGCTAGTAGACAAGATCGCATTCAAACGAAGATTATGGAGTTAACAAATCCATAGTCGTTCCTCTAAATCAGAGGTTGAGTCGAGAACACTTCCTCCTTTTCTTCAATGACAAGTATACTGAACCCGAGAATGAATAGTTTGAATTAATACATATCTAATTTTCCAATACATAATATAAATAAAATTACAATGCATAGTTTGAATTAGGATGCATATTAAATTTAGGTCATAAGAAACTAATGTTATGCTATGGTGGCCTTAGGCATATACTCGAATAAGAATATCATACAGTTTTATAGTTTGATCAATGTGAGTATGAGAGTTAATTAATGAAGTAATAACCATGAACTAAGTCCATTAAATACTAGTAAGACAAATAAGCACTTTGATAACATGATGATTATGCACACACACCTTTAAACAAAATACCATTTGCATTTACAATAATTTAAATATCATGTGAAGTTGCGACATAAGGTATTCAATTTTTGTGTGTGTATGTGTGTATTAATTAGTATTTAGAGGCATTACAAAATGGTATCAAAGCCCTGGGTTGCAAAACTATACCTTATAAGCTCATCAACATAAAAATTTAAATTTTAGATAATAGATTTGTGTGTTACAGACTCTTCTAATTAAAAAGGGGATGGCACTACTCAATTCTCATCAGCGTCATTTACAAGTTGGATTGAAAATAGCTATACAATTGTAGTTGTACAATTTATCTATTAATACGGGTAGAACTTGAGAAGAATTGGAAAGAACATGGGAAACTTTGGAACAATAAGAGAAAGATAGGGATCCTAGAGGGAACTGGAGGACGCCTCAACAAAATTGAGATGGAGGATGCATCCAATTAACAAGGGGAAGTACTCAACTAGTAGGGTATGTTTAACCAATAAAGAGATCAAACCATTCCTTCAAAAATGATTGAAATAGTCTGTAGTATTAAAGTATAATTGTAGAGTTTCAAAGCAGACAACATAAAAATGCAAGAGGAACAACAGGAAATAAATGCCATTTTACTTAATAACTTAACATAAAAGACGAGTAGTCTGTTGTCCATGCATACAACCGGTAATGTTGAAAAATCTACCACGAAGAAACGAACTAAGGAAAAAGAGTGGTTGCATAAAGAGATTACTTCCTCTAGTGATGAAGAAAGTTCTAGTAGTGGTAGCTCAGAGTAGAGATAACTCTAAAATCTCTCCGCCCAAAAAGAAATCCTACAAAGGAACATTAGGGGATTTTATAATGTGCCTTCCTGGAAGGACATAAAGTGTTGACCTTTCCAAACACCTAGGGAATTAAAAGTGACATTAATTAATTCACCTAGGGAATTTTGTTAAATTCTTACTTAGGAGGATTATACTAAGTTAGTTCCCAATTATGAATTATTTTTATGTCATTATTAATTACTATGTAAATAATATATGTGGAAATTAGTTGCCATGTTAAGGAGGGTGCATTGGGGAAAGTCAATTTGCCTAAGATGTTAAATAGAAACTGGCAAAAGCAAGCAACTAGTAAAAGATGGAAACTATCCAAAAGCAAAGAAAAGACATCAGTTACAAAAGTAGAAAGTGTAGGAAAAATAATCAGGGTAAAAGCAGGCAACTCTGGGCCAAAGGAGGGCACAAATTCTATTCTGATGAGAAGTTACAAAAGCAAAAAGTGCAGGAAAAACAATAAGGGTAAAATCAAGCAACTCTGGGCCAAAGGAGGGCACAACTTCTATTCTGATGAGCAGTTACAAAAGCAAAAAGTGCAGGAAAAACAATAAGGGTAAAATCAAGCAACTTTAGGCCAAAGGAGGGCGCAATTTCTATTTTGATGAAGAGTTAATGACAAGGAAACATCATACATGCTATTTTTTTCCAGGAGAGCGCGCCATTGGATTAGAGTTAGAGTTAGCAAGTGGCAACTTGCTCATCAGGTGATGGACTTGTTCAACAAGTCACCCAAGGTCTACTTAAGGATAATTCCAACACCATTATTCAGCTTGGTTTGTTATTATTTTGATGTTACGTGAAGCTTGGATTCAATATTTAGTGATGATCCTAAGTTCTCTTGGGTGATGTGCCCCAAGTCCCATGTTCCTCTTTCTCTCTCTCTCTCTCTTCTCCCCATCTTCTTTGCAGGTCACACAGAATTTAAGGAGCGACCACCTAGAGTTTGATTCGATATCTGATAGACAATTTCAGACACTAATTATAGTGTATCAGGTGTCTTTACCATATCCATAAGTTTCTAGTACTTGAGGGTTCGAATCTCCAAGCCTTCCTTTGATTTGTGCTTCTAGAATGCATTGTATTGATGCATCTTCTTAAAGAGAGATAAATAGTTTATTGTTGAGAACTAATTCGACATACATGGCTGTAAAATGATGTTATAATAATTCTCTATAAGTTTTATATCAGTCTTACTTTTATGACTGAGTTTACTTGCATTTACACAACCTAGTCTAGATTTGCACCTAGAATTGACTAGTTTCACCATAAATTGCATAATTTGACCTCTGGGCCACCAAATATTCTCATTATTGTTCTGGCGTATTATTAACATGTATATATGAGCCTCCAATATCTGAAATAGAGGATTCGTATCCTCCTTGACTTGTTTGGGAAATCTTGAAGAGGAAGCTAGTGAGTTGTCCTAAGAGCTAGTTTCACCTTTGCAACCTGTAGAAGTAATTGTATTTCCTATGATCAGTTAAGGAATGAAAATATTGTTATATACCTTCATGCAAGAGTCCTAAAATTTTCCTAATACTATCATATCCATTGGTTTATTGGAGGTGATGGTTCATTCCTAGTTTGAATGGTTGGGACACCCATAAGCGTGGGAGTAGACATCAGCGGAGCTGATTTCAAAAACTAAAAGGACCCAACATACAAGTGCTTAGGGAAATAACACTCTCTATCCAAATTTGTCTCTTGGTATCTTCCATTAGACCACTGCCATTCCCATATTTTCCAATACTGATTATAATTTTCCTCGCATTAAGAAGTGATTGGTTTAATAATAAAGTTTTAATTGCACATTTTAATTACTCCAATAGAAGAGTTAGTATTTTGATATGATATCAGATCAGGGATATTACATAATTACATAGTGATTTTAAAAAGATAAACCCCCATACATTTAATGGGATCATAAAAGTTGGGGAAGAAGCCAAAACTTAACTTCAAGGGATGGCCAAATCTTTGCAAATTTTTGGATGTCCCCGCCACATCAAAGCAAAGATAGCCATATATAACCTACATGGTAAAGAAACATTGTGGTGGGAATATCTAAAACTCACCAAAGGCATCAAAGAGAAAAGGATTAACTAGAACACTTTTAAAACATACTTCAAACAAAAATACTTATTTGAGCGATACTACGACAAGAAAGTTAAAGACTTTTATGAGTCAAAATTAAATCAACTAATGATGGAGGAGCTAATAAACAATTTTTTGGAATTGTTGAAGTATGCACCCTACATTAAATAGGCGAAGGTCAAAATCCAACGACTTTTGACCTATTTCCCACCCTATATTAAGTACATAATTGAATTTGATGACCCAACAATGCTTGAAGACACCAAAAAGCTAGGCTGTGTTATGAACATAGAAAAAATAGAGCCGAAGTGTCAAAAAATTGGAATGAAAAAAAAGATAAATATGAACAACGAAAGAAGTGATGTAAGCCAAATGCTTTTAAAAATCAATATAAAACTATCCAATACAATAGTAATGTGAATAGAAACAAAACTCAACCAAAATTTTCTACGCAAAGTACAAACTAGTTTGTTGGAAATTCATGAAGAAATACAACAAAAATAGTTTTTGGACTCTTAAAATGTTGGGGATATGATGAAAATCATCGAATGAGAGATTTCCCACATGTAAGTGAACCTATTAAATCTGTAGATAATATCTATGAAGCTTCTACAGTTTAGGATATTACGATAAGCCCAAGAATCTGTATAGCATTGGATAACCAACAAGTGGAACAATAGTCATTTATTATCAAAGTTGAAGGTAAGATTGTCGGTAAACTACTATCAATACTTATTGATCCTAGATCATGTAAAACTTACATATCCCCAAAAATTGTTGAACATTGTTCCTTAGAGAAAAACATATATAAACAAGCATGGCTAGTGCAGTTAACCACTAGAACAAAAAAGAAAGTAACCAAGCTTGTTAGAAACTACGTTTTTGAATTAAATGGGTTGAAAACTAATGCTAATGTGAATATTATACCTTTGGGGTGATATAATATGCTTGTAGGCATGGGATGGCTATAAAAACACAGAGCAATTTTGAATTTCTATACCAAAACATGAACAAATGTATTGATGAACATGGCCAAACTCAAACTATAAAAGTTATGGATTGAAAGGAATTTGTTAGACAAATTGCATCCCTCCAAGTGCAAGAAAGGGGTGTAAGCTCTATGTAGTATAAGTAATATATCCAAGTGAGGAAACTAAACTTAAACTTGAATATTTCCCTATTTTAAATGACTTTAAAGACATGTTTCTGAATGAGATACATGGTTTATCTCCAAAAAGGTATATGTATTTTCCCATTGACCTTGATCCCAGGGTTGTACCCATATCAAAGGCACCATATAGAATGAGTACATCAGAATTGGTGCAATTAAAATTACAACTACAAGAGCTATTAGAAAAGGACTACATTCAGCCAAGTGTCTCCACATGGGGAGAACCTATTCATTTTCTGTGCAAGAAAGATGGGACTCTTAGGTTATGCATATATTATCGACAATTTAACAACGCAACCATTAAAAACAAATATCCTTTGCCTAGGATTTCTGATTTGTTTGACCAAGTTAGAGGGGATGAAATATTCTTTAAGATAAATTTACAATATGGTTATCATCAAGTTAGACTTATAGATCAAGATATTCATAAATCAACCTTTATAACCCGCTATGGATACTATGAGTTTGTGGTCATGCCTTTTGGACTAACCAATGGACCCACCACATTTATGTGTCTTATGAACAATGTATTTATCAAATATATTGATATATTGGTACTTTTTATTATAGATATCCTTATCTATTCTAGGACTAAAGAGGAACATGAAAAAAATACGAGAGTTGTATTGCAGACTTAAGGGGACAACATCGATATGCGAAGTTTATCAAATGTGACGTATATAAATATAAGATTCAATTCTTGGGTCATATGATTTCTTACCAAGGGACTATTGTAGATCCAAATAAAATAAAAAACTTTAATGGAATGGCTTACACCTAAAAATGTAGGATACATTTGTTCATTGATGGGTCTCGCTGGTTATTAATGGAGGCTTATTGTAGTTTTTTCCAAAATACCGTATCCTACTAATTTCGTTCAGAAGAAAGAAGCTAAATTTATCTGGTCCACAAAGTGTGAAGAAAGTTTTCAAAATATGAAAAACTTACTTACGAAAACCCCTATATTAAAAATTGTTGATCCTTATGGAGATTTTGTGTTTTGCACAGATGTGTGCAAGGAAGGACTTAGAGGATTTCTAATGTAAGATGGCCTAGCAATAAGTTATGAATCTAGAAAACTTAACTATCACGAATGTAAATACACGACTCATGGTTTAGAGCTGGAAACAATTGTTCTTTCTCTAAAGATGTGGAGATATTATCTGTTACATAAATTCCTTTTTAAAACATATAATATGGGTATGAAATACTTGTTTGATAAACAAAATATGAACGTAAGGAAAACCAGGTGGTTGACATTCCACAACAAATAAGGATTCAAGATCAAACAAATTAAAGGAAGGGAAAGTAAAGTAGCATATGACTTAAGTAGGAGTATGCACGTCATTCATGAAATTTTTGTAAGTAAAACAAAATATGATTTAAAGGAAATAATTAAATCAAGTCTTGAAAATGACCAATTTTATGCTAAAATGAGAAAGACATTGCAACAAAATATATCAAAACATCTACAATAAAACCTTAAATTAGATGAAGAAGAAATAATGTGGTTTAAGAATAGAATTTATGTACCAAAAACATTAGATTTAATTCAAATTATAATAACTCAATTTCACAAAAAAATGTATTTGGGACATCTTGGATATTGGAAAATTCTTTGTGAAATCATAAAATGCTACTTTTTCCCAAAAATGAAAGTGACATGGCTGGATATATAGCTAAATGTCAAGTGTGAACTGGTCAAAGTTGAACATCAACATCAAGCAGATTATTGTAACCTCTACAGATTTCAGAATGGAAGTGGTAGGTTATTAGTATGGGCTTTATTACATATTTTCTTAAAAGCAATAAAAATGATTCAATTTTAGTGGTAGTTGGTAAATTGTCTAAAGATGAACATTTTATCCTAGTTAAATCCACACATAAAGAAATCAATATTGCAGACATTTTCCTTAAGGATATTTTTAGATTACATGTTATACCAAGGACCATTATCTTAAATAGAGATACACAATTTACTGGTAAATTTTGGAAAGCTCTATTTGCAGGGATAAACACTTAGCTAAACTTTAGTACAACCTACAATTCTCATACATATGGACAAACATAGTGTACTAATCAGATTTTAAAAGGTATGTTAAAAATGCATGTAATGCATAATCCTAGTCATTGGGAAGATTATTTGCATTTAGCTGAATTTGCCTATAATAGGTTATCATACTTCAACCAAAATGACTCATTTTGAAGTACTCTATGGATGAAAATTTGGAACACATGCAACTTGGGACAATCCAATGGATAGACTAATGCTTGGGCCTAAACTATTGAAGGAATTAGAAAAATTGGTAAATAAGGTAAAACAACATTTAAAGGAGGCCCAAGATAGACATAAAAGTTATGCTGACAAACACATACGACAACAATAATACCAAGTTGGGGATCATGTATATTTAAAAGTTAAAGCAAAAATAAGTTCTTTAAGCTTGGGAAAGTGTAGTAAATTGGATTCTAGATACTATGGGCCTTTTCAAATATTAGCAAAGATAGGCATTGTAGCCTATCAACTTGCCTTACCTACAAATGGTCAAGTTCATAATGTTTTCCATGTGTCGTTATTGAAAAAGTATGCATATGATACTAAACACATAATTAATCTAGGCAGAGCCTGTCTACTTTCCTTTACTTGTAAATATTCAAGTTTATAATATCTTCTATGTGTTATTATTAATTATAAGTGTGTATAAGATACTAAACATATAGTCAATTGGCATTTGATCTAGGCCGAACCAGAAGGAGACTTCCAACCAAAAGCTCTATGTATCCTAGACAGGAAATAAGAGATGTTACAAAACGGAGTCATCGCTCAGCTAAAATTGCAATGGGATAACTTTGAACATGAGGAAGAAACTTGGGAGATGGAGGAAAAAATGTGTGAGGCATACCCATCTCTTTTTGGAAATTGAAAAAAAAAAACTCGAAGTTTTGTTCTGTGAACATTGAGGACAGTGTTGTCTTAAGGGGGAGGGGAATGCAATGCCCCATTTTGTGAAACCCCCTAAAACATAATTTTGTTATTTTTTGCAATATATTATATTATGATACACACTAATGCATTATTATTTTTTTATCATTATCTTCTGAAAATAAATTGGACAAGCCCAAAAACAAGATGGGGTCAAGGTTCCTATAAGACTAGGAAACTTACACATGTGAAAATTAATTATATATTTACACTCAAACTTTGGAAACTCAAAAAGAAATTAAAATAGTTCAAACCCTAACTAAAAGGATAGGTGGAACTTACATAAGAAAGATAAAGAATATTATGAAAAGAAAAAGAAAAGGAAATATAAAACACAAGTTTCAAAAAAGAACATCATTTTTTTATTCACTAGCCCTTGTGATCAATGACTATCTCTTCTTGGAAAAATAAAAAAGAAGGCCTAATACTTGGGAAAAATGAGAAAGTTGTGAAAACTTGGTATCTCTGAGTTACATATGGCCTTTATGTTTAAGTGCACACCTAAATTATTTATTATTTAATTATTGACTCGCACATGAATTTGTGCTAATCACTGAATGTGTTGAAGACATGAGTTTACTGCTTGTTATTTGAAGCAAGATTATTGTTGGATTGGATCCACTAAAAGGTTGTTTGAATAAATGATATTAAGGACATTGAATCCATGAATTTTTTGTTGGGGTTGCGAGAGGTGCAAGATAATATTTGTTAAGGTGTGTCTATTATTTTGATATTGAAAATAAAACTGAGAAACTCTATCATACTAGTTCTAGATGAACCTTGACTCTACTTGGGCGTGAATTGGAAGAAGACATAGAGATAATGGGTCTCTTCTCTTCTATGGTTGGGTGGTTCATGCCATTTTCCAACTCATATTCAGAAGAAAGTTACAGGTAATTATTTTAACTTTTGTTTATTTCCTTGTTTAAAATAAAAAATGTTTCAGTATGTTAGGATTAGTGAGTAATCCTCATTGTCCACCTTGGTTTATTATACTAGTTTTCTAGGTTAGGATAATGTTATCACTTAATTAGTTCCTTGGGTAGGTTATTTGTCCTCCTTATCCACTTGATTCACCCTCGTGCATCAATTTAGGAGTTCCAGAGACAAATCCCTAGATTTTATAAGTCCACACTGAGTTATGAGAGTCCTACCTTCATTTAGCTCTCACCAGAGTGGATTAAGACTCTGATGACCACCTTCGATTCACCATTATTTATCCCATGCACCTCCTTTCAATTTTTTGTGGATATATGCACCCATTTTTGTCTCTCAGTGTCAGTTAACTAAATAATGATTTAGGTAGGTGTCCGGAGTTGCACGAGTTTGTCTGCAGTGGTGTCATGTCCTCTTCTAGCCATGTCTATAGACTTAGATTCAAATTCCTCTTGGGTAATTCAAATTCTATTTATTGTATCATATTCATTTTATTCACAAATTAATGTAATATGACACCATTTATTGTTGATTTTTGAGTTTTTCTTTCATTTTCAATTTCCCAGTGATTTCCAACAATTTTTCACTACAAACTAATCTCGTTCATTCTTCTTTCATAGTAAGGTTCATTTCATCTTGAATACCTTGTGGAATTGATAATTTTACATGGTATCAAGGCTCTACAGAATTGCTTTACCTTGGAATTGATATTTTTATGCAGGTTTTTTGAAGAATTCAGAGAAATAATTGTTGCTACACTTGCTGCAAGATGGAGAATTCGAATAATTTGACACCCATAATCCTCACACCTTTCATTTACATGGATTGGAGGGAATATATGCATATTTACTTGCACAACAAGAGTCTATACATGGTCACAATGGGAAAGTAGGTCAAACCCTAAGCAATTATTGAAAAATCAAGTAGTTTAACAAGCTAGATGAAGCTTTTGGTTTCATGTGCATTCAGATATCTAGAGAATTTCTCTTCCATATTGATGGCTTGAAGACACCAAGGGAGTTCTAGATGAATCTCAAATATCTATTTGGAAATAAATATGAGCTGAGAGGAAACATTCTGGAGAATAAACCGATTTCTCTTCATCCTAACAATTTCAAAACCATCCAACAATTTTTCACTAAACTAAGTCTTTGGTAATGCAATGCAAACAATGTGGAATTGAAAAGAAGGATGAGAAGTTGGTGTTATCCATTCTAAGTAAGATTGGAACTTTTTTTGTGTCCACTTTCAACTCCGAGAGAATAACAACTTCAAATTGTCGAATGCCTACACTTGATGCATTCACTGAATCCTTGATTCGAGAACCAGATAAACTGATACAAATGGGAGCCCTGAAAGCCTCCAAGAATCAAGAACTTTTGGCTGGGGAGTAAAATAATTTGAATGATAAAGGGAAGAAGAATGGAAAGGACAAGAAAATCCTAAATCCAATCCAAAGGAGAAGCCTAATCCATGAAATGGAGCCTCATGTTCCAAGAAGGATAAACAGAAGAAGGGTGAAAAGAACAAGTGTCCCTATTACAAGAAATGATTCCATCTAGAGAGTAGTTGTATGAAGAAGACCGTAGATCAAATGACCAAAATTATATAGCAGAACCGCATTTCCCTTCATGAAGGCGAAAGGAATATTGATCCTAGAATCAAGTTAGATTATCATGAGAGATGACATGCACTGAAGGTTGGATTTTCAAAATCTCAAGTTTTCCTCATTGATTTTGGAGCCTCCAACCACATGGTTTCCTCCAAAGAATCATTTTATTCTTTGCATCTCACTCATGGTCCTAGCATTCACATGGGAGATAATAATCTAATTCAAGCTATTGGGAATGGATCAGTTCATTTCAAGTATGGAGTGTTCAACAACGTCCCGTGTGTGCCTTGTTTGGTACAAAATTTGTTGTCTGTTTCTCATATGACCCACAGTGGTTCACCCAACAGAGTTGTTTTTGAACCTGACATAGTGGAGATATCACATATTGCTACTGGAAATCTAACAGCTAAAGGCTATGCTAACCATGCCTCAAAGGCATATGAGTTCTCACATATTTTTCTATACTCACATTAAAGTTATCTAATGACCCATACCAATGAAAACCACAGACTCTGGGATGAGATATTTGGCCATTTGAACTTCAATAACCTCCAATAGTTGCACAATGAAGATATGGTTGAAGGATTTCCTCTCATTAAGTCCACTCAAGGTGGATGCTAAGGTTGTCTTGTAGGAAATCATCTAGAGCGAAATGTATGAGGTTGGGAAGGCAAGAAGAGTAGCGTCCACACTTTATTTTATAAATAGTGATGTCTCAGGACCAATTCCTATATCATCTATGAGTGGATATAGATGATTTCCAACCTTAATAGATGGCTACTTCAAGTATTTTTGGATCTATTTTATTGATTAGAAGTCTGAGGTGTTTAAGACTTTCAAAGTTTTCAATGCCTTAGTTGAGAAAACTCATGAAAATAATATCAAAGCACTTAGATCAGACAATGGATGGGAGTACATCAAAAGGGATTTTTATCAACTCTATTCTTTATAAGGAATTCAAATACAACATTCAGTCCCATAAACACCACAACAAAATGGTGTAGCTGAGAGGAAGAACTGGTCATTGAAAGAAATGACCACATGTCTGCTTCAAGCAAGAAAATATTCCACCATATTTGTGGGTAGATGTAGTGAAATTTGATTCATACATCTAGAATAGGGTACCTCACAAGTCAGTAGTTGGGTTCACTCCATTCGAAGACTCATGGGACATACGCTTGATGTCTCACATTTAAGGGTTTTTGGCTCCAAGGCATGGGCCAGAATCCCATATGACAAGAGAAAATCCTTTCAATCCTAGAGTAGGAAAAGCATTATGTTGGGATATGTAGAAAATGCAAAATCCTACAAGCTGACAGATACTGCAACATGTATATGCTTCATCGAGAGAAGTGTCAAGTTCAATAAAGATCTATTGTGAGATATGCAACTAGTTGAGGATGAATGTAAAAATGCTATACCTAAACCATTTGCACATTTTGATGTTTCTTCTAATGATTCAGATTCATAGTTCGAAGATGAGGACCAAGTGGAACCATATTTTGATATTGAGAATGGGGATCAAGCAAATCTAGATATGTTCTAGCTGATTTTACCACACTAGGAAGATCACATATTTATGGCCTTCCATGTCCCTCTCCAGACTCCTTGGACCCCCTTTTCTCATATTACACTTTGATGTCCCTAGAAATTCCCCAAAAAACACCTGTTTATGTGTATACGCGGCTTTTAAAGCAATATCCGTGTGTACATGCAGATTTTGATCCAAGACCCGTGTACATTGGGAAATGTGCATGAAGAAAAAATATTTTGGAGTTTTCCTCATAGATTCCTGAATAACTTGACTCTTGGCATTTCATATGCCTTGAGAACGCTCGGACTCGACCCTCCATAGACTATTTGGAGTGCTATATATTGAGCCTCTTGGATACGTTGAAGGAGGAGAAATTGGAGAGCAAGGAAACTATAGTTCATTGTTGCCTCACTTGTTTATGCTTGAGTCTGCATCCCTTTGGAGCACACGGTGTTTCTCTTCCCAAGCTTGTCTTTGCTTTGTAAGCTTTATATTGTGATGGAGGCCTAGCTGTTCAAAGAAGTGTCGACAGAGGTTGTCATTATTGTATATCTTTTTTATTAATAGAAATATCCATTGCCTGTCCAATACATGTGCATAAATATAAATATTGTATCTATGGATGTATTTATTTGCTTATACATGATTGTTTATATATGATAGAGTAGGCCTAATAATTTGGTATATAGCATGCTTTTCTTGTTTTTTGTTTTGAGAGTGAATTATGAATGCAAGCATGTTGGAAAATCTCAATGAGGACCTACATCAACCGTCCGAAATAAGCTACACTTCATATCCATTAGTGTTAGATGTCTTTATTTCTCTTGCATATTGGAATGGATTGATTTATGGTGTCATTCATTCTGTTGTGGTGCACTCCAAGCCATAGGAAGTTTATCTCCATAACAAATTGGCAACTCCACTGGGGAGGTTCCTTATTTTTTCTTTGGGGATTGGGTGCACAATGTGCTTGAATTGCTCTCTGTTCTTTGAGTTTCTGTGTCGGGTCAAGAAGTAGGTTTTCCCTTTAGTGTCTAATTGAAGTAATTTTGATCTTGGCTTATCATTTTTCCCCTTCTTTCTTCATGTACACGAGTTTTTGCTTCACAGTTGCACATACACGTGGGTTTCTTCTGATTTTCCACGTATATACACAGGTTTTCTGCAAACAATCGTGTATGCCTCTATTTTGAGTTTGATTTGGATGATTGAGAGTTGCTGGGTGAATTTTGAATGCTACTGATTCTTCCTGGATACTGTTGGTGTGTGTATACTTCCTATGTTTCTGACCAGAGACCCTTTTATTTTCTTTTTAATTATATGTTGTTCTTGTCATCTATTTCCTTTTTGTTTTGGGATTAGTGCATTAGATTTCTTTTATCTTGGTGCCTTTCTTGGATGTTGTCTGTGAGTTGCTGCAGGGTCTGAGATTTGTAGATTCTTTTGTTTCTTTTACATCTCATTTATTTCGAAAATACAAAAATATTTTATTTTTGGCATATTTATGCATTTTTGCATTTTGCACTGGCATGGTACTTGCATTAGGTTTGCTTACTGAAGTTATATTTAGGATTTCATATAGTAATGGCTGCATTATCATTTGAAGGAAAAAAAATGCATCTCATGTAGTGGCATACGCTCTTTTCTCATTTAGATCAAATTGCACTTGCCATTATTTGTTAGGTGTGCACATTTACTTTCATTGTTGAGTCATAACATCATTGGTTGCACGGTCATTTCCCTTTGAGTAATCAAAGCCACTAAAATCAACGTTTAATTTAAAATTAATTACACATTTTTATTTGATAGGGTACATTAACAAGATTAGGATTTAGAGTCTTGGAATAGTTCATTATGAGTTAATTCTCTAAGACTACTAAATGAAAGAAGTAGGTATATGTCTAGGTGAGAGAGTGAAATCCTTGGTATAATTAGTGTTCTTGGGAGGCTCCTCTCACACAGGATTTAATCATGAGGAAGTGTACATGATTATGATTGGCCAAACCCCTGGCCACTTTATGTATGCGCCGGAGATATTTCCAAGATCTTATTTGTATCTGGTAGATTTTGAGGTACTGGTTGGTGCTTTCGAGCTTCGGGATCTTCTACCTTTCCCATACGGTAGATCCTGCATGCGACTGTCCACCTGAGCATTGGTTATATTCGGGTGACCTTAGTTTCCTTACCTAGGTATCGCAGGGGGTACTTGCAGAGGTTATTCTGTGAGTGTCTTGTAAAGGCAGGGGTCAGACAGCACAGTCGCTTTACACCTTGAAGCTGAGGGCCATTATAATTAGTTACACACATCCGCTTATAGTGTAGGGGAGTTTCAGGCCTGTCCTAGGAGAGACATACCTGCTACATTCAAGAGCTCATTTATCCTCCCTCTAGCTTGTCTACATCCGACTGTAGATATTCTTAGGAGTATGCTCTTTGTGCACTATTTGGATTTTTGGATCACGGTTACTTGAGTATATTTATGTTCTCTTGAGTTCGGGTCCTTTTATGTTTAACATGCCTGATATCACTACTAGTATCCCGTCACCTGCTCCAAGTCCTAGTGCAGACCTTTGGTGTTGGATTAGGGGGAACCACATCCCCTTACCTTGCTCATAGATTCTGGAGTGGTCATGTTCCATCCTCTACTCCATTTTTAGAGGATTTTCACTCCCTTCGTTTGGTCTTAACACTAGTGTTTACCCTCACGGGGGTGATAGTGGATACGTGAACGTTGGGTCTACACCTTACATTCCTTCTTATATCCCATTGTCCACCGCATTGTTTCTTTTGAATGCAGTTGTCATGATTAGTCCTCCCTATACCTTATAGTTTGGACTCTTTATTCACTATTTCCAGTTGTTTTGGACTAATATTTTTGTCATGTAGGGTCCATGTTTTGTACACTCTCGCTAAGACTTTGACCCATTCATATCTATTACTGGTATAATTTCAAACTAGCATATAGGTTAGGACTCCACATCCACTTGCATTATGCATTTCCTTATGACAATTTCACATTGACTGTAAGTATGAACCCACTTCATGATGTCATGAAACCTTCATTCTGCTATTTAGAAGTGACATTATGTGAGTGCTAGAGCTTTCCTCTAGATGGGTGCCCTAGTTAGATCTCGTTTGCATTTGGTGCCCATGTTGAGATTTCTCCTTTAGGTTTGGGAGTCCCTTATAGTCCTACCATGTCCTTGTGCAAGAGCTTCATAATCCTCTTGAACTTTATGATGGCCATTCCCCACAGGGACTCCCTTGTATATCAAGTTGTAATTGCATTTCATGAGTTTTTCTTGCCTTATTGAGCTTTATGTCGGCTCCCTGCTTCAGAGTTATAAGCCATGAAGCCCAAGCTTGTCTCAATCCTAGCCAAGCAGATCCTTTTACATATCCTTTACAGCTTGATCATCCCTTACCGGGAGGAGACCTTCCCCTGAGTGTCCTTATCATGCACATGCTTCCTTGCATTGAGCATAGGTATGTTCCACTGCTTGAAACTAGTTTGATTTCCCACGACACTCCTCTCCTCATAGCTCTATAATATAAGCACTTTTATTATTTTTCAATCCTTCTAAATATGAAAAATTCCAAAAAAATAAAAATAAAAACATAAAAAGTCGGACGAGAAATGATATTATATTTGGCAGTTGTCGAGTTGTGTTGCCTTCGAATATAGCACTGTATATCACATCCATTGGTTGGGTTGTTAGTATGAATTTAGGAGTTGTACTCATTACTATAAGTTTTCTCCATCGACTGGTTATGCTTCCAGTCCATATGGAGCCTCTATTGATGCCTCATGTGTCGCAGAGATGTCCCAGTTTGCATATCGAGTTTATGTTTCCTACCTTCAGTCACCATTCGCCTTATGCTCTTGTTGAAAGGAATTTTAGCCTGAGTCAGACATTCCTCAGTTATCTTGACTTTGTATGTTGGCCACTCCCGATATAGTTACTAGTCCGTGCACATCTTGTTCGTTTGAGTTCTTCCACATTATCCAGCGTTGTTGAGTACCTCATGTTGTGTTGGTTGATGGGGGATGCCATAGTTCCCTCCTTCCAACGGAACCCATTCCAACGAATTCATATCATTTATTCTGGAATAGGAGTCTAGAGTCCATTTGAGTGCCTTGAGATGTATAGTCATCAATAGTAAGTTATCTCTGTTAACACCTCTATTTGACCAAGGAGAATGAAACCATGGTGGAGAAAAAATAATGTTTTTCGAGCACTTTGGTCAAAGGATATAGTATATGAGTATGATGAAGGTCTAAATGTCGATCAGATTGCCAAAGATCCTAGGCCGCGAGGATGGAAAGAAGAAAAGAAGTGGCTAATGATCCCTCCGCCCTTCAAAACATGCGAGGGGGATAAGAGAAGTTCGACCCTTTAACCCGCTGCACAGATCAAAGGTTGTGAAAGTGGTCCCAAGCAGATCCACGGTGCACAATAGATCTGCCCTGTGAAAGCACGCGTCAGTTAAGGAAAGGGAGGCTGGCGGAATCATGAATAATCCTCTCGATCCGACGGTGGGGGACAGAATCGCATCACATCAACGGATGTGATTGATTCTGTAAACCAGAAGCCACGTGGCAGATAAGCTCAAGGCGTCCAGCGGAATAGGTATGTAGTGGTTAATCCGACAGCCGAAGATCAGAGGCAGAATAGATCGACGGCCATTATGGAGTCCGCGGAGTGAAATAGCACGAGGGATAAGCCCCAAGGCGTCCAACGGAATGGGTATGTGTCGGATAATCGGACGGCCGAGGATCAACAGTGGAGTGGATCGACAGCTATTACGGATTCCAAAGATCGAACTTGCACGACGGATAACCCCGAACGGCCCAGCGGAATTGGGTACGTGGATGATGATCCAACGGTGCGCGATTAAAGGCATATCGCATCGACGGTTAGAAACAATTCCGCTGATCAAACTTGCTCGATGGTTAAAGCAAAGAAGCCCAGCGGAATTCAGTGGGCGCCACATGATCCAACCACCCACCTGTAAAGATGTATCAGATCGACGAATGAGGGTGAGTCCGGGACTCAGAGTTGCACGATGGTTAAAGTCGGAAGGCTCAGCGGAATGTGGGACGTGGCATTTGATCCAACGGTGGAGGATGAAGGCATGTTACATCTATGGTCATGAGCGATTCCGGGACGGAGACTTACACGGTGTTTATCGCCAAGGCGCTCGACGGAAAAGGATACGTGGCGCAGGATCCGAGGGCCAGGAGTTTGCGAAGGATCAGATCAACGGTGGGTAATGGATCCGAAGAAGAAAGATACGCGGTGGATAGTAAGTGGTAGTTGCGGAGAATAAATGATCTTCCACGTGGCGAATGATGATAGGCTCCGGGAATAAAAAGGCTTATAAAAGCGAAGGGTTGACCTCTATCATTGTTATTTTATTCGCTCGGGACCAGTGAAAAGGACCGGCCTGTCTGGAAGCTTCCATCTGTCAGTTTTCGGCTCCTATTCAGCAAGTGCAGACATGCTTCGAGCACGCGTCGCCACAGTAAAACAGGTAACACTGAAGCCCAGTAATTCTGTAATTCCTCCTGCAAGTTACCAATGTGAAATTCAGTAATGGACCGGAGAAAAGAGGTTCAGGTGTCGGGTCAAGTTGTAGACGATAAGGAAGAGTTCCTAGTTGATAGAGATAGGAATGTCTGCGACCCTTTCCTCTCTATGGGAAGCGTGTCTGACAGTAAAGAAAGGTTGTGGTATCACCACTCGCAAGGGAACGATGTGCTGAATGTGTGCAGGTCTTTCCTGTACTATTTCACCATTGAGCAAACCCTCCACTTTCCAGAATTCGCAGAATGGTGTGCCTTAAATTATTCTTCGTCTCAAAGAGTTATTGTCAGTCAGTCTGCGTCCAAAGTATTATGTAGAGTTGACGCTGTGGTCATTCGAGAAGTCCTTAGTTTGCTGGAAAATTACCCAGTCAGCCGTGAAGTTATAAATGAGTCAATCCTGGTCGAGTTGTATAAGAAGTCCGAAGCCGAAACCCACTGTAAGTTCTTGTCGAGCTTGTTAAAATATGGTCAGTCTGTAGATGGTGTATCCATACCCTACCCTGTGCATATGTTCAAGAGTGAAGTTCAATTGGTCATTTCTTTGGT
>LPNX010690600.1:43983-94402 GCA_001517045.1 Pseudotsuga menziesii
CCAACCTGAAGGTGTGGCTGGATAGTCAGTTCACCAAGGAACATGCCTATTCTACCTGATGAATTTTATCATCAAAATAACCCCTCCTTGTGGGCATTTCAAAATGCCTTTCAATTTCCTGAATCTAACACAACCAATTTTCTTGTGTTCTTAAAATGCAAAATAATATTTTTCTTACTTTTGGTAGATTTATATCTTTGTCATAAAACACTCCACAAGATAACTGAGACCATGGTTAAATGCACCCATCAACAAGCTATAGCCTAACACATTCATATTATTTTTCTCATCATCCTAGAGATACGGTAGGCATTTCCCTGAGGCCACTGAGGCAGTTTTTTCAGTACTGGAATAGTGCAAAACACCTTGAAACTCTGTTTTGGCAGACCATTATCTTTTTCATCAAACATATTCTTTGAGAACTGAGACCATGGTGAGATAGCCTCTTCAACAAGCTGTAGGATGATAGCTTCAAATAATTTTTATCATACACCTATAAGGTATGGCGGCCATTTTCCCAAGGCCACATAAGCCAGTTTTTCCAACACAGACAATTTTCTTAGTCTGGTCCAATCTACCTAAAACATTGTTTTTGCAGGTTCATAACTTCTTCCTCAGCTACTTCCAAGACAATCTGAAGACAAGGTCAGGTAGGACAAATATCAATCTACAAGACCCCCATATGGTGCGGGCATTTTCTTCAACACACAATTCATGGCAGGAATTTTCTTAAGGCTACCTGAGCCAGTTTTCCAACACTTAGTCATTTTCCTGTTTTTTTCCTGTTTTTCACCAAATTGCCATATTTTTCCAAAATGTTTGTCATTAATGTTGTCATCAATATCAATCCTACTCATCACAGTCTTCATGTTTTTCTTTATAGAAATTGGTATATAATATACTGCATTTAGAAATATACTTATATTTAATGTATTTGACAAGTTACTATTTGGTATGGTGTAGGTAAGACAATTACTGAGTCACTACAAGGATTTTTCACTATGAATGAACATGCAAGGAAGCTTGCTTAGCTCAGAGCGACATTAGAGGCGAGGGGAGATGGAAAATTTTATTTCCCTTGCTCTGATTTCAAGGGCTTGCAAAGAAGAATAATTTTAATAACGATAGCTGAAAGACATTGTAGGGAGAAGGGGCATGCTGAAGGGGGTTATGAATATCGTTCCTTGGTAAGAGGTTATTCAATTTTTAATGTATTCTCTATAATAGTCATCATGTCATGAATTTCAGTAAAATGTGTTATAGTTTTATTATATGTTCTAAACACACTAATTTTACTCTGTTGTTTGTAAATATATAGACAATGCCCCCAAAATGTCCCCTTCCAGAAAGTTATTTGCCAAGTACTAGTAGAAATACTCATTTACAGGGTGACGAATATCTAGATCAAAATATTGAAGCTGATCAAGTTCTTAATGATGATATGGATGGAGATAACTTTAAAGATACAAATTAGGAAGATGAGATACATAGATTGATCCAAGACACATTTGCTCCAATGTATGAGGACAACTTGGATGATAGTCATGATGTTGATCCTCTACTCAAGAAGGTACGTCAACCTCTTTATGAAGGCTCAAAAACAAATCTTCTATCTTCTATATTGTTGTTAGTGAACTTGAAGGTTTTGAATGGTTTATCAAACACTTGTCTCACATAGATACTAAGGTATGTAATTTGTTAATTATTTGTGTCTGCATGTTCACATGTACATAAAGGGTTGACTTTTTTCCTATATTGCTATTGTTATCTAATTTGTAAAGTATCGATGCGATATTGCTGATTAATATTGTTTACATTGACTTATTCTTTTGAATTTTGTAGATTGTTAGGTGAATTTCTATTACCAACGTCAAATATTTTATTACACACATATCGAGAGATATATGTGATTATGAAAGAATTTTGAATGGAGTATCAGGCTATTGATGCATGTCCTAATGATCATATCATATACTATGGACAATATGCATTAGAAAATGAATGCCCACAATGTCAAACAAGTAGGTATCGAACCGATAAACTGACAAAAAAGATGCCTCACAAAGTTCTTCGTTATATTTCAATAATTTCACGTCTCTAGCGGTTGTTCAGGTGTCAAAGTATAGCACAGTTTATGGATTTCCATGCAAAGAACAGAATTCAAGACGATGTTCTTTGAATGCCTGTAGATGGGTCTACATTTAGGTGCATCGAAGAAAAGTGGCCAATTTTCAAAGAAGAACCTCATAATGTTAAACTTTTGTTGGCAGCTGATGGTGTTAATCCATTTGGAGAGCTTCGTTCTACCTACTCAGTGTGGCTTGTTTTTGTTATAAACAATAACCTTCCTCCTTGGATGTCGGTCAAGAGAGAGCACACAATGTTGGCAATGATTGTTCCAGGTATTTAATTAATTTGTATTTTTTTACTTGAAAGTCTAATAACTAAATATTTCATCTCTTTGTTTCATGCACGATAATTATGTCTTTTATATATAATGACATATAGCTAAATATAATTAATCATGTATGTTGGACCAATTAGGTAAGTACCAAGTTAAAGATATGAACGTATATATTGAGCTTCTTATCAATGAGTTGTTGAAGTTATGGGATGGCGTCACTATGTATGACATCTCTAGACCAATAGGGCAAAGACGATTTCAATTCCATGCAATACTTGGATGGACAATTCATGATGCTCCCAGGTTAACACATTTTTGTGGTATATTGTTACTTTCTTTTGTTCTTTAATATTACATTAGAGGAAATTTCAATTTAAAATGGGCCTTCCAAAAATAATACAAATTCCATGTCATCCTGTATTAGCCAATCAAAATGCTTTAAAATTCAAAAAGGGAGCACCTCTTAAACAAATTTTTAATATAAATCTCGGGATAGGTATCATAAAAAAAACTACTTTTTTTGTTCGTATTTTCGACATATCTCCCTATGTTTTTACCCAAATTTTGATCGAGAGAGCTCATTGGATGCGGAATTAAATTCCACATCCAACGAGTACCCACTCAGCATACTTTTAATGGACCCCGCTACCCCAAAATCAAGAAATACCTGAAAAAACATGATTCATCATCACGTTTTTTCAGGTATTTCTTGATTTTGGGGTAGTTGGGCCCGTCAAAAGTATGTCGAGTGGGAACTCGTTGGATGCGGAATTTAATTCCGCATCCAATGAGCTCTCTCGATCGAAATTTTGGAAAAAACACAGGGAGATATGTCAAAAATACAAACAAAAAAGTAG
Organism: Pseudotsuga menziesii; assembly: GCA_001517045.1. NCBI lineage: Eukaryota > Viridiplantae > Streptophyta > Pinopsida > Pinales > Pinaceae > Pseudotsuga > Pseudotsuga menziesii. Next base: position 47,245 of record LPNX010690600.1, read on the forward strand.
TTTTTTCTTTTCTTTCTCCAAAATTAATAAATATTATTTTATTATTTTAACTATTATTTTTTTAATTTTCCTTAGTAGCCCCATTTTTAATTGAAATTTCCTCTAATGTATATATCTATTAAAAATATCATGCATTATTTTAAATGGTAATTCTAATTCACTACACTAATTCATATATCTTGTAGGTCTTCAAACAAAGGGTAAGTTTGCATGTCCAGCTTGCGGTCCCAGGATAAAATCTAGCTGTTCAAGGAGTTTAGCAAAGCAAGTGTTTGATGAGTACATACACTTTTTGCCTAAGAACCATAGTTATCGAAATACAGACAAAGCAAAATTCAATGGTAAAGAAGAGAATAGAAAAAAACCACGAAGAATGATGTTCGGTTACACAGGGTACTCCCAAAAGACCGAACACCTTGAGCAACCGCTTCACACAAATAAATCACAAATCAACACACCGATGTTTGTCATGTGGTTAAAACCCTCGAGAGGGAAACAGTCCATGGCCCCAGCCAAATAGCTACTTGGAGCAATTTATTATGCAAAAGAAAGAAAGTTACGTATGAGCTTCTCATAATTGATCAACTAGCCAACGACCCTCCATGCTCTTTAAATAGAGATCATGGACCAATCGGGTGTTAAGCCACAGATCAATGGTAGTTATGATCTAAGAGAAGTTGAAGTGTCGGATCACTTTATGTCTAGAGCATATCGTGACTGTCAGATTAGAATATTTACAAATGCATACTAATGCATACTAAAGAAACACACTTTACCTAACAGATATATTACATAAGTTGATCTTAACTAACTCTTAAGTGTCTAAATATCCTAACATCCCCCCTTAAAAACAACTTGGGATAGGATTGAACGATTTACAAAAGTGACACTATTAGGATAAGGAAGGAGGCATTTGAGCCTATCCCCCCTTAAGGACACATTCCTGAACTCCTAACATAGATCAAAGTTTAGAAACTTCGCTTCTGTAAGAGACTTAGTGAAGATGTCTGAAACTTGATCATCTGTAGGGCAATAGAGCATTTCAAGAACATGATCATGAACAAGATTTCTGACGAAGTGCATGTGTATCTCAATGTGTTTGTTCCGTTGATGTAGAACTGGATCTTTGGCAAGCTTGATGGCACTTTGATTGTCGCACCAAAGTGGAGTAGGATGTTGTTGCTCGAATCCAAACTCTGAAAGGATCTGTCGAAGCCATAAAGCTTCCTGACTAGCATTAATTGCGGTTCGATATTCTGCTTCTTCTGAAGAAAGAGAAAGAGCTTGTTGTTTCTTACAAGCCCAAGTGATAGGTCCAGATCCCAGACTGAAAACATAACCTGCAGTAGACTTTCAATCATCAGTATCGTCGACCCAATCTAAATCAGTGAAACCAACCAACAAAGGTTTCTCCCCTGTACTGCAATGAATCCCAAACTGAGTTGTACCTTGAATATATTGAAGTATTCTTTTTGTTGCTTTCCAGTGACTTTCATGAGGAGTTTGCATATAACAAGCAACACGACCAATGGCAAAGGAAAGGTCAGGACGGGAATGATTCAAGTATAAAAGACTAGCAACAAGCTGATGATACAAGGTGGCATCTACTTCAGGGAAAGTACAAGTGGTAGGAATTTTGACTCCAAACTGTAAGGGAGAAGGGGTTGGTTTACAATATTCCATGTGGAAGCGACGAATAAGGTCACAAGCATACTTAGACTGGGAAAGAAAGATTCATTCTATGGTTTGCAAGACTTGGAGACCAAGAAAATAATGCAAATGTCTTAAGTCTGACCATTCAAAATTTTCCTTAAGACTCGATTTCACATGGAATATAAGTTTAGGGTCACTACCAGTAAGGATAATATCATCAACATAAAGAACAAGTATGATGAGATGGTTTCCTACTTTCTTTATATAGACATTGGGGTCAAAATGGCATCTAGAAAAAATAGTGTCAAGGAGAAAGCTATCCATTTTGTCATACCAAGCTCTAGGAGCTTGCTTAAGGCCATATAAGGATTTCTTAAGGAGACAGACAAGGCTAGAGTTATCCTGAACATATCCAAGAGGTTGTTCCATGTAAATTTCCTCTTATAAATCACCATGTAAAAAGGCAAACTTGACATCCATTTGATGGACTTCCCAGTTATGTAAGGCTACAAGGGAAAGAACAAGACGGATGGAATTCATTTTTGCGATAGGAGCAAAGGTTTCGTTGTAGTCAATCCCTTCAACTTGGGAAAAACCTTTGGCAACTAACCTTGCCTTAAGTCTTTCAACACTTCCATCTGATGCATACTTAGTTCTGTAGACCCATTTACATCTGACGAGTTTTCTTCCTTTTGGAAGAGGAACAAGATCCCAAGTATCGTTCGCCATAAAAAATGATATCTTCATCCATAGCTGCATCCTAATCTGGATTTCCTGAAGCTTCTGCAAAATTTTCTGGATCATGATTCTCGAAAATTTGACCCAAAAGAGAAGAGGCTCGCTGAAATTGAGAACGTGTTCGACGTTGATCTCTAGGATCACCGGCTAAATAACCAGCTACTTCACATGTTGAACGGACCCATCGAGGAAGCATTGGTGCTGGTGCAATTGGAGGAACATGAGCAAGCGGAGGTGGATTTCCATCCTCACTGTCATCATCAGAAACTAGAGTTGGAAACCCGTCAAGGAAGTTGAAAGAAGAAGAAGAAGGCACAATCGTCGAATTAGACTCACAGGCCAAAGATGGCACACCCTCCAAGTTAGGCTCGCAGGACAAGATATTTTCATCAAATTTAACATCTCTTCTAATGATTATATCATGTGAATGGGGTTGAAGAAGTCTATAACCTTTTACATCTTCAGAATATTCAACAAATATGCACTTTCACTTTTAGGCTGCAATGCTTTCCGTTTTTCATCCAGAATGTTAACTCATGCTTCACAACCAAACACACGAAAGTGACTTACATCTGGTTTAATTTTACTCCATGCTTCTTCCGATGGTATACCTTGTAAAACTTTAGTGTGTGTGCGATTAACTATGTAATCTGCACAATTTATGGCCTCAGCCCAATATTGAAGACTTAGTCCCTTAGATTGGATCATACAATTAGCCATTTCTTTTAAAATGCGGTTCTTCCGTTCAGCTACACCATTTTGTTGTGGTGTATATGGAACAGTGTGTTGTTGTTGGATTCCTTGTTAAGTGCAGAAAGTAGTGAATTTGTTGACATATTCTCCTCCATTGTCAAATCTTAACTTAATAATTTGATGACCAGATTGTTTTTCAGCAAGGGCCTTGTAGGCCAAGAACATGTTAAAAACTTCGCTCTTAAGTTTTAGGAAGTAAACCCAAGTGCATCTGGAGTAGTCATCAATGAAAGTTAAGAAATATTTGAAACCCGAAAAGGAAGCAGATGGAAGAGGGCCACACAAGTCACTATGCACAAGCTCCAAGGGAACCGAGGCGTGCCAAGAGGCACGTTTGTCAAAACTATCCCGATGACGTTTTTCGAGTACACAACCGAAATAAACACCATCCTTGCCAGATACCATCGGAAGACCAGTCACCATATTGTCTTTACATAGTTGTTGCAATGAGCGATAATTTAAGTGACCAAATCACTTATGCCAAAGTCTGCTCAAGTTATCACTATGAGCAATAAAAATTGAAGGAAAATGTGATGACCCAAAGTTGTTAAATTTCTACAACCTGGTAATATCATCAACAGTTCCAGAAGCAAGAACATTTTGAGGATTTTTAAAATCCTTGATTACAACTTGGTGAGGTGTAAACCTCACAGTTTTACCTTCACCTGAATGAGTAACTTGATAGATAGATAACAAATTGCAAGAAACTTTTGGAACACATAGTACATCACTGAAATGACCATTTTCTACTGGAACTGTTCCAGATCCTACAACACCTAGAGATCTATCATCACCAACAAATATTTGTTTGGTGTTACATTCATGCATAGTAGAAAATATGGCTTGATCCTTAGACATATGATAAGATGCTCCAGAATCAATGAGCCATTCAATTGAAGTAGAAGAAGAAGATGCAGTATAAGAGTAACCAGAAGCACAAAGTGCATGTCCATAAGAGGTAGATTCTAAAGACGAATCTAGGCTGATGTGGTGCTTCTTCATTGCTACTTCCAAGGCTGCCATCTTCTTAAAACACTTAGATTCATCATAATTATCTTTCCCACAAAAATTGCAATGACGCTCAGTCTTATTTCCTTTTTGCTTAGATCCTTTGTCATTTTTTAAAGAAGGAGCTGACTAAGAGAGTTTGGGACCCTTGTTGTTTGGCTTATTATTGCGAAAATTTTGTTTCTTGGGAGGCTTGGACTTTTCTTTCTGTTGGGACAATAAGGCTTTCCTAGATGTATCTGCATTATTAATTATTCCAAGATGAATGAGCTTATCTTGCTCTCTAATTAAGGAATCACAAAAATATTCAAGACTAGGCTCTTAATAGCTAGCTACAGTCAAGGATTCTTTCATGGAGTAGAATGTAGATACAAAAACAGAATATGCAGGTCCAAGTTTGGAAAGAATATGATAAATACATTGTTTGTCTTCTTTCTTAATCTTGCATTCTGCACATAACAGTCTAAGAGTTTTATACTTAGATAAATAGTTTTGAATGCATGAAAAATCATTTGGATTTAATGAAATCAACCAATTCTCAAGTTGAAGACCCTGAATTTCATTGTGTTTACCAAACACAGATTCCAACTTTTCCCAAGTTATATCAGGTTCATCAATTCCAGATATGTGAAATCGCAAATCAGTAGAGATTGACATCCCAATCAATCCACGAGATTCATTACATCTATTTTCCCATTTAATTTTCTTATCATCATCAGTGGGTTCTATTTCTTTCCCTAAGGTTATCCTGAAAAGTCCCCTACTTCGCAGAACATCCTCCACGCGAGATTTCCATGAGATATAGTTAGAACTTAAAAATATAATATCACAAGGGGTGGCCATACTATAAAATAATGACTGAAATAACATAAACTAACTATCTTGATGCAAAAAGCTCGAAAAAATATGCGGTTTTAAAAAAAATGGCACTGAAAACTGATTCTGGATGATGAAGTTATGCTTGATCAAAGAAAATGTTGAAGATGTCCCCAATAGTGACGTGGCAGATATTAACTTGACCAACTAAAAAAAAGAACCCCCCTCTTCCCAAGATCAACCTTTGACAATCACTTTACAATAAAATTGCTTTTAAGTGAATCATTTTTGTAGAATAAGTGATGTTCACTTTTAGAATAATGTTACTTTAAATAGTGCGGCAATAAATTAAAAGACTTAAGTGACTCACTTTTTATTTTATTTTATTTAAGTGAGATGCACTTTTACAATAAAGTAACTTGAAAATAGAAATTGCATGCACTAAAAGGTAGCTTAATAAGACTTGAACTCAAGACCTATTAAGGAATAAAACAACTTTGGACCAAGTGAGCTAAGTTTAAAATGTACGTAAAATAATAGAAGAGGAAGGGGTTTTTTTTTTTTTTACTCTTCTCTCTCATTCTCTGTGCTTGCCTTTTTTTCTGCAAATCACCAAAAAAACAAAACAAAACAAAACAAAACAAAAAAACTTTTCCCACACAATGGGCTTAGATCTTGGTTAGCTTACCCAGAAATTCTACGTTTTCATGTTTTCTCGTTGTTTTTTATTTACCGTGATCGCACAAGGTGCACGACAAAGAGCATACGTAGCCGAAAAGAAAAGGAAAAAACTTTCATTTACTATTTCTGATTCGCCGCGATCGCACAAGGTGCATAACAAAGAGCATACGTAGCCAGGGAAGGCAACAGTCCAAGACTAAAACAGTAAAGATAGAATAATAAAACTGATAAAATATGAGAGATTTAAAAAATAAATAAAACAAATCCGTCACTGTAACATTATACCTTTAGATTTGTCGAAATGGGTGTTTCTGGATCAAACAGAAACGGTTTTCGATGAAAACAAAACTATTTCCCAGTGGAAACGACACTTCGGATGCAATGGAATAGCTCCCACATGCCACAAATGCACATAAAATCCAGAACCAGAAACCCTTTCAAATTTTCGGCAACACCGGTTCCAGATCTTGATCAAAACCGAAAGCGATTCTTCATAAACGCTTTGATACCATGTTCGAGTACACATGGTACTCCCAAAAGACCGAACACCTTGAGCAACTGCTTCACACCAATAGATCACAAATCAACACACCGATGTTTGTCACGTGGTTAAAACCCTCAAGAGGGAAACAGTCCACGGCCCCAGCCAAATAGCTACTTGGAGAAATCTATTATGCAAAAGAAAGAAAGTTACATATGAACTTCTCATAATCGATCAACTAGCCAAGGACCCTCCATGCTCTTTAAATAGAGATCATTGACCAATCGGGTGTTAAGCCACGAATCAATGGTAGGTATAATCTAAGAGAAGTTGAACCGTCGGATCACTTTATGTCTAGAGCATATCGTGACCGTCGAATTAGAATATTTACAAACGCATACTAATGCATACTAAAGAAACACACTTTACCTAATGGATATATTACTCAAGTTGATCTTAACCAACTCCTAAGTGTCTAAATACACCTCACCTATGGAATTTGGATTATAATAGAAATCGTCAAGGTATGCCAAATTATTTATGTATTGTTGGAATATTGGTCAATACTTACCCAAATTTCTCAATATGCAAAACAATATTTTTCCTACTTTGGCAGATTGATTTCTTGCACATGTGACCATCATAAGGAAAACTGAAAGCATGGGTGGATAGCCACTTCAACAAGGAACAGATCTATGTCACCCTATGAATTTTATTAGCACAAGGACACTGTTGAGTATGGTTGTCATTGATGTCAAAGGAGGTCATTAATGACAAAAGAAGTGTTGATATGACATGTGTGATGAGGTTGAAAAACACATGTTTGTGTCGTAATGTCTCATGATGTCATTGTTACATTCTGGTAGTAGTTGGTAATGGTATGATAATTTGGGGATTTTGACTAAGTGTTGAAAAACTGCCCTAAAACAGCTGCCTTATGAAAATGAACACCATAATTCATAAGAAGAACAGCATTCCCACCACGACCTACCATCCCATACTTTGTTGAAATATCTATCTGACCATGGCCTCAGTTCTCAAAAAAACTCCTTGAAGAAGAAGATACAAGTCTCCCAAAAGAAGGATTTTTGGTCAAATTAGTCAGAATTGCTCTAGGGAAATGCCTGCCATAATTTGTGGGTTGAAGAAAATGACCGCACCACATGGTCATCCAGTAGGTGTATGTTTTTTTCTACTTGACCATGTTCTCACATTGGTTTGATAATGCTTGAGGAAGAAGATATGGATCTGCCAAAACAGGGTTTCAGGCCATCTTACACCAAACTTCAGTAAAATTCCCGCCTAGGGATAATGAAGATGCGTCTGGGAGTGAAATCAGCATAGGTGTGATTAGTGATGTGTAATACATCATCTAGTAGCATTATTTCAGGTTTTGGGTGAAATTAAAAATCCACCTTAGGTTCTGGACAAATTGTCTAAGTATGGAATTATTGGTAAAATCTGCCTCGGTGGCCTCAAGGAAATGTGCGCCGCCTCTCATAGGATGATGAGAAAAAATATTTGAAAGCGATAGGATATATTATGTTGGTTGGTACATCGAAACATAGTTTCATATTTTCCAAAGAGTCTCTGAGGAGGAAGATATCAATCTTCCAAAAGTGCCTCTCACCTCCATTTGCACTATCCCAGTAAAATGCCCGCCAAGGTTAGATGATGAGGTTGCAGGAGAGAATATTGGAATGGTTGAGTCAGTATGATATTCCTCACATTTTGGATGTCTCACTCTCCAAGTTTGATGAAAAAAATAAAATCACCTTGGTGACTTAGGGTTTGAAGAGATTTGTCTAAGTGTCAATAAGCAGTTTGGATGACCACTTTCAAATGCCTACCAAATGTTGGGTGTATGTCAATAGGTTCATCAATTGGCATGGATTTGTTTTTTGTTGAAATGGATATCCATCAATACTTTCTGGATGACTTATAATGGTCACATATGCAAAATATCAATCTGCCAAAAGTAGGAAAAATACTATTTTGCATATTGAGAAACATAAGAAAATTGCCTAAGTGTTGAGAACAGGATTTCGAGAGGTTGTTTGGAAATTCCCACCAAGGTTTGTCCTTGTGAAAATAAATTTATCAAATGTCATGGATCAAAGGCCACCTGGACAAGTTTTCCAACACTTAGCCATGTCCAAGAATTTCTCCAATGTTTATCCCGAAACCCTATTTTGGCATACTTATAACTTTCTCTTCAGAAAGGATTAAGGAAAACTGAGACCATGGCTAGATAGCCAGTTCAACAAGATATAGCCTATATGGTGGTTTGGAAATTCTATTCAAACCATGAATTATGGCGGGAATTCTCTTAGAGTAGTTTTGACTACTTTTTCATACTTGGTCAATTTCCAAAGTTTCACAAAGTTGCCATATTTTTCCAGAATGATGTCAGATTACAACACTGACTTCCTGATAGCACCAAAACACCATTATGTGTCTTTCCAGCCTCACCAATATACATGACACATCATCATACTTGCGATGTCATTACTTCCTTTGTCATTCCTTTTTCTTTCACTGAGTTTACCCTGCCATCATGTCTTGGTTATACTTTTGTCATTCATTGAACTCCTTTGACATCAATGACAATCACATTCAACTTGTATCATATATTATATAAATCTTTGTTTTTTTTAATGAATTATGTTCAGCGCGGTATGTAACTATATTGATTAATTAGTGTTAATTTGATTTTGTTGATGTTTCATGAATGTCGTTAAGGCACGAATGAGCTTCCACGAGGAATGAAAACTTACCCGATGCAATTCAGTAGGTTTCCATACTACGAGCACCTACAAATAGTTCATTTGTTTGATACAATGCATATCAGGAAGAACATAATAGAATTGTTATGGCGAATATTAGATGGAAGGACTCACAAAGAAAGAATTGGAAAGATTTGTAGTGACATCCAAGAAGCTAATCACGCATTGCAAAGTGTGATCATTAATTCTAATGGTGATGGTCGTCAGCAGAATATTAGTCTTCCTTGGTGCTTGTTGGAGCAAAAGAGAAATATTGTAAAAGAGGTCATCAGAAAAATCAGGTTTTCGACGGGATTTTCGTCTAACATAAAGAATATCTTAACGAAAAAATGTGATTTTGGTGGGGTTAAAACACATGTCTGGCATACATTCATTAAGGTAATTGTGAGTTTTTAATATATTCCTTATTTGTATGCACTATTTTATTAATTTTATTCTCTTATTTGGAAATAAATAATAATTATGAGTTTTTTTATACAATATCTTCTACCTTTATCTCTCCCAGACGACTTTGACAACAACATAAAACAAATTATTTATGTTCTTGGAAAGTACATGAGGTAAGTAATGTTTTATATGGAAGATGTACTTGGTCCGTGATTTGTAGCAGAACTTATTGACATATTAAGTTTTTCCCGCAAATTTTATATATGGCTTGATATTATTTTATTGCACCATTTGTAGGTGGCTTTCCTCAACATAAATCCATAAAGAAGATATAAGATATTGGAAGAGAGAAATTTCCCGACTAATGTGTGAAATGCAACAGTATCTACCTCTAGCATTTTTCAATGCACAAGAACACTTCCTCATACACCAAGTTGAGGAGATTGAATTATGTGGACCGGTACACACAAGGTTGATGTGGATGGAGGAGAGGCAGTTGAAGTCGTTGAAGGATCTTGTTAGACAAAGAGCACATCCTGAGGGTTCTATGGTTGAGGGATATGTGGTATATCAATGCATGGTGTATATTAGTGAATATCTACCTAAATTAGCAGAAAATATGAATGTGCCTCACATTTGGCATCTCAACACCATCAACAAATTTGAAGGGGAGGTCCTATTGCGGAAAGGTACAATGAGGACCATGAAAGGTAATTATTAGATTTTGTGGAATTAATATATCATGTATTTTTCCAATTTTATTTTATCATATTGATTTGTTATTTTTTTATTAATCCTGCATATTCAAATGTATTAAACTATGCATGTAATGATAGTGAATTGTTATTTTTTCATATAGTTACTCGAGTGTGGGATGCTTTGCATTTATACATAGCAAACAACCTTGATTGGATGGAGCACTGGATAGAAGATTATGAAGAATGCTTCGGTATGTTATCATGGGAAGGGGTCAGTGAGATGATTAAAACAGTTCATTGTCATCGACATCAATTTCCTGATCTTACGTCCCAAAGGGAAGTTGATTTAGCCTATGGTTTAAAAGATAAAAAGGCAAGTAACTTGGTTACCCACATTTTTCTAGTTACTCCCATTTTTTCAATGTATTTGGTTTGTTAAGTTTTCAAATATATTTTCTAAGTCCTATATGGTGTTTATTAATTCACAATGTATTTTTTACTTGTTGTCAATGTTGCAATTGAAACATCATAAGGCTATGTGGTGTAATGGTCGTAAATTTCGTATCAAAATGTTGGATGATAAGATGAAAACCTCATATTGTGGGATAAGTACAGTGTTTAAGTTCACCATTGTTTCCTCTAGAAGTGACAGACATCCATAAGAAACTGATAATAGGTACTATGGGCATTTGGAGTACATAATTGAGTGTGATTTTAATTCCTTTAAAATAGTTTTGTTTGAGGTGAAGTGGTACAAGATACGGATGCATGAACGTGATCCTGAAAGAACTATTATTGAGCATGCTAATGGATTTACCATGGTTAATACCAGGGCATTTTAACCGGGTACAGAGCCTTATGTTCTTCCAAGTTAATGTGAGCAAGTATTTTACTCAGAGGTACCAAGTAAAGCAGGTTGGTCATACGTTGTTAGATACAATCCAAGAGAAAGACCAGTAAAGTATAATCATGTAGATGATGAAGATAATCACGAAGAAGAAGATGATGACGATGATTCAAAGCAGGAGTGGGTGTTGCAGTCAATGTGTTCGATGAAGAAGTTGAAGAGGTTGATCATCCAAATGTAGTAGACTATGATCTCATTGACGATGTCGATGACTATATTAGTGAAGATGCCATTGATGATGATGTTGATGTGAATGAGCCTTCCATGAATATGTATTATGAACCAGATCCTGATACAGATGTTGAGTTGGATGAAGAAGAAGATAAATGATATTTAATTGTTGAAGAGTAGAGGCACATGTTTATATCTTTTATGTCATGATGATCTTTATATGTTTTTATTTCCAAATGCCTTTTTTGTATGTTTTTATTTCCAAAGAGCATACCCAAGCAAATCCTTGATTTGTTGCTGAAAACCTCTTTGCGGGAAGAATTTGTAAGCCTGAAAATCAGTCTGTGGGGAGAATTTGTGAGCCTGAAATACAGTATGCGTGCATCACCTCACCTCCGCTTCAAACTTGGATAACCATGGTCGAACTTCAAACATGGGCGTCCAGCATGACGAGCGCAGCTGAAATGTGGGCATCCTCCTCTGCAACCCCAATTGAAACACATTCGTCCACATATGATAGAGTAACAGTAAAAAAATATCCATGAGAATTCTAATGCATGGAGAGATGCAAAGATGTGGCCACCAGGTACAAAAACTATCCTGAGGGAAGCATAAGTTTTTGAATTTTGTGGGGAATGTTTAGTTATGTTGATGAGGAGATAGATGAGGAAATTTCAAAATATGATGCTGGGAATACGGAACTCATAATTTTTGGGAAGCGGGTATACCTCGACCCTGATTTGGTTTCTCAAGCTACAAATATTCCACGCAGAAGGGGAGCAATTTTAAGCTCAACGAAAACCCCCGGGCAAGAGAAGAACCAGATGGTCGGTAAAATTTATGGGTGATAAGTAAATGCTTTGAGGAATGGCTTAAAATGCAAGATGTCCCTCCCGAAATATACAAAACTTTGATTCAGATTCTCCTTACCAAAATTATGAATCATCACAGGGATGACATTTCGGGTGAATGTATCCGGGTAGTGATACATTGGGTGGAAGATATACCTGTAGATATTCCTTATCTACTGGCTAAGAAAATCCACTCTTCCCTGCAAGAGAGCCAATTAAGGAAGGTTAAATTTATTTTCCCGAGCACACTTCAAAAAATTATTGATTTATGTCGACCCCGTGCTACTGAAACAGAGATTGGTGATATCAACCATCATGGAAAAATATCTTTGCCAAAACCACATGTTCATAAAACATACGTTAGGAACGTAAAAGCAAGGAAAATAATGAGGAATTGCCAGTACAGTCTCCTTAGTAGAACGAGGAATTAGTACAATATCCTGAGCGCCATGGGGAATTACCATTACACCCTCCTGAACAGAACGAGGAATCGCCAATACAAAGTCCTGAGCACCATGGTGAATTACGAGTACAGTATATTGATTTGGTCACAAATGATGAAATTCATGCTACCATAACTTTGAAAGAGTTTAAGGGGCATGTAGATAGAGGTCATTGGGAGGAGGTGACAGGCAATGAAATGGAACAAACTACTACTCACTTTTCCATTCCTCAAGACATTCTTGATAGAATTCCTCCTAAATAGTTGGCAATTAAGTATGATTGTACTTCCAAATCAGAATTAGGGGCTTCCTCTATGCATTTAGACATTGCATCATATAAGTTTGATAGTAGGTACGTGTTCATCCTATATGATAAAATGGAGCATTTCAAGGAACAAGCTTCCTATATATGCAATTGGGCAGAAGAGAGCTTGAGAAAAGATGATAATATTTTACAATGCCTAAAACAGATAGCAGCGTTGCAGAAGACAGTTGTGGATAATCATTTCAGAGTAGAAATAATTATAAAAGGGAAAGAAGAAATGGTAAAATTATTATCCAAAGAAGTAGGAAAACACACTGATGGTGCCGAAAAAGCAATTCAATCCGTGAGGGTTGTGTATGAAGATGCTTTGGAAAAAGCTAATGCTGAAGCGAGTGAACTCAAAGAAGAGTTGAAAAAAATACCACATGTTCTCAATGTACCACCAGCGAGAATAGAAATGGGTCCTTTACAGGTAATGGAGAAGAAAATTAAAGAATATGCACATGTAGTACAAGAATATCAGTTGAAGTTGAAATAGTGGGAGGGAAGCCATGGAAAAAAAGTTGGAGAATTAGAATCAATAATTTTCGATTTGAGAAAAAACATTTCTAGGAAAGCTGATAACCCGAAAGGAACAAGTTTAAAAAGGATATTTGAAACTTTAAAACTTAAAAAACAAAGTAGAGGAAAAAAAATTTCCAGTGAAGAAGGTGGTGAGGGTGAAGGTAAGGGTACCAAAGGAGACGATGGTAAGGGTAAGGGTAAGGGTAGAAGGAAAAATACACCTACAGGTACAATGTCCTTAGAAGAGCAAGAGAAGTCCTTAGCAAGTCGAGAGAAGATGCTACAAGAAAGATTCTCATTGAGCCTTGCACTAGGTGATTTGTATGCCTCATCACCGTTACATAAAGAAATGAAAGAGAAGATGGTTGGGAAAGATGAAAAAATATGGGAGTTGGAATCAAAACTCTTAGAAGGTAGAAAATTTCAGCATTTGGGATCTGATATGGAAATTCAAACACTACAATCCACAATTGATGATTTGGAGAAGGAATTAAAAGGGCCAGCTGCTATGATGAGTGCAATTCTTGTCCTTCCCAACGAGACAGAGTTGAGGGAAAAAGAGCAGGAGAAAGAAATACATAATCTGAAACGTGAGTTGACTGGAGTTAAAAATCAGTTGAAACATACCAGAGACAAATTGGAGGTCAAGGAAGAACAGGAATCAACGAAGTATAAGAAAAATTTGGAAATGTTGAACAAACTGATGGCGGAAAAAAATGTTTCGCTTCAAAATTTAAAAAAAGTTTCACAAAGAGTTAAAGAGCTTGAAAATAAATTGCAATAAGTGCCTTGTCCAACTCCAGAACAACTACAAGATTCTATGAAAGGCAAGAGAGACAATTCAAATTTTTCTTCTGCTCAAGAGGATGGATTGCAGCCATCTCTGAAACATGCTAGACATGTATAAATCAATGTATATATGTATTTATCGACAGTTAAAGAAAAAAATTTGTATGATGGGGTTTTGTATTTATCGGTATATAATGAAACATGCTTTTTAGTTGGCATATCAATGTATATATGTATTTATCGAAAGTTAATGAATTATTTTTTTGTATGATGGAGTTTTGTATTTATCAGCATATAAGATAACATTATAGATAATTCATCTCTGAATCCAATGTTTTCAGTGATCAATACAAGACTGCTTGTAGGCTGTGAAAGAAAGCATCAATCTCTTCGAAATTAATTAAATTTATGAGTGTCTCTTATTTATTTCATATTTTTTTAATTAACTAGCTGAGCAATATCTATTTAAATCTCTGGCTTGTGTGGGCATTCGAAAAACTTGTTTAGTATATATTTTTAAGCTATGTGCGGGCAAACGCATATGCTGTGTGAACATGATTTTTTTTCAACATGGAAGGTCAATTTTTCACTCATGTGACCTCCATATGGAAAATTGTAACCATGACTGGATAAATACTTCAACAAGGAACAAATACATGTCATTTGATGAATTAATTGACACACACACATCATCTGGTCGGCATTTGAAAATTGCATTTTAAACTACATATTTACCACTTGGACAAAATTATAAAATAAGTCAACATGAGGGATTTTTATTTTCACCAAATCCTGAACCAATGATACCAGATGATGTAGTACATCCCATTCAGCACAACCAAACTGATTTCCCCTTCAGACTCATCTTCTTCTGAGTTGGGCGGGCATTTTACTGGACTGGGGCAAAACAAGCCAGAGGGCACTTTTGGCATTCTGGTAACTTCATCTTCAGAGAGTTTTTGGACAAAATAATGATGTGGTTAGATGCACCAATCAACACTCTAGAGACCCATACCCTCAAAACAATTTAATCCATCAACTACTGGAAATGGCGGGCATTTTAATGAGGTCACTTACGCATTTTTACCAAAATGTTTATCAAACCCCAGGTCAATGTGATGAGATTTTTATTTTCATCCAATTTGTGGTGTGAGACACCCAATGGGTAGAGGCCAACATGGTGATTCCATCATGACCACTTTCATCCTCTGAAGCTTCTTTGTCTCTCCTCAGTGGGCATTTTCTTCTTCTAATCCTATTATTGTGGACATTTTCATAACACAACTACTTTAGGGCAGTTTTTCATCACTTAGTCAAATTCCAAAAATTATCATACTCTTGGAAACCACTATCAGAATGTAACAAAGACATCATGAGACATTAGGACACCATCATTTGTCTTTCCAACCTCATCACATCATGAGACTCATATTTTTGTCATCTGACCATCACTAAGTAAACTAAAGGTATGGCTGGATAGCCAGTCCACTAGGAAACAAGACCATGTCACCATTACAATTTACTGAGACAACCTGAGCCTCTGGCAGGCATATCAAATAGCTTCTTAACTTCTTTTGAGCATTAAAACATATTTCCTCCTATTTTGGCAGACTCCTATTTCACATGTGTGAACACCCTATGGAGACCTGAAGTCATGAGCAGATGGAAAAATTACCAAAGAATGGATCCATGACATTCGATGAATTTACTTGCACAAAGACAGCCCTTGGTGGGCATTTCCAACTGACTTCTTAAACTCCTGTTCTTAACACTTAGTCAATTTTTCATACTTTTGAATATGCAAAAAATATTTCTTCTATTTTGGAACATTGTTATTTTCCTCATGTGGTCACCATAAGAAAAACTAAGAACATAGAAATATATCCAGTTCATCTAAGAACAACCCCATACCCTCAGAAAAATTTATCATCATTAGGACAATATCTGGCGGGCGTTTCCGTGAAGCCACTTAGGCAGTTTTGCCAGTACTGGAATAGTGCAAATATAGCTGGGAGGCACTTTTGGCAGGTTGACATCTTCCTCCTTAGAGACTCTCTAGTGAGTAAAGTGACATGGTTATATGATCCATACAACACTCTAGAGACTCACATTCTCAATACATTTTTCACATCATCTTGTGAGGCATGGTGGGCATTTCCTTAAGGCCACTTAGGTAGATTTAACACCAATCCCATGGACAAATTTCTCAATTTGGTCTAATCTACCTAAAACACCCTTTTGGCAGGTCCATAAATTTTTCTTCATCCACTTTCAAGAAAATATGAAGACATGGTCAGGCAGGCCTATATCTTTCTCCTCAAGAAATATTAAAGCAAACTCAAAATCATGAATAGGTATCCAAACCAACTAGCTATAGGACGGTACCATGGTGCGGCCATTTTTCTCAAACCATGAATTGTGGCAGGCATTCTCTTAAGGCTGCTGGGATCAATTCTCTTAAGGCTGCTAGGACCAATTTTGACCACTTTTCTGAAAATTTTCCTCATGGAAGGGTGGATTTTGTATAGTTGGGTGGTCTCATTGTTTTTTGCATGGAAACCTTGGTAATTTCAGCATGGCAACTCGAGGTAAACTCTATTGTTGTAGTTTTTCTTCAAGATTTTTTTACCTTGGATATTTTAGGGTTTGGTATAACTTGGATGATTTGTAGGTATGGTTGTTGCTGGAGTGATGGTTCATTCTTGTTAACAGGGTGGTGTCTTAGCTATCTTGCTTCCACAACTACAGTTGGCTCAAGTAAGTGATTTTATTTTCCTTATGGGAATTGTAAACTGTAATGTGTAACCCTGAAATATTTTCTTTGGCTTTTGGATTTTATGAATTTATCTATGAAGATGAGGGTTGTTGTTATGCATCCCCAAGTTCTATTTTTAATCCTTACATCCATGTGATATACAATGAGTAATGCTAGTTGAATATATACATATCAACAACAACAACAAGCCCCATTATCATGATAAAGATGAGGGAAACTCAATGTATGAAAATGGAAACCACTTGTAACTCAATAGGCAATAAGCTAATTGGTGGCTAATTCACTGAAACTTAAGCTTCAAAAGGAACTCTACCTTATTGAACAATGGGCCAAGAGCATACAAGACGAATTCTAGCCCATATACACTAATGCTCAAACATGAAAAGCATATAAAAACTGGAATGAAAAATAGGATAAACATTCACGTAAAGAAGTTACTTATTGAAGAAAAAGATGACACATGAATCTCTGCCATGAAAGGATTATCATTCCTCTGCAATTCTATTCATATTTGGAAACCTTGAAACACGTTACAATGGAGAGCATATGCTCTTGAAAATTCCCAACCCTTCTCCCCTCTATGGGGAGAAATTTATACTATCTCAGTCCCCAAGGATAATCCTCGAAATAGGACATGAAATTGTTTACAGTCATAATCAACTACTAACAACTTAGAGCATGGTACTACTGCCACGGTTTACATATATTAAAACAGACATTATGTAGCTAATGTGCGTGCTCAATCTGGATGGCAGCACGTCGCTTATGTTTCTGAGCTTGCAGGTCGTGAAAACAACGATAAGGATGCTTCTGATGACTCACTGCTAACTGGGCTCGACCACTTGTTTGTCTATCGAATCAGTAACATGTCCTTCCTTGGGTGTGTGTTTCGTGCTCGAAGGCACCTTTTTACATGGTCTTCGAACTGGTAAAGGAGTTTATATCATTTCCATGCTTAGCTTTCTCCAAAACCCCCCTCTGTCCTGGTAATACTGTTGTATGAGGGGACTTGGAGAAGGGTAGTTTTGTACTCCCCACCTCCCATGGTGTGGGTTCTCCTACAGGTCATGTAGTGGGGGGTGTCTTCCACCTCCTCACCACCTCAAAAAAATTTGGAAATTGGAGTTCAGAAACGAGGCGATGAATACTTTGGACACCCACCATCCCAGCACGAGCATTCGCTCTGACCGGTTTTCGCTGAACACAATCACCATGTACCAGGACTTTGGAAGTCATGATTTCTTCCAAGGTTTCTAGGGGGACACTCCCGGGACATGGATCATGGTGTTTGGACCTGACATTCTTTGCCTTTTCACTTATGCTGACGGTGGTGTTCGAAATGGTTTTGGCTAGCCACATCCCTTTGCTTTGTGTAGAGGCCAGATTCGTCACTTCAAAGATCCGAAATTCATGATCTCCCGTTGTTTTCTATGCAAGCCACATGCCAGATCTCTGGATTCAGGAAGGCTAGTGATGCTTTGGACATGATCTTCACCTAAGGCATGTCACAAATGGTGTTGAGGGATATGATTATTGGTTAGCTCGTACATGAGGACATCCTTTCTGTACCAAACATGACCAGGACATGACCTTTACCAGGTTGAAGGGCTCCAGAGTCCAGACCATCGATCTGAGCTCATCCTGTATCCATCATACACATGTACATGGCCTTCCCTCTTTGCTATTTCAGAAATACTCAGAGGGTTTGAGGATTCCTTTGCAATATGAGCCTTTGGTACGTAGTGTCTTCGCACCAGGATCCAACCTTAACCACCTGCACAGCTTGATTCGGGAGAATCATCGTCAACCATTGATCAGTTAACTACCTTCATCGGGACCATTCGATTTCAGAGACTTTAACATTTCGTCAATCCTCCCTCATTCAATCGATCGAGCACCTTCAGATCGCGAAATTTACCACGTTCGTCGATCAACCCTGACCTCATGTCATGACCATTGATCTTTACAGTCGATATCACTTTCTGCGATTCAAAATCTCAATTTCATCTATTCTAGTTCAGATCCCGGAATTAATCACGACCGTGGATCTATCTCCGCCTTCATTTCAGCCATCTGATCCTCTCCTTTTAATGCATTTCATGATTTGGAAAAGCTTCTCCCTCCGTGCATGTTTGTCAAGCAGAATCATTTAGGGTCGTCGAGTTGGCTTTGCCTTGATCTCGACCCTCCAACACTTATCCCTTTAACGGACCCCGCGAAGATGATGATGAGGGCGATGATGATAACGATGATGAATATGTTGATTAGGAAGAGGGAGATGACGACGACGACGACGATGATGATGATGATGATGATCAACGATGGTGGTGGTGATGATGACGATAGCAATGATGATGATGATGATGAGGGTGAGGATGAGGATGATGATGACGAGGATGAGGATGATGAGGATGAGGATGATGAATAGGATGAGGATGATGAAGATGATGATCATGATTATCATGATTACCATGATGATGATTAGGATGAGGATGATGATGATGATGATGATGATGATGATGATGATGATGATGAAGATGATGATGATGGTGATGGTGATGATGATGAATATGATGATGAAGATGATGATGATGATGAAGATGTGATGATGATGAAGATGTGATGACAAGATATTTACCTTGGTCTTCACTAAATTGTTCTGAGCTTCGCCAACATTATAATAGAATGGTTATGAGTGATTATTCACTCCTATAAAGAATGCACTTTATGGAACTACCAAACTGCTCAGTTTGGATCTTCCTCTTTTAAGACACCGAACTAGGTCCATAAGTCTTGATTCTTCGTGTGCACAAATCTAAGAATAGGAGGCTTCACAGGGCCCAATAAGTTGTATTTTTTTTTACTACTTCCTCGGATCATATTGAATTGTCAGATTAGTCCTTGGAATGGGTGTTAGGAGAAATCCTTAATTTTTCATTCAACTGGTTGCTCCTCCTATCATGTAGACGTCTTCATTCACTGAGCTCCCCCTGAAATTGCGATGATGAAGATGATGATGATGACAAATATGATGAAGATGATGAAGATGATGACGATGATAATGAAAATGATGATGATGATGATGATGATGATGAAGATGATGATAATGATAATTGATATGCTGATGAATTGGATGACAATGATGTTGATGATGAATATGATGATGAAGATGAAGATGTTGATGATGATGACGATGAATATGATGATGATGATCAAGATGATGATGGTGATAACGAAGATGTTGATGATGAATATGATGATTATGATAATGATGATAAGGAAGATGACGATGATGAAGAATATCATGATGACGATGATGGCGACGACGACGATGATGATGATATTGATGAAGACGATGAAGACGATGGTGATGACGATGACAAGGATGATGATCATCATCATCGTTGTTGTTGTCATCATCACCATCATATTCGTCGTCTTCATTGTCATCATGATCATCGTCATCGTGTTCGTCCTTAAAGGGACTTATGTATAGGATCTCACTATAAGCAATGCAACCAATACAAATTATGACAAAATCCTTGTTAAATTAAATTAAATTAAATTAAACTACACTAAATTAAAACATAGTAGCTATTTAACTCTAATTAATTTAAAATGAAAGAAAATATAAAATATGCAAATAAAAAAAAAACCCAAAATAAACGAAACAAAAGATAAATATGCAAAATGAAAAAACCAAACAAAACACAAAATATAAAATATGCAAAGAAACAAACAAAAAACGTAGAATTCAAAAACACCTGCGCACTAGCTCATTAGCAAAACAACAACGAACAATTTCACTCTTGCGCACTAGTTCATTAGCAGCATCTAGAGCAATAGTAATTTGATGAGCATAGTAGTGGTAAATCTAGGAGCAGGGGATACCAGTCCAGAGGATACCGATGTTCCCAGTGGAGGCAATTCGGCCACAGTCTAGAGGATAACAAAACAATTTGGCCGTAGTCCAGAGGATACTGGGGTTCCCAGGGGAGGCAATATGGCCGCAATCTAGAGGATAAAAAAGGGCCCAATGAATTTTGTAACCCATTAATCCTAGCAGCGTAGGAATTTGGGAAAAATACGTCAAATTTCTGAACCAATACGGATTCGGTACAGTCATACTGAAATTATAAAAAAAAATTGTGCTACCATCGCTTCTATTATCAGTGGATCTAGTAAGAGTTTTCTATTATTGGAGCATCTGAAGCTCCTCCTTTAATTTGGGGAAAAGACATATGGGTTGAGCACTGCAAGCCAGTCATGCTCGTCTACAATTTTATGAATTATGGCACAATTTGCAAGCTTTTGTAATTTTATTCTATTTAATGGTTCAGAATAATGTGCAGAGTCCTGTAGGAGCTATAATCTAAATTGGTTCAACTGATTCTGTCAAAACTTTGAACCTGAGACATGTTGCTTCTAAGAATTTAATTTTTCTTTAACAATTAGTTTTACCTCGATTATGGCACAAATTACAAGCTTTTGTTATTTTATTCTATTATATGTCTGAAACATTCTATAGAGTGCAAGCTTATGTAATCTTATTCTATTTAATGGTATAGAACAGATTCCTCTATGAGCTATAAATTGAACTGGTTCTGTCAAAACTTGAACGTGATACCTCTTTCTCCTTTAAAGACGCATTTAATCTCGCTTTGATGGTCAGTTTTACATGGATTATGGCACACTTTTCAAGCTTTTGTGATTTTTTTCTATTATGGGTCTAAAACATTTTGTAGAGTACCATAGGAGCTGCAATTATAATGACTGGGTACAATCAACCTAAGACCTATTTCTCCTTTAAAGAATCATTTTATTTTATTTTTATGTTCACTTTTACTTGAATTACAACACACTTTGCAAGCTTTTCCCATTTACTAGTTTGGATTTTAGAACAATATATAGTTCCCTGGGACTCGTGGACTATAATTTGAATTGACTCCAGTAAATTGACCCTCATACCTCTTTCTTATTTAAAGACACATTTGATACAAGTATTATTTTTCAACGACACTTATATATTTTTTCCTCTATTTGGCATATACCATGGTAGTTAGTGTGGTCGCCTTTGTTTGGCATATCTCAAAGAGTCCGAAGGTTATCAAGAATATTGTAGCCTGTGTGTGTCTTTGTTAAACCTTCTACGAGCATTTCTTCCTTAAATATATGCTGTGTAATTTCGATCACATCATATCTTCCAAAATACTATCCTTAAATCCTTCTCAACATATGCAGAATTCCCTTTATAAATTTATATTTATTAATTTCATGTAGCTTACTCTTTTATTTCACCAAGACTGTATAGGCATACTTTTCTAACTTTTGGCAAACTTATATCTTTCACATCTTGACCATCTTTAAACAAACTAAGGGTATGGCTAGGTATCCACCTCAACTAGGAACAAGACCATGTCACCTTAAAACCTTACTAACAAACACACAATCTCTGGTAATCACTTTAAAATGGTCTTTCAAACTACTCAATTCAACACTTAGTCAATTTTGTCAGACCCTAGTCATTACTGTGCCAGGAGGAATTTTGGCAGACTCATATCTCACATGTGTGAACACCCATAGGGAAACTGAGATCGTGAGTGGATGCCCAGATCATCAAAGAATGGACCCATAACATCTGATGAATTTATCAATTAAAGATATGACTTTGGTGTGCATTTCCAAGTGGCCTCTCAACCTCCTGTTTTCAACACTCTATCAATATTTCATATTTTTGGATATGCAAGCTAAAGTTTTTACCTCTTTTAGCAGGCTGATATTTTTCTCATGTGGTCACCATAAGAAAAAATAAGAACATGGATGGATAGACAGTCCATTAAAGAACATGCCTATACCTTTTGATGAATTTATCATCACTCAGACAGGCTTTGGCAGGCATTTCCAAATGCCTCTTCAACCTTGTGATTTGACACTTGGTCAATTTCTTTAAACCCTAGGTCTCAAAGGTGATTTCAATTTTTCATTAAACTTGGAGTGTAAGACATCCAATGGATGGAGGACAACCAGATGAATCCATTAAGACCAGTTTCATCCTCCGGAACTACTTTCTCTCTCCTCGACAGGCATTTTATTGAAGTATGATGTAAAAGCTGCTTAAGACCCTGTTTTGGAAGATCCATAATTTCTACCTCAGGTACTTTCAGGTCAAAGTAAGAACATGGTCAGGTAGAAAACATAGCCACCTATAGGATTCCCATATGGTGCAGGCATTTCTTTCAACCCACAAATTATGGCAAGCATTCTCCTAGAGCAACTTGTCTAATTTGACCAAAAAGAACTTCTATTGGGAGGCATGTATCTTCTTCCTCGAAGAGTTGTTTTGAGAACTGGTGCCATGGTTGGATATATACTTCAACCAACTATGGGATGACAAGCCATGGTGGGAATTTTCTCCTTCTTATGAAATATGGTGGGCATTTTCATAAGACTACTGCTTTAGGACAATTTTTCACCACTTAGTCTTTTTCCAACTTTATCATACATGCCTATGCCCATCAACAGTTCTATGTAACTTAGCCGTTTCTAAAGCCTTAGATATTGATGGGTCGTCGTTAGGGAAACTATCCCATTGAAGTGATAAGGATTTGAATAACATAGCCTTTTTATGGGGTCCAATGAGCCCTTACTTATCTCGGATCGAAACTGGATATTCTTTTCCATCTACTATACCTTTTCCTATTGTTTCCCTTGGCTTTGAGGTTGAAACTATAGAGAAAGGATAGTTGTAGGTCTCATCCATTGTCACAAGAAATCAATACTTAGTTACTACTTGTGTTAATTCCTAATGAATAATGAATGGCATGTTACACTTTGGAATGTTAGTTCCTAATGAATAATGAATGACATGTTACACTTTGGAATGATGATCGTTAATCTTATTTTTTTTAAATTAAAATTGCATGTTTTTGTATTTATAAGTTGCCTATTCCCGTATTTTAGTCGTACTTGATTTTTTTGTTACGTATTTTTTTTGTAACGGTATTCGAATCCGTACTCGAATATTGCTACTATGGTTTTGACTGTTTACTTTGTATTTTTTGAGGATTTATATGAAATATAGGTCGTATTTGAGGTGAAAAATGACCCATGACGGGCATTTTTTCCATCAAATGCTAGCCTTGAACCCCTCCATTGCCTGTTTGATAGAGAACGGGCCTGAAACATACCATCACGACCAAACAAATTCGGGATTTCCCTGTTGTAGAACACCGTAGCAATTGTAAGAAAATGGTCTTGAGTAGTGTAAGACTATTCAGGGTTGTGATAAGACGATTCTGGATCCAACATTGCCCTATATGCGTCCATGTGCAAAACCACTCAAGACTACCTATAATTGGTCTAAATTTGGTGGCATTTCACAATGTTATCCTATTTAAAAAAAACAGGCACATAGTTAGAGAAGGAGTACCTTGCACGAGGAAACTTTCATATCAAACCACTATGGGAGAGGGAGTGTTAGACTAACGTCGCCAAGTTTCGGTGGGAAATCCATGAATGAAGCAATATGACCAACGCCCATTCCAAATTGAATCCCAAACATGATCTATATGAGGGGTAACCCCATACCTCTTTGCATGCAATAACTAGTCAAGTGACCCAAGAAACACACTTCTATATTCGTGTTGTGAACAAATTCCAAACCAAAACAAATCGTGTCTTATACTTAAAAATAATTCAAATATAAATAACTCTAAAATAAATTACACCTTTGAGAGAAAAATAGATTTTGGTAAAGTTTTTGGGAAGAAAAAACTTTTGATATTAAAACATTGCAAGTAAATATATTTGCATGCTAAATTATATCCGCTTGGTAGCTTATATTCTTGTTTTATCGAGTGTAGGTACCACCAAATAGGTATCTAACAAATCTATCTTCCTTGAGTGATGGTTAAGATATACTAGGAGAGGTTGAAAGTACTGATACGTGTTTTACTAGATCTACCGCTTCTATATCAACTAGATCTGAAAAGGTAAGGAAAAGATTTCATAGATGCATGCAATATTTTATTGCCAACAGAGGGTCATGTAATTATGATGTTGAGAGCATAGGTGACATTGAGTTTCCCTTGAGGTATAGAAATCTAGTGCAACGATGGTTACCTAATAAGCTACCTCAAGTGGACACAGATTTCTTCATCAATGGGAGGATGTATCACATTGCTCCTTCGTCCTTACATGTATTGGGGATATTTTCCATGGATGGCATAAAGGTCGGCTATGGCAATGTAACTGAATTGATGGAGTATGTCGGACCATTATACATATACAATAACTGGTTGATCTTGGTCCAATATACTCGAAGTATGAGGAGATACGGAATTGCCACAAATTGTATACAACTAGCATAACACAATAAAAACAAAGGGGTGATTATGTATATTGATGGGAGACCAAAAGCATCCAAAAATGTTGTTGGCTTTATAAATAGTACACAGCCAGTGACAGCAACTAAGAAACCAAATTTCGAATTTGAGGGATGCGAAGAACATCGTATATTTGTATGTGCAACAAAAAAAATACTTCCAGGTGAAGAGTTGTTAATCAATTACAACTTAAATCGAATAGATGTGGCTTCCACGGTCCAGGGTAACTGTGGAATTTCACACACTATGCTTCATCAGGTAAATACTAAATATAGTAATTAAACATGACTACAATAACTAAATGTTTCGATTTTTTCTATTAACATTCGATTTCCACCATTGACATTCGCTTTTTTCGTGTATATTATGAATATTTCCATGTGATAACATGCTTATTACACTGTTATGTTTATCTCATTTTTTTATGTTACAATTATTGACTCAAATTTTATTGATTGATTTATTTTGTTAGGGTGGCAGTAGTGGAAAGCCACATGTTGCTTCCACAGTCCAGGGTGATCGTGGAAGGTCACAATCTATGCCTCATGAGGTAAATGTTAAATATAGTAAATAAATATGACCTCAATAACAAAATGTTTCAGCTTTTTCAGATAAATTCGATTTTCATTGTTACCATTCGCTTTTTGTCGTGCTTATTGAGAATATTTCCATATGATAACATGCTTATTACATTGTGGCAGGGTCTGCTCATCCCCATGGAGAAAAACATGTATCTCCTCCTTCGGAGGTAAAAGTAAATATTATTGTAGTATCTCATTTGTGTTTATGTTACAATTATTGACTCAACTAAATATAGTAACTAAATATGACTACAATAACTAGAAAATCCAACCCCTGAATATTTCCATGTGGCAACATGCTTATTACACTGTTGCAGGGGTCTACCCATAGTCGTCATGGAACAGAACGCGTGTCCTCTACTTCCATGGTCCAGGGTGACCGTGGAAGGTCACAGTCTGTGCCCCATCAGGTAAGTGTTAAATATAATAACTAAATGTTGAGATTTTTTCTGTTAACATTCAATTTCCACTGTTACCATTCACTTTTTTGTGCTTATTGTGAATATTTCCATATGATAACATGCTTATTACACTGTGGCATGGGTCTACTCATCGCCATGGAGCAGAACATGTATCTTCTCCATCGAAGGTAAAAGTAAATATTATTGCAATATCTCATTTTTGTTGATGTTACAATTATTGACTCAACTAAATATAGTAACTAAATATGACTACAATAACTAGAAAATCCAACCCCAAAATATTTCCATGTGACAACATGCTTATTACACTATGGAAGGGGTCTACCCATGTTCATCATGGAACAAAACGCGTGTCCTCTACTTCTGAGGTAAAAATAAATATTATTGCAATATCTCATTTTTTATTATGTTACAATTATTTTCATAAAGTTTATTTATTGATCTATTGTGTCAGGGTGGCGCCAGTAGAAAGGCACCTATTGCTTCCATGGTCCAGGGTGACCGTCGAAGGTCACACTCTATACCCCGTTAGGTAAGTGTTAAATATAATAATTAAATGTTTCGATTTTTTCTGTTAGCATTCGATTTCGACTGTTGGAATTGGCATTTTTCTGTGCTTATGTTGAATTATTGATTGATTTAACGTGTCAAGGTGAGGACCGTGGAAAGGAACCTGTTGCTTCCACGGTCTAGGGTGACCGTGGACAATCACCCACTAGAAGTAGATCAGTACGAATTGACCGTGGGAAGTCACCGGCCACAACATTGCATCAGGTAAGTGTTAGTTCTTAATAGTAACTAAATTTCATTACAATAACAATGTTTGAATGATGTTAAAATTATTTTGCTTAATTTTATTGTAAGATGAATGTAGTCCATTGCACTTGATCTGGGTGATGAGGAGATTGAGGATGAAATTTACTATTTCATAGACCCTATGGATACTATAAAGAAGGCCCTGAAAAAGGAAAACATAGAAATTATTTCCTTGGCTTGCATAAGGCCCATGACACAGGAGATTGGGGCAAGGATTGAAGAGATGAAAGAACAAATAAAATCTTATGGGGTAAGTGGAATATTCACATTTTTTTAAGCTATGACATGATTTCATATCTGATATTATGTTTTCTATTTTTCCAAGTGATCTGATAAAGTAAATTTTTTCATTTGTAGGAATTTTTACAAGCCGTGACTAGAGAAACTACCGAGACAGGTATAGGTGGCAGCGATGCTCCAATCCAGCAACAACACCGAAAAAGCAATGTACCAATGAGGCTTTTTGACACTCCTTCGGTTGGCCTCAAATCCATTGATGAGGGAACCGATTTTGATTAGCATGACATGCCGAAGCATGATGAGATGGAGCCTAGGACTCCACATGGCTCCAGAGATGAACCTAGTGTAGATGACCAAGAAACTTTTCTTGGAGCAGCATGAGTTAAAAGCATCGAATCACTAGATCTTACCTTTCTGGTGGATGACACTTGTGTTCCAATCAAGATTTAAAATATTGTAGGTATTTATTAATTAATTTATTCATTTTAATCATGAAATTGAAATGGACATACGCTGAAATTATTATAAATTAATGGATTACACGTTTCTACAGGAATTTGAATGACAAAGCATTGGGGCTATTTGTTCCCACCATTCGCACACGGTGGAATAGCCAAGATAGCACAAAGAGAGATGTATTGATAGACCACATGGTAAACTTGTTTGCAAATACATTCAACAAGAAAGTGGTTGCAAAGTTAGTCGGCGAGAATTTAAAATATACCAGGGCCCAATATAGGGATAAATTGCAACTTGACCTCAAGCATGAGCGCCCTCCCATGGTTCCGAAGAAAGAGTGGAAGGCACTCATAGAGGATGCAAAGGAGAACTTGCTAAAAAGACAAGGAAAGCAACCACGGCCTGGAAAAGCAAGGTACAACACATATCATATTTTTAGTGAAATATTCTCATTTATTTTTTTCTTTTTTGTTTTAAGCAAGAATTCTGATATCTAACGCTTTTCAAAATTTTCATATATAGGCTACTGGACACCTCCAAAGAAACCAAGGCTATAGTGGAAAACCACAGGCAACATAGACTGGGCCAGGGTGGCTATAGAAAACTAAGAGCCCGAATCATAAGAATTAAATGATTAATTGTGGGGAATATTTATTTGAAAGTAGCGAACAAATATATGTTTTTGATACTGGAAATTTTATATGTGTTATGCATTGCAGGGAAATACGTTCCAAGATGCTGCCACCGAGGAAGACCTAAATCTTGATTTCAAGTATGGTTTTAAAAGTGTCATTGAATATCAGAAAAGCTTGGGGCAGACTCCAATCTCCCCAATGACGAAGATGCAGGTAAATAAAATGAATAAGGACATCATTGCAGTATGCTATTAAAGTCTATTCAGATTTGATTATATCACCCATAACTAGATATTTATGTTTTCTTTTAAGAAACAGTGCAACCGCAGTAGTGAATCCAGCGGTACTCGACACATACCAGCTGATGTTGGGGTGTGCATGTCCCATGATAGTGGGGAGCATAGCGTCCATTCTGGTATGTGTGCTTTGGAAATAGAAATATCTACTGTGATTATAAATATTTATTTCCTGGCGTATACTTATAAATTTTCTTCTTTCAATGGAAGACCGTGAAGCTCAGGAGGGTGAACTGCAAGAGGAATTAGCAAGTAGAGAAAAAATTAACACACCAGCTGTCACAGCTACATAGACAAGTAAAGAGAAATATTGTAATTTTAATCAAAATGATGAACTATTAATTTGAATAATATTTCAACATATCAATATGCCCATTTTCGTTGTTGCAGTTGACGCCCCTTCAGAACTGCCTCCACGCCCTACTCAACGAAGTACAAGAAGTATGATACATGAGGGCATGGAAACAAAAACACTAGTAGGACATGGATTTGTAGATATTCCACCAAATGATGATGATAATATCCCAATTATCATCAGTTATTACAATGCAAAAAAACAGAAATCAAAGAAAAAATAGATGTATAAACATATGACTTGTATTTGGATGTATATCGATGGTGTTAGTCTAAAACATTGTTTATATGAATTACCTCATTATGCTTCAATGTTTTTATGTTTTTATGTTTTTATGTTTATATGTTTTGATGACTAGCCTAGTTATGCATGAATGTTTATATGTTTTCTATGTAAACGACATCATTTATTGGGTATGGGGAATTGAGAGCGATGTGAGGGGGGGGGAGGGGCCATATGAGCTTCCACCTTCATGTGGTTGGCCTTGTTCAGTAGAGAATATAAACTATTCTTGAAACAAAGAGGAGCTCAATAACGTGTAAATACTCTTTTATTACTAAGCATTAAAGATGGTTGTAAATTTTTAAATGCATGTCTATTTCTTAAAAAAATGTTAATAAATGTAACATTTCACAGTTCATTGATCTCTATAGGACTTTGTAGTAGGATTTAAATCACTGTTTATTTGCTTATATATTATTTACTCGTATAAAAATTCTGTCTTTCATGATTTATGCAAGTCTTGGTGATGGACATGCATCTCGTGGACAACTCTTATCAAGTTGTATGGGCGAATGGATATGGCGAAAGGACAATGATAAGGTAAGGGTTTTGATGTGTTCTTTATCCTTAATGTGTTTGTCTTTATCCTTAAATTCTATTTCATTCTATTAAGATACAAGAGATATGACCAATAGTAAATAACTACTTTTAGACTATCATCCAAACTAGGAGACAACCTTCAACATAAAACAAAAATGCTTCTTAGTAACATAGAAAAATAGAAGAAAAATCACGTAGAATAAATTAGGCTTTTTGCGAACCTTCTTCCTATAATTTCGGCATGATGAAACTGTAGGTTAAGAAATTTTAATTTTTCAAACCCTAATTGTTCATCTATCTTTCAAAACCAAATTTTCTGAGTTGTATACTTGTAAATATTATTCTTAGGTTATTTGTGTTTCTCTTAGGTTTCGGACTTAATTTTTATGTGTTTTTGTAACTTTTATTTTATCAAAAAAGAATGCCCTAAAAAAAGAATTTATGTGTAAAACCCTAAAAATGCAGACTTGCTGCTCCCACAATCTGACCCCTCTCCTTTATCAAACACAGGTCTGCAATATGTATTGCCGACCTCGTATGCCCTAGCTACCTTCTCTGCACACTCAAAACAAAAAACAAGTTAGTATTGCAAACTATTTAGATAGTGGTGTATTTTGTAAAATATATCTTATTGATTGATTAGTTTTCTGCCCTGTTCGCATTAGTTTTCTGGGTAAATGTAAGTCTGATTTTTTACTGAGATCTGGAACCTTACATCTCTGAATGCACAGTGATATAATTCTCACATTATTTTACTAAGTATTGTTTTGGATTTTCTTAGTACTAATTATTGCTATTGAGAGCTAGGTGATGGTAAAGGACTTAATGATTTTATATTTCAGAGCTTACATACAGGATCGAGTGAATGATCATAACATTATGATTAGCTTGGCACTAAATTTTCATTAAGTTAGTATTTTATATATATGCTATCACATACACAGATCTGGAAATCATATGCTAAATAGCACTTTAAATGATTAACATTGGTTATTGGTTGCACTATTTTACACGTTCTGATTACTGTGATGATAAACTTTTAGTTGTTGGATGGAACATATGTGGACCATAAATTCATATGCCTAGATCTTCAAAGATAGCAGATAAAGTGATGTTATTACATGAGGAGTGTCTCCAAGGAAATTATGATATGGTTTCTAAACTACAAATTGCATGCTCAACTATGCAACCTACTTCTCAGTGCCAAAAGGTAATTTACGATGATTTTTTTGCTACATGAGATCATTCCTAGTAACAGAATAGAAATAAGTTGTCAATTTTTTGTCGACTAACATGTATCTTTCCCATCATGTGCTTAGGGGACGATTTTTATCTTATGGGCATATTTGATACTAACTTGACCAATTTTGGCCATGCTTGAGGTGGTTGCATAAGAAGGATCAACTTTTCATATTCACCTCTTCCAATAATGAGCAACATCAAAACAACTTACCACCAGTTGGCACTACAAATATCCTACACATATTTTCCTGGTGAACAACTACTCTTTTTCCCTAGGGGTTGAGTTATTTTTTTATTATTTATTTATTTTTCAATAAAGATGATTTTGATGCACCTTATGTTTTTTGTAGTATGATTAATTATCACTATTAGCTCTTCACATGTAGTAGAGCAAGTGATGATATTTCACGAGGAGTGTTTCCAAGGCAATTATGATATGGTTTCTAAACTACAAATTGCATGCTCAACTGTGCAACCTACTTCTGATCAATGCCAAAAGGTGATTTATGATGAATTTTTTGTTATATGAGATCATGCATAGTAAAAAAATAGAAATAAGTTGTCAATTTTTTGTTGATTAACATGTCTCTTTCCTATCATGTGCTCAAGGGACTTTTTTTTTCTTTCGAACATATTTGGTACTAACTTTGACCAATTTTGGCCATGCTTGAGTTGGTTGCATAAAAAGGATCAGTTTTTCATTTTCATCTCTTCCAGAAATTGCAGGCTTGGCCTTCTCTGTCTTCATTTACACATGCAGGATTCCTCGGTCTTCAAATCTCGGGCTCCCTTCATCTTCAGAACATGGGCTTCCTTTACTTCTGAATTATGGGATTCTTTAAGCTTATGCAGGTATCTACAGGCCTTTGCGGGCTTCTTCCAAGATATGTGGGCATCCTTTCAAGCCCTTGTGCACTCTTTAAGCCCTGGTGGGCTTAACCTAATTTCGAATCACAATAAGCTGGTCCAATCCCAGTGATGCCTACGTCTTTTATCAATGGTATTTTTTATAGATGTACCCCCCTACCTTATCATAGAAATCACCTCTCAATGGTGCCTAAAATATCATTTAATTAATGTTTATACGATCCCTGTGGTGCTTACAACGTATTTTATCAATGGTATTTTTATAGATGTACCCTCCTACCTTGTCATAGAATCCGCTCTAAGAGGTGCCACTTTAGCCTCTAATTATGTATTTTAGCCAATTATTATGAATTTGTGCATCCTAAAGGGAAAACAATTTTCAAGCAATAATTAGGGTGCTTAGGGCCACTTTGGGTACTTTTTAAATCATTATGCCTTATATTTTAGAGTTAGTTAACACTTTTTAACCTCCCCCCAGAACTTCCCATTTATTTTTTTCCCTTTTACTTCAATATCTTTTTTCTCATATCTTACTTTCTCGATATATTTCTTTTCTATAAATCACCTTTCTTGTGTTATATTTTATCCATTTCTTTGTCTTTAAAATACACTATGTATTTTTTCACAAGCACTTTTTGAAGATCCAAAACCGTGGAAATGAAGGTGCCTTTCCATGGTTTTTTAAAACAATTTTGAAACCTCAAGGTTTCGTCTCAATATCGATGAACTTTCGTCGCAGGTATTGCAAAACCGTTGAAACCCGGGGTGGATTTCCAGGAATACCTTCACTATAGAGACGACGCTTCTTGGAAAAATTACCGTTCAACTTGCAGATTTTGTCGAAAGTGATTGGGTTTCCACGTCTTTGCGTTGAAGAAATTTCTATTCAAATTCTAGAATTCGTCGATCGAGAGACAAAAGTTTGTCGCAAGTGTTCCATGGTTTTTCATGGAAACAAAATTTTTCCTAGCATTTTTTTACCCTATTTTTGTCGTTATAAGGACGAAAATTTTGTCGATAGAGCGACGAATGTATGGAAGAAAATTCTATTCAAATTCTAGAATTCGTCGATAGAGAGACAAACATTCGTCGAACGTGTTCCACGTTTTTTCGTGGAAACCAAATTTTTCTTAACAGTTTTTTGACATATTTTCGTAGTTATAGGGAAGGAAAACTTTGTCGATAGAGCGACGAAACTTAGAAAATGAATTAAAAAAATAAATTTCAAGGCCGCCATATAGAAGACACGTGGTGGCCAGTTTTCATCTATATATCAACGGCTTATAAAGTTCATCATTATATCCACGAAATAAGCACCACGAAACATTGCGACCACTATTGTCGCAAGTGAGACGAAAAAACATGGAAATAGTAATGAAAACCCATCACAATTTTGATATTATGTATTAGTGTGATGGAGGATTGAAGTGGTGGAGGCCCAAGTGGAGGAATTGGTTTCTCGGGTTCGAAGAAGTGCCGACAGAAGTTGTCACTATTGTATCTCCGTTTTATTAATAGAAATATCCATTTCCCATCCAATACATGTGCATAAATATAAATCTTGTGTCCATGGATGTATTTACTTGCTTATACATGATTGTTTATATATGCATAAAAAGATGTTGGATATGCTTCTAAGTCTTAGGATACCGGGTTGACATTTAAAACAGTGAGCTCTGATTTACGACAGTAGATTGGGCCAACATTTGGTGTTGTTGTCGGGGAACGATATTTAGAAATAGACATAGGAAGTTTCATCTCCTTTAAAAAAAAATACAAAAACACAGAGCATAATTTAGTTTTTCATTTTATGTCAAGACGGAGAGACAAAAAAGGAAGATTTATTAAAAACACCCCAAAAATAAAGACAACAGAGAATTATTCATCTTATAAGAAAAGATTCATTGCAACAACTGTTGATACTTTCCAAATGGCTGAGGAAGAAACCTCTAACAAAGGAGGACTAACTACAGAACAATGTAGAGAGTATGAAAGAAGAATGGAGATGGAAAAAAAATGAAGAGAGATCGTTGAGAAAGAAGTATTTAGAGGACCAACTCCAGAACAACGAAGAGAGTATGAAAGAAATTTAGAAGCTGAAAACAAAATACAAGGAGACAGAAGAAATGAGAGGGAAGAATATAGAAGAAATGAAAGAGTAGAAGATAGAGGAAATGAAGAAGAACAGGAAACTACCTTTCGATTTCCAATCTTATATACTAGTATCATCTTAGGAGAAAAGGTAAAGATGAAAAACATTCCACCATCCATTTTACCCAAATTTTATGGTATGAATTCTGAAGATCCTGACTCATTTTTGTTTGAATTTGATATTTTATGTCGTACTTATGGATATACTGATGATACACATAATCTTCACCTATTTCCTGCTACTCTTAAAACTGTTTCACTGAAATGGTTCATGGGATTAGGAGAACACATTATCACTAGTTGGGATGACATGAGAAAGTTTTTTCTTAAAAAATATCAAGCATATTGTAGATCTAAAGATTCAAAGGAGTATATTTTTAAGATGTCTCAACAGGAAGATAAAATTCTGGAAGAATATCTTGAGATATTTCTGTATAATCTAAAAAAATCTAAATATACTTCTTTAACTTCAAACATCATCAGAACAATCTTCTTGAAAGGTATCCAAGATGAGTATCTTGATGTTCTTAATGTTATGGGGAAAGGATATGTTTCGTACTTACCTTTTGATGAAATTACAGAGTTATGTCAAAAGTATTCAAGAGGAAGAGATAGAAAAGGGAAAAGAGATATCATTTCAAAAACAACTAAGTCAGCAACCAGAAGTATATAAAGAGTTGAGTTTGGAAGCTTGTTAGAATATTTTAAAGATGATCTTCTAAGTACTTTAGGGACACAAGTAGAAGTCTTAAAAACTAAGAAAAGACAAGAACAACAAGATCAACCTCTATCAATTTTTTGTCCTAAATGTAGGAAGAATCATCCATTGAAAGAATGTCCTTTAAGTAATGTTTAGATTTGTGGGTTATGTGCAGAAAATCACAAGACTGATGAATGTTCTAGGTTGAAATAATTACAAGCAACTCAGTTGGAATAAAATAAAAGCATGGAGTCTCTTTACCTTCTGTCACATAAAAAGGCCATGGCAGCCACGTTTTCCAGGTATGTCTCAAGACCCTATGCAACAATTCTTTCCAAGTTATCAATATCCTATTCAAAATACGTGGAATGCACCTATGCCTTGGAAGACTTGGTCTCCTCAGCCAAACCAAAACCATCTTGTCCAAAATTTGCGACGATATGATCATGGAAACCAAACGTATCAGCAGGCCTTCCCACAGCCTTACCAACAATATTTTTCTTACCCATAATACCAGCAGAGTCAACCTTCATTTCCTCCACACCCAAATCCTACTCCTCAATTGACCCAACCTCAACAACTTCAGCTCCCATCTAACCAACCTCTACCTCGACCAACTCAGTTACCATCCCATCCAGTACCAAATCCTAATAATAGAGTGGAAAAACCCATGTATAATATAGATGAAGGAACAACAGTTTCACACTCAATCCTTCCTATTTCAAATATCCACTGCAGGTTTGGAAAAATATTAGAAAAAAGAATCCCCTCTTCTCATAGAAGAACAAATAGAAAAAGAGAAAATTCCAAAAAATTCTAATACATAAAATTTGCGGCTAGAGAAACAAACTCAGAAGAAAAAAAATTTCAGTTTCTCTTCCCGAATTTGATGTCTTAGATGAATTAACAAATGTCTATGTAAAAATCCCCTTACAGCAAGCTATCAAAGATATCCCAATCTATACAAAAGCAATTAAGGAGTTATGCTTAAACAAGACTGGCAGACGAAAGAAGGATCCACAAACAATTCATGTAATTGGAAATTTTGGCAGGCTTAATGTCAAACACTGTTTTTTTTAGAAATATGTTGATCCGGGAATTCCAATGGTAACAATAACAACCAATAATTTTTTAATTTCAAAAACCCTAATTGATTTAGGTGCATCTATTAATGCCATGACACTGGAAATGATGAAATATCTAGATTTGAAGAACCTTAGACCAACTACTACAATCCTTGAGCTAGCTGATAGATCTAAGATAGCACCAGAAGGGATACTTGAAGATATCATAGTTTCTCTATATTCCTGGGAGTATCCAGTAGATTTTGTAGCTATTCAACAAAAATCTAACTTAGGGGCACATCCATTGATTCTTGGAAGACCCTGGTTAGCTACAGCCGATGCTTTTATTGGTTGCAGAGCAGGAAATATGATTATCTCTCATGGAATGGAAAGGAAACAGATTACACTTTATCCTTCTGCTCAAAGACCCTCTATAACAGACCAGTTATCTTGGATTAATGAAACAAAGGAGCAACAAGAAGAAGTGATTATATTAAGTATTAATCAAGCATTCTATTTTTGAGAGGAGAATAATGAAGATTTGCTATATTACTTTATTTCTGAACCTGATATCTCTGAACAGTTAAGGAACATGCAATATATTACTGCAGATCAGGTTTTAGGGAAATATTTTCAAGAAAATTGTACAATTGATTCCTTGGAAACAACATTTGATGATATTTTTTATGTTCATTCCATTACAAATGCTCAAATCAAAACCATCGAGATCAGTCCTGGAAAATACTTAAATATTGGTGCACATCTTACATTATTACAAGAAGAAAAGTTGATTGCATTACTAAATAAGTATCACAAAGCATTTGCTTGGGAGTACACTGACATGCCCAGAATTCATCAGGAAACATGTGCTCACCATATTTATACAGACAATAACATAATACCTATAAGGCAACCTCAATGAAGGATGAACCCTATACTGAAAGAAATAGTCAAAGAAGAACTACAAAAGTTGTTACAAGTAGGCTTCATCTACCCTATTTATGACAGTCAATGGGTTTCTCCATTAGTTGTTGTTCCTAAGAAGAATGGAAAGTGGAGAATTTGTGTGGATTACAGGGAGTTAAACAAAGCAACGCTTAAAGATTATTTTCCATTACCGTTCATTGATCAGGTATTGGATGCACTAGCTGGAAAATGATATTTTTCATTCTTAGATGGATTCAATGGATACAATCAAATCAGAATTGCATTAGAAGACCGGGACAAAACTAGTTTCACATGCCCCTGGGGTACATATGCCTATAAAGTTTTACCTTTTGGTCTATGTAATGCTCCAGCCACTCTTCAGAGAGCAGTCCTGGCTATTTTTGTTGATTTAATTCATGGATGTGTCGAAGTATATATGGACGATTTTTTTGTGTATGGTAATACTTTTGAAGATGCATTAGACAATTTAGAGAAAATCCTAAAGAGATGCATAGAATCAAATCTTTCCCTTAGTAATGAAAAATGTTTCATGATATTAAATGAAGGGATAGTGTTAGGTCATCATATTTCATCATCTGGAATAAATGTGGATCCTGCAAAGATACAACTCATTGTGAATTTGTCATAACCTAAAAATCAAAAATATGTGAGAAGTTTTCTTGGGTATGCAGGCTATTACAGAAGGTTTATTGAACATTTTAGTAAAATATCTTTGCCACTATTCAAATTACTTTCCAAAGATATAAATTTTCATTGGGATACTAATTGTCAAGTTTCTTTTCAGACACTTAAAGACAAGTTATTATCAGCACCAATCTTACAAGGGCCTGATTGGACATTGCCATTTCACATCTCCACAGATGCATCAAACACTGCAATTGGGGCAGCATTGGGTCAAAAAGAAAAACTCATGACTTATGTTATTTACTTTATTAGCAAAAATCTAACACTTGCAGAGTTGAATTATACAGTTACTGAAAAGGAGATGTTGGCAGTGGTACATGCTGTAAACAAATTCCGTCATTGCATTACTGGTTATGAAATCTTTATCCATAAATATTACTCTGCCTTAAGGTATTTAATGAACAATCCCATCACTAATGGCAGGATAACAAGGTGGCTTTTAATGATGCAGGAATTTAATATTACTATCCGAGATACACCTAGAAGGGAAAATCAAGTGGCAGACTTTCTATCTCAATTAAACAATTATGGTGAAGTTGTTCCTGTTTCAGATAATTTTCATGATGAACACTTATTTTCTATTTCTGTAATAACTCCATGGTATGCTGATATAGCTAATTATTTATCATCAGGAAAACTACCACCCTCTATGACATCAAAAGAGAAGAAAAGAATCATTAAACAAAGTGCTAGACACACATGCGTAAATGGAGATCTTTTCTATACAAGATATGATCGTATCATTAGAATATGTGTTAGGCAAGATGAGGTTTTATACATTTTTAAATCTTGTCATGATGAACCATGTGGTGGCCATTTTGCAGATAAATGGACAACATACAAAATAATCAACCTAGGGTATTATTGGCCATATCTTTTCAAAATTTGCAAGAAGTATGTTAGAAGCTGTGATATTTGTCAACGGATGGGAAGACCAGTACCATTAGATGAGATGCCACTACAGCCACAGGTTCTGATAGATCCATTTGAAAAATGGGGTCTCGATTTCATTGGACCAATTAATCCACCATCAAAGGAAAAAAGGTATATATTGGTATGTACTGACTATGTTACAAAATGGGTAGAGGCTAAAGCACTAGCAAGAGAAACTGAACAAACAGTAGTCAATTTTCTCTTTGAAGAAATTTTTGTTAGATTTGGAGTTCCTAGAGAAATTGTCACAGATCAAGGAGCACAATTTACTTCTAAGCTGATGCAAGAGATAGCAGACAAGTACAAAATCAAGCACAGGAAGTCTACCCCTTACCACCCACAGGCCAATGGCCAAGTAGAGTCCACCAATAAAACTCTGGAAACAATCATGACCAAGACAGTTCAAATGCACAGAAAAGATTGGCCATACAAGCTTCATGAAGCTCTATGGGAATACAGAATTACTTGGAAGAACAGTACTGGTTTTACTCCCTATCAGCTAGTTTATGGTAAGCAATTGTTATTGCTAATTGAATTTCAAAGTCATACTTTTAAATTAGCAGTTGATCTAGGGGTAGAAATTTCTGAAGCACAAAAAGAAAGGATAATACAGTTAAATCAATTAGATGAGATGAGGTAGGATGCAGTAATAAAAACAATTCTGGTACATCAACAAAGAGCACAATGGCATGATAAGTTCATCAAGAAAAAGCAGTTTAAGGTAGGAGACTGGGCCTTACTATTCGATTCTAAATTCAAAAATTTCAAAGCAAAGTTCATAACTCATTAGCTTGGTCCATACGAGATTGTAGAAGTATATGACAATGGTGCAGTCCAGTTACAAACAATAGATGATGCAGCATGTACATTCATACTTAATGCACATAGGCTGAAAATCTACAATAATCATGTCAACAAAGAAAATTTCCTACAGCAGATTTCTCAACGGCATGAGATAGAAGTCTTGGACAAACACATTGGTGTTTCTCCTTCACTTCCTCCTGAATAATTTTGAAATGATTGAAAACACAACAACAAAGTTTAGTTGTGAAAACCAAGAAACTGGCACATCCTAAACTTGAATTTTCATTGGAAAACCAAGTTTACTTGGCCATTGCAAATTCTCAAAAACATTTTTCTTTCTTAGTTTCTTTCCATATTAGTTTTCCAGTATCAGTGACTTGAGGACAAGTCAATAAACAAGGTTGTGAGGGAGAAGCATATCAAGTACTATTTTTCATGTTTTTAAAACCCTCCAAGCCTCATGTAGATGTCACAAATTGGTTTTGCATCATACCATAGTTTCATTCCAATAATTAAAAAAAAAATATCACAAGTTTTTAGAATTGCAGAGGGACCTGAAAATCAAGTTAGATTAAGAGCAAAGGGACCTGAACAGTATATTTAGCAGAAGAACTTGAGAGGAGACTGAAAATAAATTGCAGTAAGAATACCAATTTGCAGAGGGACCTGATTTTTTTAGCCTAACAGAGGGACCTGAGACAAATGCATGACAAGCAACCCTACCTTGCAGCAGAAAGACACACCAAGCTACAGGAACCAGGAAATAATTGCATAAGGGATACATGTGAAGATATTCAGAGGATCAAATAAGCTTCAGAAATCCAAACCAGTTACATCAAACAGCATGAAGAGCACAAGGGATTGGCAGGAAAAGTCTGTAAGCATTTTTATTTTAATGTTTTTAAAAGTTGCATTATTCTTCATTGTTTAGTATGTGACAAAAATACATTTTTTCCCTTGTATAAACTTGAATATCTATCATTCACTCTCAACCTCGCCATTTGGATCATCCATCCATTCATTCCCCTACCCCAGGCATCAAAATTGGTATTTAAATATAAAGCAGTTGTAGGTCTCATGCCTAAATTGCACTTTACAGGCAAGCTTCAGAATTCATTTTTGTATTGAATCATAAAAATAAAAATAAAACATTTTCACAAGGTTTTCATTTGTATACCCTATAAGGTCAAAACACATGATACTTTATCTTAATGGTTCATAAACATAAAGATAGGAGGCAAGATTCAAATAATAATTATAAAGAGAGGTGGCAAGTGACCAGTTTTAAAAAATAATTACATGAAACCATTTTCCATTTCCATGTAGCCTGCCAAAAATTCAGCAATTCAAGGTTTATTCCACGATTACAGAGGTAGTCTGGCCTGTGAGTTGATTCTCCCATTGCCAGGGTTGATTCATGATTGCAGTACTACTATTCCTCATTACTTCATTCGATTTGCTCATCCCTGAGATCGATTCATGTAGCAGGGTTAGCATTTTCCTCATTTGATTGCTCACTTTCAATATAAAACTCTCACACTTGCAGAGAAGGTGTATGAAAACACAGAGGGTTGCGCTCCATTTCCATGCTTGCAGAAACAGTTTGTGAAAATGCATAAGGTTGTGCTCTACTCTCACGAATGCAAAAGAGCATGTTGGATGTTAGTTTTGTGCCTAGGAATTTGTTCCCTAAGTGACTTTTTGCCTAAGTCACTTAGAAAAGGGAAAAAGGTGACCCTCACATTAAAAGCTACTTAATGGGACTTTATAAAGTTAAAGTCACTTTTTGATAAATTTAAGTGGGTGAGTAAATTTATTTAAGTGATTTAAATAAATGTGATTTTTACTCTCATTGAATCTTAGCCATTGGATTGGATCTTTCTCCACCGTTGGATTAGATTCCCACTTAGGGTTTAGACAAAAAGGGTTGAGGGAGGCAAAATCACTTGACTTTTTCTTTTTGGAGAAGGAGAGACTGAGCTGGGGGAGAAGGAGGTTGAGCTAGGGCATTGGCACGATTCCCAAGAAGAGAGACTGCACAGAAATCGAGACAGTACGGCCTGCATTTAATTGTTGCACACAAATCGAGACAGTACAGCCTGCATTTAATTGTTGGCACAGAAATCGAGACGGTGTACGGTCTACATTTAATGCTGGTACGGACTGCACATTTTTTGAGGTGTACGGACTGCACAGAAACTGAGGGTGCGGTCTGCATTTAATACTGGTATGGACTGCACAGTTTTCGAGGTGTGTGGATTGCACAAAAATCAAGGGTACGGTATGCATTTAATGCTGGTATGGACTGCACAGTTTTCGAGGTGTACAGACTGCACAAAAATCGATGGTACGGACTGTACGAACATCATTTAATGCTGCACAGAAATCGAGGGTGTACGGACTGCATTTATTGCTGGCACATTTTTCAAGATTTTGAGATGGAATATTGGGTGGAGATAAGTTAAATTTTCACTGTATTTATGTTCTGATTTTTGCTGAAGAAAATAAAATCTCTCTCTCTCTCTAACTGGTTTTCCCCATGGGGGTTTTTCGAGGGCTTGATTTTGGCCAAAAATCTCTGAGTCTAAAATTTTATGGTGTGATTGTTAAATGTGTTTTTCAGCCTATTAGTGTATTTTACTGTGTGTTTAATTGTTCAATCAAAATTTCTAGGTAAACTACAGCCAATGCAAAACCGACTGTATGTGAAAACCATGAAATGTTGACATAAACCAGCAAACAGTAAAACGCAGAATTTCTTCATGGTATCAGAGCTTGGGGGCAGAAAACAGTGATATTTTGCAGACACACAGAAATTTTCAGATCTCAGAATTTTTTAGTATTTTACCTTCTGTCAGTGAGCAGTACTTTGTTGGGTTGGTGTAGAGATGGATACAGGTCTTAGACTGGAGGATAGGCTGGATGGGACAGGAAATTTTGTGCCATGGAAGGCCAGAATTTTACTGATACTGGAGGAGAATGAGTTATGGCCGGATGTAGTTAGGAACACTACAGTTAACCCGGTTGTCATTCCCGCATCAGCAGATGCAGCAACTCTATCAGCTTTCAACAAGAAGGACTGTAAAGCTAGGAGGATCATTCTATATGCAGTTAAAGACCACATAATCCCTCACATTTCAGGCAAGACTAGGGCACACTTGATGTGGTCAGCCTTGATCAGTTTGTATGAGAGTTCCAATGAGAACAGGAAGATGGTTCTCAAAGAGAAACTCAAAAGTATAAAGATGAATGGGGGTGAGGGAGTCACAGCATATCTTACCAGGATTTCTGCAGTTTGGGATGAACTTGCAGTGGTTGGGGAGGTGGTAGCCCCTACAGAGCTAGTACGCACAGCTGTGAATGGGGCTTCAAAGCCCTGGGGTGCATTTATGAAAAACATAGTGGGCAGAGAGAACCTACCTACCTGGGATAGACTTTGGGATGACTTTGTGCACGAGGAGACTAGGAGAGGTCTTGTACAGGGCAGTACATCTCACAGTGGGGTTGATGACGAGAATGTGGCTTTGGCAGCTAAGGGCAAGAAGAAGAAGGGTCCCAAAA
Organism: Pseudotsuga menziesii; assembly: GCA_001517045.1. NCBI lineage: Eukaryota > Viridiplantae > Streptophyta > Pinopsida > Pinales > Pinaceae > Pseudotsuga > Pseudotsuga menziesii. Next base: position 89,976 of record LPNX010690600.1, read on the forward strand.
AGAGTGGGGCCAAGCAGCACCAGCAGCAGCACCAGAGTGGGCAGAAGAAAGACTTGAGTAAAATCAAGTGTTATGCATGTCAGGCGTTTGGGCACTATGCTTCACAGTGTCCAAGCAAGTAGAAGAAGAAGGGACAGGTGTTGTACAGGATAATTCACCTAATAACCTAGGTCTGGGGGGTTACCAACATACTATGACCTTGCAGACAAATTGATTCTAGAAGTACAGAATAGGAAATAGGAAAGTAGCAGGAACTTACTTGTGAAATACGAAGGTTGATCCAAGCTAGCTTCTTCCTCTCTGATCCACTTCCAAAATCTTCAGGATAATTCCTCCTTCACCTGTTAACAAAGATTCTTCCAAATACAGTATGATTCATATATAAAGAGGCAGGTTAGGCAAATCACATATTATACTGAAATGAAAACATTCACCAATCTACAACACATGAAACACAATATGGAAGAAATTCTCTGCTTTATTAACAATAATAGAGGGAGTTTAGGTTACAACCCAATGTCTGAACAAGGGACTCCTCTGTCACCAAAGGACTCTGAGTTTCTCTGCTCCAAAGATTCTGTAGACAATCCACCAGCATAACTTTGCTCTCCAAGTATGACTATCCAACACCCTCCCCAAGGTCTCTATTTATATGGATGAAATGAGGCAGTTCTCGAAGGTTAGGGAGGTTATAGCAGTTAATGGGATTAAGGTAAATGAAACAACTAATCTCCCATCAACTCGTGTTTTTAAAAACCAATTTTGAGGAAACCATGCGCGGGTCTGTAGTAAAGCAACCCGCGCATGATGCGCGACTCTATACAATTGCAACCCGCGCATAGATGTATGCGCGACCTGCTGAACATAATACTCGCGCATATGCGCGAGATGCCAATAGAGATAGTCGCGCATGCACTCAAAATCTCAAAATAGCAAAGTAAACAGCTGGGCATATAGGCAATGTATTTCATCATCAACCAAGTTATAATGAAACTAGGCAAACCTCAATCCATAAGTGTCATTTTGTGTGCCGACATGAGGGATGTCAGCACTCGGACGGAGAGGTGCCAATCAGTTGTATAACAACAGGGACAGCAGACAGCAGCCTCAGCAGAGGTTGATGAGTTTGGTGATGCATTTCAGAGGGATTTTTCCCTGTATGCTGGACAGATGGAGAGAGAGAGAGAGAGTCTCTTTAGCCACCAGCACAGACATGGATATGGATAGTGAGCATTCATTGTTGGCAGGTCATCAGGGGAGTCCATCCACCTCTACTACTTGGTATATTGAAAGCGGAGCCTCGAGCCACATGACTGGAGCTCGAGAGATGTTCTCGGAGCTATCTCAGACATGTAGAGATGTGGAGGTTGTCCTTCGAGACAACACCGTTGTTAGAGCTATGGGTCGGGGGACCATTACATTTCAGAGGCAGTCGATGAGTCTCATGACTCTGAGGGATGTGTTGTATGTCCCTGGGCTGAAGAAGAACCTTGTGTCAGTTTCCACCATTGAGGACAAGGATCTTGGGGTGTGCTTTTCAGATGGGAGAGTGCAGGTGTATCCCAGGGCTACAGGTATGTCTAGTGCCATGGACATTGGAGTCAGATGTGGAAAGCTATACAAGCTCTTGTTTCAGCCATAGGGTGCTCTAGCACACAGCAGCAGCAGTGAGCTATGTGAGCTATGGCATCGGAGGATGGCCCACCTACATCACCCAGCTCTCAGATTGTTGAGGAGCATGGTTACAGGATTACCGGAGTTCAGCATTGAGCAGAGTGATGTGTGCAGGGGGTGTGCTTTGGGAAAGTACACCAAGACTGCTTTTCCGAGCAGTGACACGAGAGCTATAGGGGTGCTAGATCTTATCCATTCTGACATATGCAGTCCTATGTCATCATTGTCTTTGACAGGTTTTGAGTACTACATTAGCTTCATTGATGACTACTCCAGGAAGACCTGGATCTACTTCTTGAGGAGCAAGAAGTCCTCACTTGTGTTGAGAGTCTTCCAAGGGTTCAAAGCCCTTGTGGAGAAGCAGATGGGGAGGAAGATTCGGATGTTGAGATCGGACAATGGGGGTGAGTATACCTCCAAGGAGTTCGATGCATTCTGCAGACAGGAGGGAATTCAGAGACAGTTGACAGTTCCTTACACTACTAAGCAGAATGGAGTAGCAGAGAGAAAGAACAGGTCGATTGTGGGGGTATCCAGAGTGATGCTTCATGATCAGGTGTTACCTTTCTTTCTATGGGCAGAGGCATGTAGCACTGCAGTTTATCTGCAGAACAGGAGTCCTAACAGGGCAGTGGGGAGTAAGACTCCTGAGGAGATGTATTCAGGCAAGAAGCCTGAGGTGGGCCACTTTCACATATTTGGCTCGTTGACTTACTCTCATGTCCCTTCTAAGAAGAGGACGAAGTTTGATCCCACCACAGAGAGAGGCATATTTGTGGGATATGACGAGACTTCGAAGGCCTATCGGCTTTACTTACCTAGCCTGAGGAAAGTTGTTGTCTGGCGGGAAGTGAAGTTTGATGAGGAGAGAGCCTTCAGGAAGTCTAGGGAGTTAGAGCAGGGGGAGACACCAGCTCCCACACCTCAGTTGGTACAGGATTCTTCGATGCAGCTATCAGGTCCACAGGTTTCTGGAGTGACTGGATCACAGGGTACAGGCACAGCTTCTACAGGTTCAGTGATTCAGGTGGCTAGCACTTCAGGGACAGTTTCAGGTACATGTTCAGGGTTGAGTCCTCATATCTCAGGTTCATCAGGTACTGGTCCTCGGGGTGTTGGACCTTCAGGTACTGGGACTTCCTCAGATGAGGAGAGCCCAAGACCAGTTTGGGAGGAGCAGTCTTCAAGGAAGAGGAAGCCTAAGTGGCTTCAGGAGACCTTGAAGGATGCAGAGGCATTTGGTAGGCCCCAAGAGCAGATCAGGACAATGGTGGACCTAGACAGGTATGGTGTGGTGCCAAACAGGGATGGTATGGCCCTTGTTGCGAGTCTTCGTGACTCTGAGCCATCCACATTTGAGGAGGCTTCCCAGCATCAGGTATGGAGAGATGCCATGATGGAAGAGTACCATTCCATCATGAAGAATGATGCTTGGGAGATAGTGCCGAGACCTAAGGGGAAGTCAGTTGTGACTTCCAAGTGGCTTTACAAGATAAAGAATGCTGCGGATGGCAGTGTGGAGAAGTACAAGGCTCGGTTTGTGGCGCGGGGGTTCTCACAGGTTGAGGGAGTTGACTATGATGAGACATTTGCTCCAGTTGCTCGGTATTCTTCTATCAGGGCAGTTATATCTATAGCAGCAGAGATGGGTTGGAAGATCCACCAGATGGATGTGAAGACTGCACTTCTCAATGGTCTTCTGCAGGAGGAGGTATATTTAGAGCAGCCACAGGGATTTGAGATCCATGGGAGAGATTCTCATGTGTGCAGGCTGAGGAAAGCCTTGTACGGACTGAAGCAAGCTCCTAGAGCTTGGTACTCCAGGATTGATACTTACTTGACATCGATGGGATTCCAAAAGAGTGAGGCTGATCCCAACCTATACTTCATTGTGGTTGGAGGAGATCTGCTCATTCTTCTGCTATATGTTGATGATCTATTTATCACAGGTGATGAGCGTCTCATTGCACATTGCAAGAGAGATCTAGCATCGGAGTACGAGATGACAGACATTGGACTGATGCATTACTATCTGGGGATGGAGGTTTGGCAAGAGCCTGGACATATTTTCCTTGGACAGGGGAAGTATGCAGTTGATATTCTGAAGAGATTTTGGATGGAGGACTGCAGGCCGATGTGTATGCCTATGATCACCAACTGGAAGCAAATTCATGCTTCCGAGGATAAGTTGGTGGATCCCACTTTATATCGTCAGCTCATTGGGTCATTGATGTATCTGGTCAACACCAGGCCAGACTTGTGTTTTGCGGTTAACACTCTTAGTCAGTTCATGGTTGAGCCTAGGAGTGTGCACTGGACTGCCGCAAAGCACATACTGAGATATCTTGCAGGTACGATGGATTATGGTCTGGACTAGAGGGGTTCGGGTGGAGTCAGCTTGGTTGGGTTCACAGATTCAGACTAGGCAGGTTGTGTGAGGGATCGGAAGAGCACTTTCGGTTGTTGTTTCAGTTTGGGCTCGGCAGTAGTGTCGTGGTTCAGTCGGAAACAAAATTCCGATGCACTGAGTTCTGCTAAGGCTGAGTATATGGCAGCCAGTCAGGCTACTTGTGAAGCACTGTGGCTTCGCAAGTTATTGGTAGACTTATTTGATCAGCAGCTTAGGCCTACGGTGATCTATTGTGACAATCAAAGTTGCATTCATCTCTCTGAGAATCCAGTGTTTCATGACAGGTCGAAGCACATTGAGATCAGGTACCATTTCATCCGTGACTATGTTCAGAGAGGGGCAG
>LPNX010690600.1:94698-244219 GCA_001517045.1 Pseudotsuga menziesii
TAGATTCCCACTTAGGGTTTAGACAAAAAGGGTTGAGGGAGGAAAAATCACTTGACTTTTTCTTTTTGGAGAAGGAGAGACTGAGCTGAGGGAGAAGGAGGTCGATCTAGGGCATTGGCACGATTCCCATGAAGAGAGACTGCACAGAAATCGAGATAGTATGGCCTGCATTTAATTGTTGCACACAAATCGAGACAGTATGGCTTGCATTTAATTGCTGGCACAGAAATCGAGACAGGGTACGGTCTGCATTTAATGCTGGTACGGACTGCACAGTTTTTGAGGTGTATGGACTGCACAAAAATCTAGGGTACGGTCTACATTTAATGCTGGTATGGACTACACAGTTTTCGAGGTGTACGGACTGCACATAAATCAAGGGTGCGGACTGTACGGACATCATTTAATGTGCACATAAATCGAGGGTGTACGGACTGCATTTATTGCTGGCACGTTTTTCAAAATTTTGAGATGGAATCTTGGGTGGAGATATGTTAAATTTTCACTGTATTTCTATTCTGATTTTTGCTGAAGAAAATAAAATCTCTCTCTCTCTCTAACTGGTTTTCCCCGTGGGGGTTTTTCCAGGGCTTGATTTTGGCCAAAAATCTTTGAGTCTAAAATTTTATGGTGTGATTGTTAAATGTGTTTTTCAGCCTGTTAGTGTATTTTACTGTGTGTTTAATTGTTCAGTAAAATTTCTAGGTAACCTACAGCCAATGCAAAACCAGCTGTATGTGAAAACCACGAAATGTTGACATAAACCAGCAAACAGTAAAACGCAGAATTTCTTCATTGGACACATAGGATCTATTTCTTTAAGGTTCACTTTGTGATTACAGAAATAGTCTGTCTTGGTTGATTTGTTCATCCCGGTCCAACTTCAAAGAGGAATGTAAAAAATGCAGAAGTAATTATGCCCTACTTCCATGACTTACAGAGAGGAATTACTTCAAAAACTACAGAGGTAGAATTGTTGGAGATGCAGTATGCGGGCATAGCTGAGGAAAAATAGATATTGGTACACGGGATTCATTGAGAAGAAGAAATCACCTGAAGAGAGAGGTAAGCCCAATTTAAAACAAGAAATTTTTGTTTTTATCAGTTGAAAGCATAACAAAGCTCTTAAAGTAATTGCAAATATCTGAGTGGGGTTCTCTTTTGAAATCTTATTGAAAGTAAAAGAAAAAAACATGGGTTCTAGGATAGAACCAGAGAAATTTAACTCATCTGCGATTCATGAAAAATATTTACAGATTTTAAAAAAAAAACAGTGGGTTCCCTTCTTTGAGAAATTTGATGGATACAATGAAAAGGTTAGTTGGGAATTTGCCCATTCATTTGATGGAGAGAGGGCCACAATAGGGAATTTTAATTTCAGCAGGGAGAAAGGTTCTTCAAAACAAAGCAGTTTGAAGAGAAGGCATGGGTACCCTTCCTATGTAGGTCAAGGGCAGGCTCAGTGAAATGGAAGAAGGGGGTACCAAGGAGCTGGTTAATCCATCCTTGGGATGAAGTGGCATATATTATTCAGAAATTCCTTACCTGTGAAAGGATATTTAGTATCATATACCTCTACCATATTAAACTGATGCAGCATTTGAATGGTGATTGTGAGATCAACATACCCTAATTTTTGCTACAGAGCCTTTCCAAAATGGATAAAGTTGTTTAGAAACGAACTGGAGACACTACCTCAAGTCTTTTCCACTGTGGGATCATCAAAATCATCCTTACACATGAATTGCAAAAGCAAAGTTTGACATGGCAGCAGTTTGTAGTTCATTATGATTCTAAAGAACCAGAGGAGAAGTTCGGTGAAGGAATGAAAGAAGATGAAATATCAATGCTCACATACATTGAAGATGATATAGAAGACCCTAAGGCAACAAGCTCAAAACAGCCTCAGATAAGGGTAAGAACCAGAAGCATGGTGAAAGAACACCTGCAATTCCAAGAAAAAAATAAAATATTTTCTACATATGAAAGAAAGTCAAGAAAACGTAAATATGGACAGAAAAAGCAAGCAACAGAAAATAGTGATGAGGAACATCAAAGGCACTATGTATACATACAATATCTAGAAAGTGAAGAGGAAAATCCAGTGGGAGAAATTGAGCAAATTAATGAAGATGTAAATATCAGCTTTGATCAGCAAATAACAGAAGAAAATTTGGAGTTAGATGCTCATGAAGTTGAGAAGACTCCAGTTGATAAATAATAACAAGATGATGGAAACATAGCCATTATTTCTCCTATCTCTATACAACAAAACACACAAAAAGAGAAAGAATAGTTCCTAGAGCCAGAGGTTGAAATATTGAGGGACAAAGATGATGAAATCGGGATAGATATTGTTTCCAAACAGCCTATGACAGGTAAGAAGAAGAAAACCTTATTGAGAACAGTAAGAAGGTTGAAAAATTAAAACTAAAAATGAAGGAATTGGAATTGGAGAATGAGAAATTAAGGAAAAAGAATAGAAAGCTCAGAGTTTAGAATATCCAAATCTCCAAGCAAGCATATAAATGGTACCAACAAAAGAGGGCACTCAAAGCCAAGTATCAGGGATTGAAAGTTCTTCATGTAGCCCAAGTTGGTATTGATGCATCATCTCAAACAAGAGAATTGGCAGAGGATTGATAGTAGCATGGTAACAACTGTTTTGTGCATTGGAATATGCAGTTTCAGTTTTGAAGACACTCTTTATGCATGAGGGAATGCAACACCTTCCTCTTGGGGGAGATGTTGGGTGCTATATTGACACCTAATTTGTATGCCTTAACCCTTCTAGCCACCCCTTCATACCATTATGATCATCCTTAAACCCTCATACTTCATTCATAAAACCTTGAAGCACATCAAATGAAGGTATAATTGTTGCTACTTTTTAATGAATCGAATTTTGTAGTTTTTAAAGCATTTAAATCGAATTTTTAATAAATTACAGGATTTGCTAACTTCCCGTAAATGCTCCAAGGTTTGGATATTTGCAGGATTATTGGGTGAGATTTGAGATATGCTAGAGAATCCTTGATGTCCAAGGATGGATTTATTTCCAACAACTTCGCAAGATAGCCCTCACAGTTGTCAAGTCAATGCGGGTCAAAGACGACCACCTGTGCTGCCAAAAAGTATAAAAACGGGATTGTTTTGATATTTCAGGAATTTTCTCGTATTTTTGTGGATCAGAGGGCGAGCTCGGGGTTATGGCAAGTTTTCATTATGATATGGAGCAAGATTGTAGCATTTCATCTTGAAAACAATTAGAATAAATATTTGTATTTTTTATGTAAAGCCATCTGGCAAACTGAGTGAGACTCTGCGTTTTTATTAATAAAGAACTCAGAATTTCAAACAAATTGCAAGTGTATTTTATGTGGCATTTTTATGAAATCAATTTAGCTATTGGTGATTTTATACTTCATTGTGTGTGAGCGGAGCAGTGGAGGGCCCACTCTGCTAAGCCTGCACACCATTTCTTTTGATGTTGCATTGGTATGTTTTAATTTAATTCATGTAGATGCACATTTTAATCTCTTCTATGCATTTCATCATATTCTGATTTTCCTGTAGATGTATTTTCTTTAGCTATAGATTCTAATTAAATCTGGAAATCATATTCAGCAATACTATTCTATTTCATTTCGAATGCAAGAGAGTTTGAGACTTTGTAATCTAAGTAGGGTTTCTTATACATTGCTTAGATTATTGAAGAATTGTTTTAGGTTTATTATAAAAATATTATGTTGTTGAAAAACAAGTACATTGTGAACTAACGGTTCTTGCAAAAGAACTCAGTGTTTTATGCCTTCAGCAATAGAATAGCAGTATTTTAGTTTTTATAATTTTAACATTTTATGATTTGTGTTTAGATGTGCTTAAGTTAAAAATTGTCATTGCATACATTTCCTGTAAGGGATTTTTGGTAATTTTATACTTAGAGCATTTAGATAGCCTTAGGTTTTTGAATTACAATAGATTTTAAACTAGTCTAGTTCTAAGTCCATAGATGTTGGATATGCTTCTAAGTCTTAGGATACCGGGTTGACATTTAAAACAGTAAGGTTTGATTTACGACAGTAGATTGGGCCAACATTTAGTTTGTAGTGGTACCATTTGGTCTCACAAATGCACTAGCTACATTTTGTGTGCCTTATGAACAGTGTTTTAAGCAGGTATCTAGATAAGTTTGTTCTTGTTTTCCTTGATAGCATTCTTATTTATTCTAAGAATGAGGAAGAGCATGAAGAGCATTTGATGATAACTTTGCAATTTCTCAGGAAGCATAAGTTGTATGCAAAGTTGAGCAAGTGTGACTTTTATAAAAATAGAATCCATTATTTGGATCACATTATCTCAGAGGAGGGTATATCTGTGGACCCTAAAAATATTGAGGCCATTATGAATTGGAGAAACCCAAGAAATGTGATAGATGTAAGATATTTTATGGGACTTGCAGGAAACTACAAGAGATTCATTGATGGATTCTCCAAGGTTGCACATGCCATCACTTCTTTGCAAAAGAAGGGGATGAAGTTTGAATGGACACCAAGGTGTGAAGAAATCTTCCAGCAGTTGAAGAATCTTCTTACAAGTACACCCATTCTGAAAGTTGCAGACCTAGAGAAAGATTTTTTGGTGTGTACTAATGCATGCGGTCAAGTACTTAGAGGAGTTCTTATGCAATACAACCACGTGGTATGTTATGAGTGAAGAAATTTGAAGGAGCATGAGAAGAACTATGCTACTTATGATCTATAACTTGCAGGCAGTAGATTGTTAATCATATTATTGAAGATGAGTTGTACGTGCAGATCAAGGACAAGTTGCAGCAGTAAAGCCTTGAAAAGAAGTATGAGGGATATAAATTGAAAGAAGATGGACTTCTTACTTATAAAAACATAATTTATATTATGAATGTAGCAGAGTTAAGGAGAATGGTTATGGATGAGATCCATCAAGCTCCATATCCTGGTCACCCAGGATATCAGAAAACAATTGCTACAACCAGAAAGTAGTATTTTTGTCCAGGAATGAAAAAGGACGTTGATGAGTATATTTCGAAGTGCGTGAAATGTCAGCAGGTGAAGGTTCATCAACACCCAACAGGCTTATTGCATCCTTTTCCAGTCCCAGAATGGAAATAGGAAGTTATTTCCATGGATTTCATTACAGGATTGCTGATGACTTGGAGATAACATGATTCAATCATGGTTCTGGTGGACAAGTTCAAAAATGCAACACATTTTTTCCCTCTTAAGTCCACATATAATACTGATTCCATTGCAAGAATATTCATGAAGGATATTTTCAGATTGCATGGATTTCCTAAGGCAATAGTTTCTGATAGGGATCCCAAGTTCACTTCCAATTTTTGGAAGGGTTTGTTTGCAAATTTGGGTACCAAGTTGAACTTCAGCACTGCCTACCATCCTCAGACTGATGGTCAAACAAAAAGAGTGAATCAAGTGCTAGAGGACATGCTTCGCATGTATGTGATGGACAAACCAACCAAGTGGAAATATTATTTACACTTGGTAGATTTTTCTGATAACAATGGACAGCAAGCATCCTTGGAGATGAGTCCATATGAACCTTTGTATGGAAGAAGGTGTAGGACACTAGTGACATGGGATACTCTAGTGAAAAGAATTGTGCTTGGTCCAGAATTGCTCAAAAAGATGGAGCAGGAGGTTGTAAAGATCAAGCAGAATCTGAAAGCAGCCCAAGACAAACCGAAAAGCTATGTAGATAAACATAGGGTGAATAGAGAGATCAGTGTTGGGGATCATGTTTACCTCAGAGTGAGGGCAAGGAAGAGTTCCTTGAAGCTTGGAAGTTGTGCCAAGCTATCACCTAGATACTATGGGTCATTTGAAGTGCTTGAAAGAATAGAGCCAGTTGCATATAGACTTGAATTTCCTGCTAGCACTAGGGATCATAATGTTTTTCATGTTTTGTTGCTTAAGAAATATGTACATGATCCTAACCATGTGATAAATTGGGATGTGATTTAGGTGGAACCCGAGGGAGAGTTCCAACCCAAACCAATGCGCATCCTCGATAGAAGGGTCACACTGCTCCGAAATCAAGTCGTTGGATAGGTGAAGGTGCAATGGGAGAACTACAATCCTGATGAGGGTACATGGGATTTGGAGGATGCCATGCAAATGGCACATCCATTTTTTTTCAATTGTGTGGAGCACTGAGGGTAGTGCCAGTGTAGCATTTTTTTTAATTTGGTAAAAGCACTGAGGACATTGCTGTTGAAGGGGGAGGGGAATGTAACACCCAGGTTTTGACCCTATTTGAATTAAATTATATATGATGTAAATATTGTATTTAATCATGGTGTGGAGCTAAAGGCCAAGGCCCCACCATCGATTTAGTGTTTTATGTTTCGGCGATTAAAATCGATGCCAATGGTATTGCGTGATATCCAAGCACATTATAATTTTGGACATCATGTAAATATGCAATTTAATTAAAATACCCACAACTAGCTATGTCAATGCAACATTAAAGAGATGGGGGCATGGTTTCCTAAGGATAAGTGAGGGGGGTATTCAAACCTTTGAGCCAATGGGGAAAAGCCAAATGTCAAAGAGGAAACCCATCAAGATGTCAACTACCCATTTTGTCTTCTTGTGCCAATCATTTATTTCTGCCATAAGTGGTTGAGTTAGTTATTGCATGGGGATGGGAAGAGTATGGGAGTCAAATTCGAATTGGGCAAAGCACCCATTTTTGGAAAAATGTGTTTTGTCTTGATGGGCAAGTAAGAACCCAAAAATTCATTACTCACCCATTATGCATTCACATCCTTTCTTCCTCGTGCGTTTTGGGAGATCCTAGGTATTTTTCCTCACGTTTGCAGTAGTTTCCTTTATTTTCCCCATGACTGGGAAGTTGTTTTGTTAATATTCAGTGGTTGGGATCTCTCCTGGATGTTTTTTTGTTGTTCCCTCCTTCACACGGTTGGGGAATTTTTTTGTTGGTGTTGCATAGTCAATGGGAGAGTAGATCCACGAATTGGGGAATTGAAGGGGCTATTTTTTCCCACGAGAAGCCCATAGAATTTTTCTGAAATGAATTGCTCATCCTGGGTCATTTTTTCCCATTCACCATTATTGAATTTGGTTTCCAGGACAATTTTTCCCATGCCCAAAACTTGTATCCTGTTGTTTTGTAAATCCTGTGTTTTGGTCTGAATTGGTTTGGAGTGGAAGAGGGAAGAACTAGCTTGATAAACCTAGTGTAGAAAGGAACCACACAGAGATATTAAGAGGGGATGGTTATTCTTTCTTGCACATCCTGGAGAGCATTGAAAGGGAAGGCGTAGCCTTAGGGACTGTGTAGCAGAGACTTGTGTTGGGTGTGTAGGATTTGGGAAAACCAAGCCATGTCATGTGTAGGTGTCCATAGCTCTGTGGTTGAGCTCACTAGCTTAGTAATTCAACCTTCCACCTCCTTAGCAGCCTAATAAACCCAAATGTAGTTTTGGCTTTGATGAATTTTGATATGTCTTTGACTATGTGTGAGCCTGTTGTAGTTCCCTTATTCCTTGTGGGAATCATTCCCAATTCGGGGGTGGCAATGCTGCTAAGAGATTGATGAGCACATTGTCCTATGGCTGGGGGGAACGTTGCAGCAACATAGCTGGTTGAGGGACAATTTTCGTCTCAATATAAGTATCTATTGTGTATTTACCTCTGCAACTGTATTTGCTTTAATGAATTATGATGAACACGATGAATGCTTTGGTGATTTTATTTTCTCCCACTGTAGATTACATTGCATTATGCATATGTGAATGTTTTGTGTTCAATGCTTTTCTTTTATTATGTTCATGGGTCTAGATTTCCCAGCAAAATGATAGTAGCAGTGTTGTAGTCGTGTCCTCTCGGACGGGACGAGACGTGAAAAATGGGAGTGACACAACATGGAATCTCACAACAATTGGTGCCACCTAGTCCTTACAATACTCTTAAACCTCCAGGAATGGGATATTAATTTGTCATAGTGGTCTAGGAACTGAAAACACAGTCTCACAAAGAATATAGATAAATATGCATAAAATTGGCAAAATGGTGCTGCAATGGAAGTAGCAGTTCTGTATAATCAAATGAATAATGAATAATACAATACAATGATCATGCCAGATGCATGAATTCCAAGACAATTTGAATTCCCAAGGAGGTCATTCGAATTGAATCAGTGAGTCTAGCTTAACTGAATGTAAGCCACATCCAACACTCAAGTTAACCACTGATCAAAACCCTAATTGACTCAACTGAGCCCTAACTGAAGTCGGAGTGCAATAAATGACTGAGTCTAACTGAAATTAGCTCATACACATGTCACTACAAGCAAACCAACAAGTGGTAGCGCATCAATGACTCCAATGAACCCCAATGATGTTAACTGAAGTGTAACTGACCATCACAAGTGGTTGGAGGCACCCCCGTTGACTCCAGTTCATTAAATAATCATTAAATAATCAATTTAATGAAGGGAGGCACCTTCACTGCTCTATTTAACTAATTGTAACCATCAGTTAGCAATATGGGGCATTTATGACACTCACATCACCCCCTGAGTGCTCCAATTAGCCTCCCCGAATGAAGGAGAAGGCTAAGGTAGCCTCCTTGACTGAAGGTAGGCGTGGGTGTGCTCATGCTGATGTCATATAGTGCTCCTCTGATGTCAATTAAGTCAATAAAACTTAGGATAGTGGTTTAACTAGGACAAATTGACCAAAATGAGTGTGTATTGTGGTAAATGTCTCCAACACCCCCCCTTAAGCTATACTCAGGAGGAGTAGAAAACATAAAGTCCATAAGAATGCTAGGGCCCCAAAAACTAAGGCCATAGGTCACCCTGTACAATACTGAAACTCAAACAATGCTCAAAAACAAACTAAGTGAGGAAAAGAGGGAAAACCCAGTGGGAAAACCCCCCCCTCAAGCTGAACACTGAAAGTAGTTGGATCACCCTGATGAACTCACCCCCAACAGTGAACGGATGTAAGTAAACTTCTTTTCTGAAAATCTCTTGGTGAAGATGTCTACAATCTGCTCATCAGTCGGGCAGTATTGCAGAATGATGGTCCTGGTATGCACTAGCTCCCTGATATAGTGCATGTGTATCTCTACATGTTTGATCCTCTTCCTAGTAACTGAATCTATGGATATCTTAATAGCACTTTGATTGTGACAAAAGAGGACAGTGGAAAAAGTATTACCAAGATCAAACTCTGAAAGAATGCCTTGCAACCAAATAGCTTGGATGCAAGCATTCACCGCTCCTCGATACTCGGCCTCTACTAAAGACAATGCTATGGCGGCCTACTTTTTGTTAGACCAGCAAATGGGGCCACCACCAAACATGAAGACATGTCCGTAAGTTGACTTCCGATCAATAGAATCACCCACCCAATCGGAATCTGTGTATCCAACCAGCTCTAGCTCGGAGTCTACAGCATAGTGAATGTTGTAGGTCCTGGTTCCCTGAATGTACTCAAGGATTCTCTTCGCTGCCTTCCAATGAAGATCAAGGGACTGCTGCATGTATCTTAATACAGCATTCATGGCATAACAGATATCAAGCTGAGAATGAGTCAAGTACAACAAGCTACCAATCAGCTGTCGATAAATAGCGCAGTCCATGGGAGGTGTGTTTTTTCCTTCTTCAAGGTTGATCCCTGAAAGGAAAGGGAATGGTGCAAGCCTACATTCAGCCATGTTAAAATTGACTAACAGGTTTGATATGTATTTGGACTAAGTGACCATTATCCCATCATAATTTTGCTCAATTTTGAGCCCCAAAATTTGTTTTAAGAGCCCCAAATCGCTCATTTCAAATGCATTGTGGAGAGCAGTTTTGATGACTGAAATAGAAGCAACTGTGCTACCTGTGATCAGTAAGTCATCAACATATAAAAAAATAATAATCAAATGACCATCAGAATACTGTATATACACATTTGGATCTGATCTACACCTTTGGAAGTTTTGCGAGAGAAGAAAGGCATCCATCTTGGAATACCACTCTCTTGGGGCCTGTTTTAACCCATATAGTGACTTCTTTAGCGCAAACCAAAGATGAATCAGAGATGTAGCCCTCATGCTTCTTCATGTATATCTCCTCATGAAGATATCCATGTAGAAATTCTGACTTAACATCCATATGATGCACTTCCCAGTGCTTATATGCTGAAATTGCCAAAACTAGGAGGATGGAGTCCATTTTTGCAACCGGTGCAAAAGTCTCATGGTAGTCCACACCTTGGACCTGGGAGAAACATTTTTCCACCAACATTTCCTTATATTTGTAGGTGCTTCCATCTGCAGCAACCTTAGTCCGAAACACCCACTTGCATTGAACCAATTTCCTTCCCTGAGGAAGAGAAACTAGCTCCCAAGTAGTGTTTTTCTAAAGAGAATTCATCTCTTCATCCATGGCAACTTGCCATCTCGGATCCTTCTGAGCATGGTAGTATGACTTTGGGTCTAAAATTATCATAAAATAACAAGATTCGGACATCAAATAATTAGGACAAGAGAGCGCAATACCTGCTCTTTGGAAATCATACCGGGTTCTCCTTGGATCATCTAGATTTCCAATGTTATCTCTTGCGGAGGAGAGTGTCTGTTGGGCCCAAGTTGGGAGATGATATTGTACTTAAGGTTCTGATTCAGCATCTAATGTTTTTTGTACACTGATATCAGAAATTAGAGGATCCAAATCAGGGTCATCACCCCCAATTTCATCATCCAAATATTCAGTAGAATAGGAAGGAAATTCAGCAGTTTTCTCCTTCACTAGTTCCACCTCCTGAAGAGGCTCATTGAACTTGACACTCCTTTCGATGATGATCTCTTTTGTTTTGATATCTAGTAGCTTGAAACCTTTTGATTCATCAGGATACCCAATAAATAGACATTCTGTGCTTTGCAGTTGCAAAGCCCTCCTTTTATCAAGTGGAATTCGGGCCCATGCAGTGGACCCAAACACCCGCAGGTTCAACACATCTGACTTGTGTCCGAAGTATGCTTCAAAAGGAGTCTTTCCTTTCACAGATGAGTGTGACACTCTATTCTGAATGTATTCTTCAGCATGCATGGATTCAGCCCATAAATTTGCAACCAACTTCTTTGATTCCAACATACAGGTGGTCATCTCCTTGAGAGACTGATTCCTCCTCTCCGCTACACCGTTCTGCTAAGGAGTGTAGGGAATTGAATGTTGGACCTGAATACCACTTTGGGAGAATATGTGCAGCAACTCATTACTGACATACTCCCCACCATTATCAGATCTCAAGGTCTTGATATTTTGTCCAGATGCATTCTCAAGCAAGGCCTTCAATTCAGTGAACTTTTCACAGACTTCAAACTTCTTTTTGATAAAGAAGACCCATGTGTACCCAGAAAAATCATAAATAAAAGTCAGAACATACCTTGATTCATTCATGGATTTGATAGGCATGGGACCGCTGATATCAGAATGTATCAGTCCCAAGATGCATGTAGCTCAGCTTGCCTTCCCCTGATCGAACTTGTGCTCAGGGTGCTTTCCAACAACACAGCCCTTGCAAATTCCAGTGGTTGCCTTGATGACCAGGAGGCCTTCAACCATGGAATTTTTCTGTAATTGCTGCAAGTATTTGAAGTTGAGATGGCTGAACCTCCCATGCCATAGTCTACTAACTTCATTTCCATGAGTCAGCAGTGCGGTGGGCTTTGCATCCGCCACAAAATGGAAAAACTAATAGGCTTTTGCATGATGGTTTACAAGGAATTTTGCAACAAGTTTCCCGGATGCAAGTTTCGTGATCTCTACATCATTCGGGCTGAAGGATATTCTCTTGGGCACTCCCGTATGTGTCATTTGATAAACACTCAAGAGGTTTGATGCCAGAGACGATACATACAAAACATTTGAAAAATAGCCATTCTCAAGATCAACAGTTCCTTGTCCTTCTAAAATGATGGTGGAGTCATCTCCAATGTGGATGGGGATGGATTTGCCGGTCTCCAAATATGAGAAGGAGTTTCTTTCATCCATCATGTGGTTTGAAGCTCCAGAATCTATCAAGAGTGATTTGGACTTCAAAGTGCTTTCCATGACGGCATGACATCTTTCATGCTGTGGTTCTCGATCTTGCTGATCTCTCCTCCGAAAGCTTTCCGGAATATTGATGTAATTTCTCTCAAGGAGAGAGGTAGCTTCATCAAGTTTCTTCTTCATGCAGGCATGTTCAAGGTGGAATCCCTTCCCGCAGTATGAACACTTGATTTTTTCCTTTCCATGATGCCCTTTTCCTTTGTTCTTCTTTGAGCCGGAAGACTCATCATGCTACTAGTTTTCAACTTTAGGCTTAGGAGCTTTGAATTTAGTTTTTGGGTTCTTCTGCTGCTTTCCTTTACCCTTCAGATATTTGGGCCCCGAGACATGGGGGGCTTGATCATGGGAGGATCTGATGATCCCCATCTGGACAAGCTTATCATGTTCACTTGTTAGGGACTCAATGAAGGCATTGAGTGAAGGCATATTCCATCCATGGGTTGTGCGCTTCCCCGCACGGAATGTAGAGACAAAAACTAAATAATCAGCTCCAAGTTTGGAGAGTATGGCGAGGATGAGTTGATCATCCTCCTTCTCCATTGCTTCAACAGTAAGACAATGTTCTTGAACTTTGTGAAAAAGTCATTCAAGGTCTCGAAATTGGAAGGTTGGAGAGACATCAACTCATTCTCAAGATGGTATACTCTCAAATCATCCTGCTTTCCATACAGGGTTTCCAATTTGTCCCAAATTTCCTTTGGAGTCTTCAATCCCGAGAGATGGAAAAGAAGATCCCGGGAAACAGAGAGGCACAAGAATTTGAATGCTTCATCTTTCTTGTTCAAGAATCTAGCTTTATCTGTCACATAAGCAGGCTCTTCTTCAGTGTCCATAGTGACCCTATAGATTCCTCTAGCATGTAGCTGGATCTCCATGTCTCCTTTCCATGAGTGGAAATTAAACGGAGTCAAGAGTCCTACGGAAGAAGCCATCTGAAACTGCTAGAGCGAATGCTTTCACCTGATAAAAACCTGCAAATCACAACAAAAGGGGCACCGTAAGGTCAGACAGCCTGCACATTTTAGGCTTTCATCACACCCAGCATAGTCAATCAAGCAAGCTTGATCAACAATTTCCTTACTTGGGGTATTAAGTGGTAATCCTTAGCTTCTGGTGCAGTGCTAGAATTTTTGAGCTTTGCTCAATTTTCCATGCAAGATCTGTCAAAAACCTTGTTTTTGAGAGATCTAAGCTTCGTCCTGTCGTGAGCTCTGATACCATATTAATTTGTCACAGTGGTCTAGGAACTGAAAACACAGTCTTACAAAGAATATAGACAAATATGCATAAAATTGGTAAAATGGTGTTGCAATGGAAGTAGCAGCTCTGTATAATCAAATGAATAATGAATAATACAATACAATGATCATGCCAGATGCATGAATGCCAAGACAATTCGAATTCCCAAGGATTTCATTCGAATTGAATGAGTGAGTCTAGCTTAACTAAATGTAAGCCACAGTCAACACTCAAGTTAACCACTGATCAAAACCCTAATTGACTCAACTGAGCCCTAACTGAAGTCAGAGTGCAATAAATGACTGAGTCTAACTAAACTTTTAGCTCAGACACATGTCACTACAAGCCAACCAACAAGTGGTAGCGCATCAATGACTCCAATGAACCCCGATGAAGTTAAATGAAGTGTAACTGACCATCATAAGTGGTTGGAGGCGCCCCTGTTGACTCCAGTTCATTAAATAATCATTAAACAATCAATTTAATGAAGGGAGGCGCCTTCACTGCTCTGTTTAACTGATTGTAACCATCAGTTAGCAATATGGGGCATTTATGACACTCAGATCACCCTCGGAGTGCTCCACTTAGCCTCCCCGAATGAAGGAGAAGGCTAAGTTAGCCTCCTTGACTAAAGGTAGGCATGGGTGTGCTCATGCTGATGTCATACAGTGCTTCTCTGGTGTCAATTAAGTCAATAAAACTTAGGATAGTGGTTTAACAAGGCCAAATTAACCAAAATGAGTGTGTATGGTGGTAAATGTCTCCAACACAGGATTCTACAACCACCCATCCATGCCAACAGCTCCACCAGCTCCTTGGTAATAAAATACTCAATATTTTCATCTAATGTGTTTGTAGTGACCCTTGAACGTTACTTGAGAAAGTTGGTATGAGTTTTCTTACTGCTTTGGTGAGCATTTGTATTATATTATGCAAATGTTCATGCATAGAGAATTTGTTTTTTAATTCCTGGTGGCTAGTCCAAATCTATACAAAATTTTGAGGTCTCATTTTACACATATCACTGAAACAATCTCTTATATGCATGGCCTAAAATACTAATTCCCGAATATTGTACAAAGATTGTGTCAACAGGATTTGCTACATAATTATTTTCCCCCTATTCCCAACAAAGCAAAGTAAATGAGAGGAAAATTGAAGGGGAGTCTCACAGATATAGCAACAGGTGGGAGAGTGAGAAAACTTTCATGTTTTAGAGTTCTCACTAAAGCAATCATTTTAAAATTTCAGAGAAAAGAAATGTGATTATCAAAGGGATTCCATAGCAAGTTGTAATTTATCATTTTAGTACAATTTGATTTTATATCTAAAAAAATCCCATGCATGCTTCTCTTGGCTTGGGCAATTATTTCCATGTTTAATTAGTACTTGCAAATGAACAACATATAATTTTGCACCATAGAGAATCTGCAACTTGCAAAATGTACATTTGTTCAAGTTACTTTTGAGTATTATACATTTATATTTTTTTTCCAAGGCAAAAGTAGTGTTAAGAACATTAATTCAACAATGCATTAAATCCCATATTCTACTTGGAACTCCAGTAGAGCAAATTGGTTTCTATCAAAGCTTAGGGAAGGACCCTATCAAAGCTTAGGGAAGGACCCTTAGAAAAATTTTAACAGTGAATCTCATAGTTGTCAAGAGAGGAATTTTGTATTTTGTTTGTAACATTTGACGTGATTTAAAACTAGAGTAAAATCAATGAGAGATTACTTTTTGGATGGATTAAGTTACCAGCATAGATCCATGGTAAAGGCGGATCTATAAAGCATCTATAGGCATCCAATTTCTTGAGGTATTATTTTTTTAACGATATTTTATTTGGTTTTATACTTTTATTTTATTAACGGATAAGGATTTTTTTAATCTTATGAGTTGGAAAAAAATAATAATAATTACTTTTTATTTTTTATACATAACATTGGTTTGTTACTTGTAATCTTACACATCTCCCCAATAATGAGTTGTAAGCACTTCGCTAGTCTCAGTGCAATACAACATTAAAACAAATGATGTGACAAAAAGTTGGAACCATTATGATAATACAAGAGACAAACCTTCTCCCTGATTATGATCTATCATCCAAAAAAGGACCATTCAAACAACAATTCATCCAATGTATTAATTTAAACCTACAAATTTAACCTCTTTGAGAAAGACAACATTGGGCTTAACATCCTTCAAAACAATTCTTAAACTGCATCTTCAAACTAGGAATAGCCATCTCTCTCACGTTCCAAGACAAAAGAGACAACTTTATTCAACCGTGGGTTCATTTGCTAGTTTCCTAAACCTGTTATCAGTTACAAAGGGAGTGACCTAAATTGCAAGAAGTTGCTGATGTGTTGAACAAAATATAGCAAATGTCTTTTAAACAGGAATATCACCCCAGACCAAAGTAATTTCTACCAACTACACAATGTGAAATGGAAATTTATTCTACTCAATTTGAGATTGCTATCAGATTGTAAATTTTATTAGACTTTTCACTGGCGATAATGTTACATCTGTAGAGGAGCAATGAGGTTGACTGCAAAAATGTGTTGAAACCAGAGACTATTGATGGTGATTACCTGTTGAGGTTGACTGCACAAATGTGCTGAAACATGAGATTGTTGTAGGCCGTTGGATGAGGGTTCGAGCTTGAACAGGAGCAGAGGATTACCGGATGCAGGAATAGGGGAGGTGCGATCGAGAGTTATGTTAAAAAAAATTGGAAAATCCATGCATTAACTACATGATAACGTGCTAATGGATCAATGACGAACCTGTCAATCGAGAGTTGGCGAGGGGAAACTGAATGAGGCAAACAGGTTTTAGAGATAGTCAGACGATAGCTTACTTCGTAAATTTATTTCAGTTATACTCAGTATTTTATACAACCGAAAGTTGTCACAAGCCCAATGGTGATGAATATTGAAAAATGTAAATTGACCGAGTCTTACTAAGTAATCATAACCTGTAGTATGAACCATAAACCTACATCCTATCTTTTGTGCTTACTTATCCTTACATTTTGAGTTACATAGAATCATTGCATTTCACTAAATAACTTCCCCTTTCATCCATAGTCACTTCCTCCTTCAAATTTGACTCTGTCACCTCAGGGATCTATGATGGTTTCTATTGTTGTTTGCTTTATTTTCTGTTTTTTTTCATGGATTTTAATTTTTCTTTGCTCTTATACATGGCAATGTGTTTCTATTCATATCAATGGGTAATAACATATGTCAAAGATCAGTGATTATTGTGGAAATTAATGGTAACGTTTATTTCTGTATATGTTAACATTGAAAAATTCAATGGTGACATTTAATTTTCTGCAAGTCACGATTGCAGAATTTAATGGTGATGCTTAATTTTTTTACCATCACCATTAACGAAACTTTAATGACTGTCTTTGAAGGCTTGTAACATTTTTTTTTAAATGAATAGAAATGATGATGGTCCATTATAAATTGTAGCTAATAAATTGTAGAGTTACTAAAAATAAGTATGGTCCTCTATGTACAATCACCATGTATGCAACAATAGTGAGGGTCATTAAAGGCTCGTCACCATTAATCACTATTATCCATGGAAAATAATTGTGGTCATTGATCGTCCCCATATATGCATCAATAGTGAGGGTCATTAAATGTTTGTCACCAACAAATCACTATTGTTCATAGGAAAATGCAACAAAAATTTATCAATAGTGAGGGTCATTAAAGACATGTCACTATTGTTCATAGGAATTGGACACGATCACTGACCATCACTAATAATAATTATTGGTAATGGACTTAGACCGTCTCCATATCTCCTTTACTATTGGCTACGTTGATTTTGGCGATGTTCAGTTTTTTGTGACATTGACCGTCATCATATATGCATCAATAGTGAGTGTCATTAAAGACACGTCACTATTGTTCATAGGAATTGACCAAGATCACTAACCATCACTAATAATGATTATTGGCGACGAACTTAGCTCATCTCCATATATCCTTTACGTTTGGCTACGCTACCTTTTGTAACGTTCATTTTTTGGTGACAAAGGCCCTTTTGACCATTTCCAATGAGGTTATGGTGACGTTTTCACCCCTCATCAAAGGCCTTTTTTCTTGTAGTGTTAGGCTTGATTTTACAACAAAGTATGCATCCTATGATAAACTAAGCTACATCTTCTTACATTCTAGGCCAGTAAACATACCTTTGTAAGTTTACAATTGTCTTCCCTACACCAAAGTACCCTATAACTTTGGAGGTGTGTTCTTCTCTGATAAGCTACAATCTCTCACCTTTAGGAAGACAAAGCTTGACCATCTTGTAGATTAACTCATCTTGGAGATTATAGTCAACCTTGTTGTCACCTTCTTTTACATGAAATTGGCCTTGCAGTTGTTGAAATACCTTCTTGAAGTCCTCATCTTCTGTGTACTCCTACTTGTATGCATCATGGGTAAAAGGTTCCATGTGCATAAGAGTTCCCAAAGCTGTAATTTTGGTTGTAGGTGGCCTTGAGAGCATGTCTTCTAGCTTGTTGGCACTGACCTTATTATACTTGATGAATAGATGAAAATGTCGTAAGAATCACATCCACTTATAATGTTTGGTTTGTTGTAGCTTACTCTAGGCCTGCAAATACTACATTGGTTGGTGATCAGTGTGAATGATGGTCTCATTTCCCTTCAGATAGTGCTTCCATTTCTTAATAGCTTGAAATAGGGCATAGAGTTCATTATCATAGGTAGGATGGTTTAGAACTCTTCCATGAAACATTTCAGAATGATAGCATACTGGCCTCCCTTCTTGCATCAACACATCTCCCATAACATACCCACTTGCATTTGTCTCCAATCCAAAAGGATTCTATAAACTAGACAATGTGAGAACTAGTTCATGATTGATATTTTGCTTGATATCTTCAAAGGATTTGTTTTTATTCTTTCCGCACTGGAACATATTCCTGTTGGATATTATAGCATGGAGGGACACAACCACAAAAGGGCGCTGAGAACTTCTAAAGGTATTGTTCCTCCCCAAAAAAGCTCCCAAGTTTAGTGATATTTGTAGGAGTAGGCCACTTAGTGATGGTCTCCATATTTGTAGGATAAATATTGAGTTCTCCTCCACCACATACCCCAAATACATCAAGGATTGTTAGGTGAACACACATTTATTCAAAATAGCCAACAACTAGTGTTTTCTCAGAGTCTAACACCTACTTGAGAAGTGAAATGTGCTCTTCCTAGGTAGCACTATAAACCAATATGTCATCTATATATACTAAAACAAACAAATCTAAGAAAGGGTGTAATACATCATTTATCAAACACATAAATGTAGTCGATGCATTGTATAAACTAAACAACATTACTAACCAATTATATAGACCTTGCTTAGTATTGAAGACAGTCTTCCATGTGTCTTCTTCCTTCACTCGTGCCTGGTAGTATCCCAATTTGAAATCCAACTTGTTGAAGTACTTGGCATGATGCAACTAGTCCAATAGATCATTGATCCTAGGAAGAGGGTACCAATTCTTGGGTGTGATCTTATTTAAGGATGTGTAGTCGATGCACATCCTCCAAGTATCGTTCTTCTAGGGTACCATGATGATAGGTTACCCACAAGGTGAGGTGCTTGGTTAGATCACACCCTAATTAAACAACTATTCTATCTACTTCTTCACTTCATCTTCTTCTATGATAGACTATCTGAACAATATAATGTTCGACAATGGAGAATCCAGTAATAGTTGTATCTCATGCTTCACCTCCCTCTTAGGAGGTATACCTTAGGATCTTGGAAAACTTCTCTATATGCTTGCAAAATGCTCTCCAATTGATTCTTATTCTCTTTGGTACATCCCTTCAAGGATGACTTCACTTTTATTGATTCGCCTTCTTGCTTATTTTGTCTTAAGAAAAGCAAGACAAATTTCCCACTTGAATTGCTCAGTTTTTTTACTTGATTGGCACTTTCCAAAAAGATCTTCGATTTACCTTTGTGTCTGTCAATGATGAAGGATTTTCCATCCTTGATCAAGTGGTATTGGTTTAATCTCCTCACGGAGATCACATCCCTCATATACATGTATGAGATTCTTAACACTACACTGCAAACATTCAAGGGTGTTATGTCTACCTCCACTCCATCAACATACTCTGCACTTATGGAAAAATTTATCTTGCACTATTTCATGACTCTAAGTTTTGTATCGTTATTTACCCATTCTAATGGGTAGGGTCTAGGATGAACATGTACTCCCAATCCAATATTACATACAAGATCCTCTACTTTGATGTTTTCTTATGAAGTAGAATCAAATAGAGCATCGATCTTTGTATTCTTGACATGGATCTCGATGTGGAAGAGTTTCATCCTTAGGGTGGAGACTAATTAGATTCACCTCCTTCTGCACTATGGTATAGATAATATTTTCATCCACATCTAAGTTGCATTCTAATTCCTTGTCTGAATCCATGGCTAGAAGGTTCTTCTTATTGGCATTCTCTGTTCCTACTCTTGGGTTTAAAATCTAGATGTATCTTCCAACACTTTTCTTTAGTGTGACCATGACAATATCACAATGCTTATAATGGTTTTCCAGATCCTTGCATTGATGTTCCATGGTTGTATGATTCGTCTCCTTTATATTTTGAACCACTTGGTTGTCCTCTCTTTTGACCTATATTTTCTAGGTATTGTGCGTGTACACATGATTCATCAATTGACATAGTCTTAAAGAGCATCACCTACCTTTGTATGTGACTATGTAAACCCCATAGATACTTGAGGAGTACATATGGGTTCTTGAGTGAGATTCCCAGCATGATATCCATCTTCTTGGTCCATCCTCGGAATCAACTGGTGCCATCAACTAGTGTCTAGTCCCAATTGACTCCTTAGTCAGATCCATCGACTCAGTCGACCCTACAGATCGGTTGATCTATTGACTAAGTCATTGACCTAGTTGAATGACGTATTATTCTACAATATTGATTCATCATACATGCCAAACATTATTGATGACTTAGACACATGTCAACAAACATTTCGAATAGTTCAAAACACTGAGAAATGACATCAACATTGCGGCATGGTCCATTCCTCTTCTCTAGCTGACAAATGGAAGGAAAATGGTTGGTCTTCTTAATCAGTTGTAACTATTTCTTTGTAACTTGTTGGAGGTGCCTACTAGACTAGCCAACTAGGTCCTCCAACTGACTATGGGTGAGTTGATTCAGTAGGTCGATTGGCCGACCGACTTGTTAGCTGTACTAAATAACTGTATGTAACAAGTGTAAATAGGTTGGTGATCTAGAGCATAGATATGTTTATTGTTTGAACCTTGTATAGTGTTGTGATCCTCTAATATAAGTGAGTAAATTTATCCCACTTAATATTTCATGTATTATGGTTATGATCATGTGAATGCTCTGTTTTAAATATAATTATGTATTGTTGGTAACTACACAAACCCTCAAACTACAACATTGGTTTTGTTATCAGTAGTACATAATATGAACGATCTGATGAGCATGGCTAAATGATAACCGAAAGATAATTACGAGAGTGGTGGGATAAGAAAGTAACGAACTAAATCCATAATTATGCAAGGCATAATAAACTGACAATTGCATAAGCAAGGGAAAAATTCTTCAGTGAAGCACATGAGAAATTTGTAGAATCAGTCCCCCATGAAATACATAAGTTTTTAGATATTTTCCATGCCCAAGTTGGACAAAAAGAATGAAATATTGTTGATGCACAAGCTCCATAATGGTGGAAGAACAAATTTATATGAGTGGCTCAAAAAGTTATGTGACGACTTTTGTGAAGAACAATCCATAGAAGATAGAACATCCCTTGAAGAAGTCGAATGGAAATTTTATATCAACCTCCACGAAGGGTTCCTATGCTCTATACCAGCATTGTTATATAAATTTGTGATTGAGAATGGATTCGACCATATAGTCGAGGCACAACCGTCGTTGGGTACACCCTCCTCAACAAATTGGCAGCAAAAACAAAAAGACTAGGAGAGATTTGTCAACGAACGACAATGGGAATACTTTATAAGCAAATGATGACCATTGCCAGACCCACGGTGGTCGAACAATAAGACTTAGGTCGGTAATGGGGGGGTATTTGACCATGTGTTCTAAATAAATAAGTGTAAAGGCTAGTTGATGAAAGAAAAAGAATGAAGCCCTGTAAAAATAAAAGTCTGCTTCGACAAAACAAATATCCATCCAGTCTTAAACAATTTGCAGATATACAAAATCTAGGGAGAGAAAAGAGGTGCAAGCAACGCGAACAATTAAGGGAGATTTCTAGTCCAATACACATAAAAGGAAGTATAAATAAACTGGGTGAGATGGTCAGGCAACCAAAAGTTCTACATGGATCGAGGGAAAGTCGACAAGACGGAGAATATGAGGTACCGACACCCGAAGAGCGATCGCACATGATGGTGGTGACCTCAAAAAATTTGTGTATTGCAATCCCAGAATTTTCAACCCCCGCTAATGTAGTACCCATAATAATGACGACTGGACCGGCCATTGGAAAAATAGTCAAGCGCAACATGGGACTAATTCCTGGAAACTGTAGCATATGGATTTGACTAGACCAAGATGGACAAATTACCGACCAATTGATGATCCAAATTCCAAACCGAATTAACTGAAGTACTTTTACTCCATAATTTGGAGGACACACATTTAACTTATTTTATTTAGAACACTTGGAGGTACCCCCCTTTCTAGCAACATTATTGATTGAACCTCCTAAATCATTGAAGATTTGACTTAGAGATGAAGAGTCTATAAAAGAAGTTTGTTTGTCATAGTATAAGGCACAAGAGCTCAGTAGTAGTCGACAAATATTAAGTGTGTCTAGTAGTTCATCATCTTTGGTAAGTATGAAAAAAGTATAACACAATGGCTTATCGAATTTCTATTAATAACCCTATTTTTTAGGGGGATGGGGATCCTAAAAAACATTGGTTTGTTTGTGAATCCTTGTGGAAATCTAACTTAATTAATGATGAAAACCAACAAATTAACCAGTTTGCAGGTAGACTTAGAAATATATCACTAACATGGTACATGAAATTTTTGGAAGAAGGCCCTAAGTAAAAATAGAAAATAAAATATAATTTATTGGAATTCTTCAAAGTCAATGATACAAAACACATGGTGGGACACAAGCTCAAGCAAATCAAAGAAAGAATAGGAGGTTCTGTCAGAGAATATGATATAATATTTAAAGATATTTTGATCCAAATTCCTTCTAAACTCGATCTTGCCTTGGTAATACATTTTTTCTACGATGAGCTTCATTAAATAATCAAGACATCAATATTAATGAATGAGTACACAGAAAATGAAGATGTCTTGAAGAAAGAATTATGATTCAAATCAAACACTGACTATATGTTTGGACCAGTCGATCATCGACTAGAGTAAAAAGTCAAAAATATACAAAGATCATTGCAACATTTAACAATGCGTCACGACTTATGGTGTTCAACATGCACAACAGAAGAACAGTCCAAAGACAACTTCCCGTACTAAGAACAAAGAAGATATCATAGCAATACATACCAATGGGAACTAGACCAAATCAAAGAAGCACCACGTATATTCCCTGAGGAAAGAAAGCCATATAATTTTCAGAAGATGTAGACGTCTTACTTATGTGATATATGTGAGATATTTGAACCTCACTCGACCACATACTACCCGTACAATGCCAACAATATCAAGCCAAAGTGTTATGGAATTTGTGGAACAACCCAACACTCCATAGCCGAATGCATCAAGAATATAAATACTAGAGCTAGATACACTACAGAATACCAGACACAAACAGTCGAGTAGAAAGGTCAAGACAACCACAACAATGATGGATAGAATAATAACAACAACCGATGGGGAGGATACAACAACTGAGGCATAAACAATAATCGAGGATATCGACCACCTAGATGTGGTAAATCATGATGCTTTGTATGCTACAATGAGGACCATTTAAGTCATGATTTTCCATGGAAAGATAGAATAGATCCAAAGTTTCGTACAAAATGCGGTGTGGGTGAGCATGGTCTAGAATATTGTCCCATAATGCTTGATTCACTTAATAAAATAAGAAATGTTAATGTCTTGGCTTGTGTTCCTAAAAATGATGCAGCTATTACTAAGAATTTGCAAGTTATTACTAGACAGGCAGGGCACAAAAATTGGAGGAGATCAGATTGAAAAAATACAAAAAGAGAAAGAAGATTATCCTAATCCATCGAAACAAAAGAAAATATTTAATAATGCATCAGAAATGTTCATAGAACTTGCATCTTTAGAAATTAATGAAGAAAGTAGAAATAAAATACGTAATGAGTTGTTAAACTTATTAACAAAAGAAGAAGCTATTGCACAAGTAATTGACTAAATGCAATCTATCAGAAGTATTCAGGGAAGCAGTAGAACTGCTAAGAATTTGTGCACACTAAATCAAAGAGATAAAATTGGCATTGATCCTCTTGTCAACCTAGAAGTAGAAGGATTCTATATTGAATATGACGTTCTCAACTTTGGTTCCCAAGCAAACATAATGGCAAGATCAATATGGGAGAAAATTGGTTGACTCCAACTGGTGGAGTTGTGTATTTATCTTGAACTAGTAGACCAAGGATTAGTTGAACCTATTGGAGTGTGGAAAAATGTCAAAACCTCAATCATGGGCATCAATACAACCATCGACTTTGAAATTATTGACCCTCGGGAAGGATCCAAATCCTTCCCTGCATTAATCGGCTGAACATGGAGATGAAAAATGAAAGTATCCATTATTTTTAGAAAAAGAAGGTTTTAAATTAAAAGGAGAAGGAAAGAAAGTCATTGTCTGGATCAATCCATCTCAAGGAAAATCGTGGGCAGATCCATATGACATTGACGATGACATTCGACGACAAAATAGTCCAAAATAATGAAGATATCGTCAAACCTAAAAAATATGGGGAACTTCATTTAGGTCGACCTATTTCAATCGGATATAACTTTGATTCTGAGCTCTATGACTAGAAAATGGAAAATTACGAAGCACAAACATGAGAATGTTGGTTAGTAGAAGTTATACCAAGAAAAAGAATACATAAATGTATTATAATATCTATCATCCCTAAAAAAATTGAGAAAAAAATAAGAAAATATCTTACCATTATACCAACAAAAAAAGAGTCGACAAATATTCCCTTGTTGAGGTATAAGGAATGAGAATCACCAGGAGCCCATATTGAGGAAGTATTTAAAAATGTCAGTGAACAAAGATAACTTCAATGTTTAGTTGAAACTTTTACAGGACAAGCAGTAAGATGGTGGGATACACATTTGTCCTGACTACGGACCTGGATGAATGCTTCAACTAATCTTATTGAACTATTTGGAGGAAATATGCTCATAGCGCAAGTACAAATACCAAAATTTCTCCAAGTAAAAAATGGAAAAAGGAAGAATATCGAGATGAACGATTATATCCTCACCTATTCCCAAATACGCTTGAATATTTTCCTAATAAATGGAACAAGATGGAAGAAGCCAGAGGAGAAACCTTTATCAAGCAAGAACTTAAAGGAAATTTTATTAAATATTTTTCCTTTACCCCTGAAGAAGTACCTATCAAAGAAGCAGTCAAAGAGATAAAAATATTTATACAGTTGAAGGAGGGTAACTCATCGAAAGACCAACCATAGTCGACATGTAACAACATATCGACCAAAGCATTGCAGCAGTCGACTTGACTAGAGCTGGAGAATGACAAAACTATAGGGAAAATATTTGGTTGGAAAAAGCACTGGTTGGAAAAAGCACCATCTTTTGGTTGGAAAAACCGTAAAGATTGTGATAAAAGTTAGCTCTGAACAAAAAGCAGAACTAGAAAGGATAACACCCAACGATTTCCCTCCAGCATTTACAAATTTTAAAGAACGAAGTTGATCAATCAATTAAACAAAAGCACTAGAACTGATGGATGCCAAAATTAAGATAAAAGAAGTCAACATCTCTAACGATGATCGACCAAAAATAGCTAAAATTGGAGAGTATTGGTCAGACCAACAAGTAGTAGAAATCACTAATTTGCTAAAGGGATACCAAGATGTATTTGCAATAGATTACAAAGATATGAAAGGACTAGTTCAAGAAATGGGAGAAATGAAAATAGACATCGAACCAGATGCTCGACCAGTCAAAAAAATCCCATATAATATAGCACATAGGTACAAAGAGATCGTAAAGATTGAAATTGACAATATGCAAGTTGCGGGAATCATATACCTTGTAGACCAATTTGAGTGGGCTAGTCCCATGGTCATGCAGCCAAAGAAGCAAGACCCGACCAGACTGAGAATTTGCATCAACTTCTGATGGCTCAATAAAGTAACATTAACCGACCCTTTTTTGATGCCTTTTGTTGACGAAATCATCAACGAAGTCGCAAGACATGAATGTTACTCATTCATCGACGATCTCACATGATATAAACAAGTTCCTATTGCAATGAAGACCGACATAAAACAACTTTTGTATGTGAATTTGGGTATTTTGGATATAAAGTAATGCCATTTGGTTTAAATAATGCACTTGCAGTATTCTCCATAATAGTAGTAAAATCATTTCAAGAATACTTGTATAAAACAATGGAAATCTACAATTGGACGAAATACACACTGCTCCCAAACTACATTCATTGTATTCGACTGATGCTAGAGCGATGCCGACATATCCAACTATCTCTGAATATTAAGAAATGCATATTCTCCACACCAATTGGTATACTATTGGGAAATGTTGTTTGTAAGGAATGCATTAAAGTCTACTTTGCCAAGATTAAAGTGATCATCGAGCTCAAACCACATGTAAATCCTAAGCAGGTTAGAATTCTTCTTCGTCATACATGATACTATATAAAATGTATAATATATTACTCTGACATGACATATCCACTAGAGAATTACTGAAGGACAATCAAGATTTTATCTGGTCTCAAGAATGTGCAGAATATTTTGAGTTACTAAGATTCCCAAATTGGTCGATCAAGTTCCATGTACATATCGGCGTGTCCGGAATTGCAATCGGGGTGATACTCACATAACTAGGGGAAGATGGACTGGACTACACCAATGCATATGCTAGTAGAACACTAAATAAAGAAGAAAATAACTACTCGACCAAAGAACATGAAGCTCTATGAATGATATTTGCTTTACAAAAATATTGACAGTATTTACTAGCTAATCCATCTACATTTTATACAGACTGCCAATCACTTAAGTAAATGGTAAATAAACCACTCCATTATGGACGATTATGCAGATGGATTTTTTTATTCCAAGAATTGGAATTTGAAATAGTTGTTCGACCAGGTAAAAGTAATGTCAGGCCTGACCTCCTATAAAGAATAGAAACAGGTGAAGATCCTGTCAAGATCGACGACGAGCTTCCCAACGCACATTTATTTAGACTCGAAGTTGTGCCGACAAAATTAGAAGACATAGCACAATTTTTATATTAAGGTCAAGCTCCTAAAGGAATGTTAGAAAAGAAAAAGAAAATACTTTCCATGAAAGCTACACCATATACACTAATAAATGGATTTTTGTACAAACTGGGACCAAATGAGGTGCTTAGGTGGTGTGCTCTTGAACATGAATGACAGGATATAATTAATGAAGCACATAGTGGACCTGTCGGAGGGCATTATCAAGATGACACGAGAGCTAGACAAATTTGGTAATCCAACTTATGGTGGTCGACACTACACAAAGACTATAGATTACAAGTAAAAAAATGTGACAGGTGCCAAAGATTAGGTCGACCGCTACCAAGGAATGAGATGCCTCTAATATATGTCAACCCAAAATTAACTTTTGAAATGTGGGAAAACAAATTTGTTGGTCCATTCCCAATACCTGGTCGATGAACTGGCGCAAGATATATTATTACTACAGTCAAATATGTGACAAAGTTGGATGAAGTTGAACCCATCGAAGCATGTACTAGCGAAGGAGCAACAAAATTTAAATATCAAAATATTATTACAAGATATGGATGCCCTCTCACCATCATAAGTGATAGAGGCATGCACTTCGTTAATAAAACCATTGTTGTACTACTAAAAGAATTCATGATCGACCACCAAAAGAGTACCACTTTTCATGCACAATCGAATGGAGTTGTTGAATCATTTAACAAGACTCTAACTAAAGGATTAACAAAGTTATGCAGTATCGAAAAATATGACTGGGATGACATGGTACTTGCTATGTTACGGGAATACCGCATAGCTTACAAAAGGTCGACTGGAAAACACCATTTAAATTAGTCTATGGACAAGAAGCAGTTGTACCCCTACATTTCAAAAAATAAGCACCAATAATCGCTATCATACTTTACCTCTACAGTGTCAAAGCAGTTGAAGACATAAATTTCAACTTAACAAAATTGGAGGAGAAACGGAAGATAGCAATCCATCACCAAGAAATATAGAAGCAAAAACAAAAAGCATGGCACGACCACAACATAAAAAGAAAATGTGTATCAATCGGAGACGTCGTACTACTATATGACAGTCAAATAAAAGGAAAGCTGAAGAAACTACATACAACATGGCTAGGACACTACATAGTCGAAGAACTAAATAATAATGGATCAGTTTGGCTAAAAACACTACAATGGAGGATCTTTAAAAAAATAGTCAATGGTGCAAGTCTCAAAATATATAAAGCATAAATCAGGAATGACACCGACTAAATGGTTGTATTACCATTTGGTCGAACGTTGTGTCCCATTTTTTGTAACAATTAATAAGTTGTGTACTAATTTATTTAGCATTTTAAAGAAAAAGTAGTTATAGGAAATTGTCTTAATAGAAATACTATATTAGAATATTCTAAGACATGGACAATGGTGGGTAGCACAAGAACAACATATTGGCACTGGGAGAGTGAGAAAACCCTGACTAGAAAATGAACCATAAAGATGCATCCAAAACCAACCAATGTTGAGAACCCGCCCATCGATGACTAGAGGAACATCCAAACACCAAGGACACGAGTCAACATTCTCGACGAGCAGTCTATTATGACCGACCCCAACGGTGAATTTATGATGATAGAAGAACAAGGTGTGAAGTGGAATACTCCTCTCACAAACGAACCACTGGTCTAGCATAAAAAGCACATTGAATACAATCACCTACCCCAATCGATGGTGTTCTACACAAGCAACCTATAAATGAAAACCTTGAACAGAGTTGGGAGTTATTTTGCAAAGAGATGGAGCATTCACACATCGAACTTGAAACCCTGGAGCTTGCAAGCCATACTTCATTAGCGACGACAACAAAATAAATGGATCCAAAGAAAACCGCTCTAACCAGGTCCATGAAAGCAGTAGAAAACATTTTCCGTGAAGAAGAAGAAGCCTCCATGATACCTTTAAAAGCTCATTTTCTCAGAATTTGAAAGGCCAGAATATAATAACACCAGTGGAGGAAGCACTACAAAGACTTGCGAAAATGGGGAATTTGAGATGACAAATGGTCCAAAGAATCCAACAAGTTGGCAATAGCTAAAATATGACTCTTTGGGTGTGCCCCTACTGGATAACTTTATCAACTTGAAAGATCTCATCACACAATACATTATCAGTAGATATCACAAGGGAAAAATCTGGTTCGATGAACCAATCAAAATCAATGCTTTCTTGATAGCGTCTATCACTGGCTTGTCAATCAACAATCACCGGTATCAAGTCGAACCTGGTAGAAGAATTTATTGGATCACCCAAGGGTAAGAACTTTTGATGGTTAGTGATTAATAAAACTCAGTACCAAACATACAAGTATACCGTCATTATTGCTCCCATTTGTCTAACAAGCATCAGTTGACCATCCGACCTCGGATTGGATATGTTGGAAGCTGTCAAGGCTATCGCAACAGAAGCAAAATTATTCAACCGGGAATAATACTTAGCCAAGGTCGTCTGGTCAACTTTTGAAAAGTTCTAGGAAACAGGGTCTCTTATCAGGTTTCCTTCTCTACTAATATGATTAGCCATATCTAGAATATCTCTAGTCGGCGACCCTACCTTTATAGCAAAATCCATATACTTAATGTACAACTTCAAAGCTTTTCGTCCCTAGGGCTACTCTCAAAGTCCTAATGTCACCAATATGTGGCTTGAAAGCTAGTCTTAATTTTTGAAAACCATTTCGTCAAGGAGGGTTACCCAATCTATCTGTCGGAGTCTAGTTCATGCATGGCACAACTAGTAATGTAAAAGAGTTGGACTATTATATGTTAATCAAATAAATTTTCCAAGATCTTGCATTTCAATCAAACATGGCCTATCCAATACCAAAAATTGCATGGAGAAAGGATTGCCTTTAGAAGAACCATTCACCGATGGTGAGAAGGAAGAATATTTTGAAGCTAGTTTATACATAGAAATTTTTGGACTCCAAGAGGAAGAAGAAAATCCTCTGGCCATAGTCATGTCAAAGGCAAAACCAAAGACAACAGAAGAAAAAGAACCGTAAGGAGAGACCACAGAAGAAAATGAACCATAACCGAAGGTACAATCACCTCCCGGTCTGTCATTTGAGAAGCTCAATATTGTGGCAGTGCAGATCTACACAATGAACCAAACCTTCAAGTCTAGACACTCCAAAAAGAGAAATTCTACCTTAATCGCTCTGACCAAAGATGGACTCAAGGAGCCAAACAAAGAAGTATAGAAAGTTATCCTAGATTCCATCATCAACCAAGTCACCATTGAGAAGCAAATTGAGAAAAAATTGTCCGAGGAGGAAGAACGCCAAAAGGTAAAATCTCCTTCCAAAAATTTAAAAGTTCATTTGAATCCCCAGCCAGAAGTCCCTGTCGATGTTCTCAACGAATCCCCCCCACCATCACCGACCACCATCATAGAAAACCTTGCTGAAGTAGAACCCCAAGAAATTGAAGATGAAAAATTTGTAATGTATTCCATTCAGGACCCCACTGTTTAGAAATTACTGCAAGGCTTCCCTTCCCAATTCCCCAAATTACAAAAATATGATATCAAGTGACCTATTGCAACAAGAACCAATCCACCATAACTCCAACTTTTAACCCCACTATAAAGCCAAACTTTAACCTCGTCGGGTACATGTACAGCTAAAAATCCTTTTAAACAACCAAAGATACAATGTAACTTAGGATATCATACTACAATATGGAGAAAATTCCACATGAGTCGTATGATTTCACAAACTTGACAGTCACACCATCTATTGTTTCCCATCCTTTGCCTTTTCCAACCAATATTTATTCTAACCAAGTCATGTTTGTATCGACCATTCTGCAAACCCCATCAAATGTCCCTCCTCCACCTACTACAACCTTTGTCTCGGTCGTTTGCATAACCCATGTGTCTACCCTTTTATCCCTACCATCTTCGATTGCCTCTAAGCTAACGATTACAACAACCATCCCTACTAACCATGCAAACCCAATCCTGACCATGCATATCCCAATTCCTTCTACTTCTGCACTTCCCTTTGTGTCGACCATTTCTACATCAACTGTAACCACATCAACAACTATACTTTCCACCACCACTGCTCCAAATATGTCGACCATGCCTCCGCTAGAAACTCGACAGTTAGTTCAAGGACAAGAAAGCAATGAACAAATAAAGTAAAAAGCAAAAACAAATGCAGATTAGCTTCCAATCAATCACATATGATAAAGACCATGAGTTAAACACACTACTTCATAATATACTCAAGGAGAAAAAGAAATGATGGTCTAAGGACAAAAAGAAACTTGATGTCATCAAAGACCAACAACTTGAAGTACTTGCAACTTGCGATAGTATGCTTAGACAAATTTAGCCAAAACTATGCAGAGCCCCAACCAAA
Organism: Pseudotsuga menziesii; assembly: GCA_001517045.1. Lineage (NCBI taxonomy): Eukaryota > Viridiplantae > Streptophyta > Pinopsida > Pinales > Pinaceae > Pseudotsuga > Pseudotsuga menziesii. The sequence goes on from LPNX010690600.1 coordinate 126,046, forward strand.
AATTCATTAGATCATATTGTAAGCCTTTTTGGGTCTCTAGCATCATTATTAGAAGAAGTCGTCACCTAGAAAAACCAGCAAGATGAACATCAGACTGCCACCTTATTGGAAGAACAACATAAACTATTTTTGAGTTGATACAACAAATTACATGAGTATGCACCGCTTGCCAAGCAATCGACCATAATTTTGCATAACCAGTATTTGGATTATAAACGGGTTTTTGTAGATATGAGGGACAATTGGACCAGTTTTATGGGCTCCATTAAGAGTTGTCATTTTTGGAAAACTAAGACATGTTGATGGTGACTGCTCAAATTATGTGCCTATGCAATGCACTATTTCTTTAGGGAAACAATATGACTCTCCTTTGTCCATTTTGTTCAAGCCAAAAACTTTTGATCTCGAATCTTCAAATTTTAAGGTTCTAGTGCATAGAGTATAGAACCTTCCTCGGGGTCTTTAGGGGATAAAGGTTTGCTAATTTGGTGGTAAAATACTATATGTATATTTCCAAAAATTATGAGGGATGGGGTGGGTTGATGGCATGAAGGAAGAGAAGAGAATTGAAGAAGGTGAGGTGCAAGCATGAGGAGGCATGGTATTTCTAGAAGATCTCCAAAACACAATGCTTGAGGAGGAAAAACATTTGGAATTGGTAATCCACAAGGAGGAATATATTGCCAAGAAAGTTAGGATTTGTCCCAGGCTTCAATGGATTGAAGAAGAAGATGAGGGTTCCACGTTTTACTTTGATTTCACTGAGTAAAAATCTTCTTAAGAGCATGTTCTTGGTTTGTGCAAGGCTAATGGGATGTCAGAGGAGAGCTCTTCTAATATTCAAAGAATGCTCAAGCTTCCCTTCTTAAACATTTATATTCTTATACGTTGTCTAACATGGTAATGGAGGATAGATATACATGCTTCAAGGTAATTTATCATCATGTTATTGTTGTTGACAGGGATATGTTGGATAGTGATCTCTCCAATATGAACTCCTCGTTGCACTCAATTTAATCAAGAATGGTATGTCTTTTGGCATTGTTGGCCTTCCTAGTCAATTATTTAAGGCGATTGAGTTTCAAGCATGGCCGATGAAGTATTTTCTTCAAATACTGTAAGAAAATCTCTTAACCAAGGGTCAATTAATCTAATCTCAAAGAATGAAGCAAGATATTCAATGTTGGAGGCTTGTCAATTTTCTCAATGTTTCTTATAATAAAGGCAATTACTCTTCTTATTTGCCAATTAGCATCAAAAATTGTCAAATAGAAACATATAGGGTTTATGCAAGGTAGGTTTATCTTATCTTAGATATAATGTGTATAGATTAGTGTTATCAAAACCGATCTAGAAGGATTTATGATCGGCTATGATGCCTGAACCGCCTGGGACGCTTTTTTGACACAAACCGCCCCCCAACCGATCGGATCCATACGAAACCGGGCCAAAACCGCCGAACCATCCAGTCCGTACTATGTCGTACGGCAGCTGTTAAAGGGCCCATGAATCTCAATTTGAAAAAAAAAAATCCCTAAACTAACCCTAATCCCATTGTGGTGTCATTTAAAAACCTCACCCTCCCCCTACCCTCTATTATCTTCACACTAATCATTCCATCTCTTTGGATTTCTTGAGAGCAAAGTCTCTTGGGCAGTTTTGGAGGGGTATTGAGCCGAGTTCGTTGGGTGTTTTTGGTGAAGTTATTGGGAAAAACCAAAGACTTGTTTGCATGGTGCTTTTGGAGATTTCTTGGGCCGCCATTTTGGAGCATAGTTGCACTTGTTTTTTGGATTTTCTTCAAGCGTTTTTTTAAGATTTTGTTGTTGCTATAGTGTTATTCTTTGGTTGTTATTTCTTCTCAAACTTTGCGAAGAGTGTGAAGGTATGTCCATTGTCAACACTCTTCCTTCTCTTATATTTATTTCCTTATTAATTGACAAAAACTAAGGTTTTATTTTCAGATTTTTGTTTGAACATGGCCATGGCTCCAAAAGATAGGAGGGATCCAGCATGGAATCATTACCAATTGGATGACAATGGGAAAAAATATGCAATTACTGTGGGAAGAAAATTGTTGGGGGGTATCCATAGAATAAAACAACACTTGGCACATGCACGGGGCAATGTTGAACCTTGTCCAAAAGTATCTGATGATTTGAGAGCAGAGATGTTAGGCAATATTGAAGCAATCCAAGAAGAAAAATCCAAGGAAAAGAAGCTTCAAAAAGACATAGAGAGAAGTTCCATGCCAGTTGATTTTGATAATGACTATGAGGGTGATGATCATGTACCCCTCAAAATGAAATTCCTAGTTTTGAAGAATCTTCATGTTTTCCCGTTAGAGGGAAAGTGGGACCTAGAGAATCCAATTTGAAGAAGCCACGTAGGGGTACCGATAGAGGGATTAACTCTTTCTTTGTTCCCCGCACTACCTCGAGTGCTCATTCCACCATTGATGTTAAATGGAAGGAGATGGAGAAGGAGGATGCTTGGGAGTGCATTGCTAGATGGTGGTATGATGCAAACATACATTTTAATGCAACTAATTATTTCAATTATCAACATATTATAGACGTTATAGCTTCATGTAGTCTGGGCTTCAAAGGCCCTAGTTTTCATGATGTTAGGGGGGGGTTTTTAATAAATGTCCAAATAATAGATGAATACCTCAAGGAGTTCAAGCAATCATGGAGTAAAACAACTTGCACAATAATGTCTGATAGATGGAGTGATGGAAAATCCCGCACCATTCTTAATTTCTTAATTCTTTCCCAAAAGGAACCATGTTTCTTACATATATGGATGCCTCTGATCAAGTGAAGGATGCACAATTATTATTTCGTGTTTTGGATAAAGTAATTGAGGAGGTGGGGGCAAAAAATGTTGTACAGATCTTCATTGACAATGCCTCTAATTATGTTGCAGCGAGAAGGATGTTAGAGGAAAAACACCCCACCATTTGGTGGACTCCATATGCGGCACATTGTTTGGACCTCATGCCTGAGAATATTGACAAAATTGAGTGGGTGAAGAAGTATGTGGAGCATGAAAAATCAATAACCAAGTACATCTACAACCACTCATGGGTTTTGAGCCGAATGAGGAAGAACACTAGGGGTAAAGAGCTAGTTAGACCATTCATTACATGATTTGCAACAAACTTTCTTTTGTTGTAATCCATTGTTGATCAAAAAGTCAACTTGGGGAAAATGTTTTCTTGTGATGAGTGGAATGAATCTCAGTAGAGTAAAAAGGCTGAAGGGAAAGATGTAGCTAACAAAGTGTTGAAAAGACATTTTGGAAAAAGGCAAAAGAGATTGTTTTATTCAGTGAGCCTCCTGTGAAAGTGTTATGAATGGTGAATAGTGATAAACCCGCCATGGGTTTTATTTATGAGGCCATGGATCAAGCCAAAGAAGCAATAAAAGCAAGATATGGTGACAAAAAGAAGAAGTATTTTCCTATTTGGAAAATCATTGATGAAAGATGGAACAAACAACTCCATTGTCCTTTGAATGCAACAGGATACTACTTAAACCCAAGGTAAGACATTTTAAAATTCAAATTCACAGTTATTAGTTTTGTTGTGATTTCAACCTTTTGGGTTCAAAGTTATAAGCTATATTTTCAATTTCACTAATGAATAGTTTTGGTCTTTTAAACTTTGAACTTTTGAAGGGACCACTATACAAAAGACTTTGAAGCAGAGGATGATGGGGAGGTAAAAGATGGATTGTATAAATGCATTGAGCGCATTGTTCTTGACCCCAAGACGCAAGATGAGATACATATTAAATTGTTGCAATTCAATGAGAGTAAGAGTAGCTTTGGCTTGAGTATGGCAATACGAGGCAGATCCAAGGATCCACCTGGAAAGAATTTTCAAAGTTTCCAAATTATAAATTATATTATTGAAAGTTTTCAAAGTCATCTGAAAAAACTTGTTTGCATTCAACTGTTTTTGCAGCCTATTAGTGGGGACAATTTGGTGGGCATTGCCCTAAGTTGCAAAAGTTTGCAATTCGGATTTTGATCCAGCGATGCAACGCTTCTGGATGTGAACGCAATTGGAGCGTTTTTTAGCGTATACACACCAAGAAGTGAAATCATTTGGAACACAAACGATTGAATGATATGGTCTATGTTCAGTACAATCTTAGGCTGAGGCGTAACCAATTGTTGAACAAGACCCCAACACAAACAACATAACCTTGGATGACTTTGATCCATCATCAGAGTGGGTTGTGGAGTCTCAGGCATCAACATTTGAGAATGAAGACCTTTCTTGGTTGGATTTGGGCCCACTTTCATAAGTTTTACCATCGAGGCCAAAGGAATCTAGTGGGGCTCAAAATCCCACTCCGATTGAAGATTATGAGGATGAGGATGAGGATGAGGATGATTAGGCCCTATTTTTCATGTTATCAATTTATAGTTATTCATTAGTAGTAGTACTATGCTTATTTTTTGGATTGTAGGGGGCATTTAGAGCCTCTTTGTTGATGTATCTTGGTTCAGAACTTCAGTAATGTATTGCACTCAGTGGTATTTTGGTTATTTGCACCTATACATGCTATATATATGAGAAACTTTGCATATTTGCATATTAATGGTTTAGATTCATATGTATGCACACAATTATCTATGTTTTTTAACAAAATATGAATATTTTGTGTTTTTTAGTCTACCATTTTTACAGGTTTCGGTCTGGTTCACATTTTGGGCTTTACCAGTCCGGTTTTGATAACATTGGTGTAGATGAGAGGCTATGCAATGGGCAAGGGAGACAAATCAACACTCCTTGTTCCTTGAAGTTCACTTTGACAAAGCATATGACATAGTCCATTGGTCCTTTATCACATAGATATTGTGTCCCGACTTTGCGTCTAGATGTGTGGCAATGGTGAGTAATTTTTTTCCAATGCCTTGACTTTTGTTTGGGTGAATTGTTCTCTCATGACCTAAATATGCCTCAACTTCATTACTTGATAAAACATGACTTGTCCCTTGCTCCCTATATTCGTCTTGGTTGTTCATGCTCTAAGTAGCTATTTGTTGGATGCTACCAAGGTATAAGGATTAGGGGCATTTCTCTCCTAATGGCTGAGAGATGGTAAACAATTACTTTGTGGATGACTCTCTTTTGCCAATTGAGGTTGATCAGGACTTGGTGGAGAGTATTAAGGGGTTTCCTTGACCTCTTTTGCATCGCTTCAAGAGAATCTGTCCAAAAAAAAATCAGTAAATTTTGGCTAGTTGGCCTTCATAACCTTCTAGATTGAATTTCATCTATGTGGAACTACAACCACCTAGGTGTGATTATGCCCTAGTTAGAGATCTCATTTGGAACAAGTCTCTTTGTTGTGAATATGTGGGATTGGTGTCTCTAGAAGCTTCAGAAAAAGCTCTACTCCCAACCATTCAAACACCTCCCTGTTGTCGCCTTTCACACACCTGGGTTACGTGGCAGAAATCTTCAAGCCACTCGATGTGTCCTTGTGGGCAAGTCTCGACTCAAGGCTGTCACCTTGTTCTTGACTCCTTCGTTTAGGCTCAACTCCTAACGAAGCCAAGGGAGTTAGACCCTATTAAGTGACTAAGGCAAAATTATTTAGTATGATGATGGTAAAGAGTAAGTTTTTTAGGAGTTTCGATATTAACAATTGTAAACAACAAATAACATGATGAGATAATCACAAGTAAGCACGAAAATGACACCCAATCACATATAGATTGAAAGAAATAAACAGTTGACCAGTGCCTTGAAAATGGAGTCGAAAAACAATTAAGAGTGCTTGCAAGTGCTGGAATGAATGTTGTGCAATTGTATCTTGGTTAATTTTAAATTAATGTAAGAAGATGAGTAATTTAACTTAGGCGTGGGGACTCCAGATATACCCAGGGGGTACTTGAAGTATGTCCAAAACTAAATCATGACGGCTACCCGCAAGGAATATGTGGGCTGAATGGAGTCTCTGAGGCTATTGTTCATAATGCACCCAAAGGTGTAACAGAAATCGGCGCCCCGAGGTCACTTTTCAGAAGTTCCTGCTTCCTTTGGGTATTTTGCCACCGTAATGGTTTGATCGAGGCATTGGATTTTTGCCTGATGGTTTGTCAATTTGGGGAGAGTGAATCCTAATTAGTCTAGTCACTCAAATTCTTTTGATGCAGCTTGACTGATCGGACAAACCGCAGCCAAGTACAGAGCATACACACTGGAGTCTTCGTTATTTTTAGTAATTTTAAGATAGGTGTTCTTATTAAAAAGAAAACCCTCCAAGAACCTCTTTCGATCCAAGTGGATCTCAATCGGGGAATCAAGGAGGGGTTAATTTTATTAGGGATAACGAAATAATTGATGAAAAATGAATCAAAGATACACAACGCCGGTTTTCTAATTAGTCCTACCATGCATCTCTTTCCCCTTGCGGGTCAACCGGGAAGTCGTGGGGTAAGTAGTATGATTACTTTTGAAATTAAAATATGGAATAACGCAAAATTATATCAAAGTATACAATCCTGCATGTCAGTACTAAAGTAGAGCAGAAAAAAGGGAAAGAAGCAAAAAAATGAAACGGACGCAGATCCCCCCTGGGGGGATGGGGAGCGGGCTCGAAAGAGCCTACTCAAAAAAGATTTTCTTTTATTATTAATGGTTACAATATCGGAAACCTCTTGGTTCTTATACGTGATGAAACCAAGATCTTACAACTCTCCAAAAATTTTAAATTTTAGTGAAAGGGGAGACCCCTGGGGGAATTTGGACGCTCCCGAGGCCACTTTCGAACAGCAACTTCTTTTCTTTTTTGTTAGACCTGCTAAAAACCGACAAGCATGTTAGAATAACATATGCCCAAAAGCACTTTAAGAGTACCTTTGGATCAGCGTACCTTAAAACTAGCTAAACAGGTGAAAAAGGAACCAAGGAAAGTAATCTTTCCTTGGGATCTTGGCTTGCTGTTTGTGCAGCCAATAAAATATGCATTGATTGTTAAATTTAATCTTTTTAAAACATAAAAGGAAATCTAGAGCATGCAACCTACTGATTTTCTTTAACTTGCCATGCAAAACGGACGATTTCCTTATGCTAGATCTAGAATGCTTAATGATACTTTTCAAAATTGAGATCTAGACTAGAGCTTTGAAATAGCAGATCTATGTAGATTTTACTTTGATATAACAGATCCAAATGATAACAAAGCTTTTGAACACAGTAACTAGGTAATAAATTTGATTTTTTAAAGAAAAGAGAAAAGGAGGAGAGAAAGTCGGCACGTTGCTTGAAAGAAACAAGCTAAAAGGAGGCCCTTTTGTGAAGCACTGAGAGACAGAGTATTGAACTTATTGGATAAGGAATGTCGTCAATCTTGATCCACACCTTCGTCCAATCGAGAACCTGCAACTAAATAACACAAGCCTGCACAACAGCTTGTGAGATCTGGATATAGATGTATAAAGCAACAAAAATGAAAGATCATGCAAAAATAATCTTATTTAAGCATATAACTAAAAAATTTGAGCATACATAATATGGATAAACAAGAGCAAGTAATCTAACTTGCCTAGTTTACACCCTTACTTGATTCAACCGAATCCTTGAAGCCAGAAAACAAAAGCAACACAGAAATTGGAACAAAAATTGCAGTTACCACATTAGCAGCATGACGCTGGGAATCCACACAAACACATGCACTACACGATATAGCCTCCAAAGCTTCTTTATTCACAATAAAAATATAGCAATATTACAATGGCAACAGCTCCTCACTCCAACTCTAACTAGCTTGGAAGAGGCAGCCTGAGCTTTATTTATACAAAAAATAGGAGATCCAACCCAGGGGGGCGTAAATCCCAAAGAGACATACCACTGCAGTTGAAGGAGAGTCCATCGATGCCGATCTGAAGCTAAACTGATCTTCCACTGAGCCTACTTATCAATCGAGGGGCTGATTGAGCTGACACATCAACCCACGGACTGACACATCAATCCACAGGGCTTCCAGGACAGCCCGCACGTGTGGAGGAGAGAGAGAGGTTGCAATTCCCATAAAGGATGCTGAAGTTCAACTCTGGATCTGTCCAAATCACCTCCTTCAGTCAAGGATTTGTCAGATCCAGACAATCTGGTTCAGATCTGACTGATTTCAATCAAATCAGTTAAGAATCCATTGATCTAGGATTTTGGATTTGCTCCATTATTCATCAATTTATTAATTAAAATAATCAATAATTGATTTTTTGGGTTTTCTGACCTTAATGATGGAAAATCACTCAAAACCTGAAAAAAGTGGGTCCATGGGTTTACATAGTGCTCTTAGCTTGAAAATGAGCACCTGCATGACTAAAACTGATCATTTTGGCCCACTTTTATTACAAAACCAATTTTTCCAATTAAACTATTAAAAAATAGCCTAAGTTTTGGAAAAAATTAATTTTAATAAAAAACACTGAAAAAAATTTAAAAATTAAAAAAAAAAATTTAAAACCTAGGGGGGCCTTAGACATGTTCATATGACTCGACCATGATGCCTAGCATGTTTATACATTGACACATAGACTCTAATAACTTCAATAGGCCTAAATGCCAAGCCGACCACCCCAACTTTGGAGGTATAGAGTGAAAAACTCAGAAATTATCAGTGGTTTATTCAACAACCAATAATAACCAAGGGAAAAAACACCCTGCGCTGATCGGATTGACAAATAAAGTCTAAGAGACCGAGTCTTTTACAGACACTATCATGCTAGAACATTTATTACAATTCCCCCATGGGGTATGGACATGTGATATAGTACAACAAGCACTTCCCAAAATTACTTCTGAAGGTCTTCTGAAGTCCGAACAAAAAATCTTTGTCCGGCTCACTAGGTTCACTTGATAAAAAACCACCAAGTACAACTTAGGTGGTAACATTATGGCTCCAACTGTGGGACGTGTGCTCGATTTGGTCATAGGACAAGGAGAGGATACGAAAACACCAAAATATCTGGTTTATACACCCTGTAAAAACATCTCAACTTGACAAGAAAACCTTAGTAGCCCAAGTTTTATATAAAATCCAAATGAACCATTAAGTTGATTTATTCAAACAAAATAAATGTAGCTAACTAATGAAAGAAAAATTTTGTTATAGCTAAGTACAAAACATAAATGCAGAAAGTAAATGCTCTCTTTCAAGGAGCTTATTTTCCTACTCTAAGCATGATAAAAAAAAGGTTAAGTGTAATCAGAAATCCAATGTAACCACCTAAGTATTTTATGAACATAAAAAAAAAATTCCCTTGTCTTTGGTTACCAGCCAAAGTAAGGATACCTTATTCAGAAAATGCAAATCTACGTGATGATTCAGAATGGGCAGGATGGATGGGAGATCATAGGCATGAATAATGTCATAAAAAATTCTTCCCCAACTTGTATGTGCTCATGCAGGCTGCTTCTATCCATGACTGGATAGGACTGATATACCAATTAGAACGATGAGGCAGACTGACTACATCATCATACTGATCACCGGGGCTTATCAAATGATAACTCGTTGCACAAACCCCAAGTAGCTCCAAATCATAAGGAACCTCTATATGTGAAAAAGATGGCTGAGACTGATATTCCACTGACTGCATCACATCTGACTTTTCACAACACTACTTTTCAATGTCTTCATCACTGATACCCTTATGCGGCTCTACATGATATGACTTTGAATGATCACGTGAAAATTCTGAATGCTCCTCTTCCACACTAAGGTTTTCCCAGGCATCCAGATCTGTGCTCCCCTCTATGGACACATCGTAGATTGGACTTCCACAAATTTTTGAATAGACACTCCCCTTGTTGGACATATCATGGATGGGATTCTCCATAAGATTTTCACAAGTTGGATTATCTATGAAATTCCAATAGTCATCACTCTCATCCATGTCATATGTGGGGGACTCTTCATCCATGGCATCATGCTCCTGCCTATCCATGTCTTCCTTGTAATCATAACAATCTTCTTCAGAAAAAGTGTTACAAGGCAATAAACTTTCCAAACCTTCATCAACATGAGGAGAACAAGGTCTAGTGTCACCACACACCATACTGATCTCATCATAAGTTTCTTTATAGGCTTCTGTTATGATATTATGAAGAGGATCTTCAATATTATCTTCAATCAAGGAAACTTTTTGGACATATTCAATGGGATCACTTGGGATGTGTTGCTCAGTGGGTTTCTCTAGAGGGCTTTCTGGAAAAATATCAGCATTGCAACATACTTGAGAATACCTCAAATCTTCAATGTTTTCAGCCATGGTTACATGAGGAGAGTCTTCAACAATGTGTTCCATCATGGGCTCCTCCTAAAGCTCTTCAATAGGATCATCCTGGATTTTCCTTTCCTTAGAATCTTGCTGTGTATTGGGAGATACCTCATATTCTTTAATACGCCGCTTAATTACTTCTTTTCTTGAATAACTATGAGGAAACTCTTTGATGGGAGTATCATGGATCTCCTCTTCATTTAAATGTTCAAGAATTGATTCCAAGTCTTCAATACTTTGTATCATGGCAAAAGGTCCATCAGATGTTCCCATGTGATACTCTATCCCAGATAGGTAGAAGGTACAGATCTTTTCAAGGAACTTTTTCAAACCATTCATACTACCCCTACCATCATGCCATTACTCTAAAAACATCCAAATGAAGCTTGGAAAAGAAGTTATATATTTATTAGGAAGGCCTTGATAGAACCAACAACAGGCCTCACCCCAAAAAGTACTAGCAAACATTTCCATCATATTGTCTTCATGAAGAATATTGGAGTCAGCCATCAACTGAAGGAAAGATTTGACATGCCAGATGGCCGAATCACCATAATTTCCATGAAATACTGAAAGCCATTTATATGCATCCCCCACATCATTACAACAGTTAGGAAAACCCGCGATGTTTGAGAAATCGATAGGCTGAAAAATTCTGGCTATCTGGGCACCATATTTTTCCTTTAATTCATCCATATCAAAAAATTAATAGTATGCATTTGATATAACCATTAAACCTCGTACTGAAAAGGTGGAGTTGTCAAGTGATGAGCCTTTAAAGGTTTTAACATGTCGCATGGGCTCATCTACACACAACAAAACTTCACAAGTTTATGAGATAACAGGGTTTTATCCCTTCAATGGAGTCGCCATGTGAGATTAAAAATATACATTTAAGAATTCTCACAAGAATATTTTTTGTTTTTCTTTGTAAAAATAAAAAACTAAAAAAAGTCAGTGGAGTCGCCAGATGAAAATTAAAGATCTACTCTAAGCATTCATCAAACAAAGAAAAAAAAAGAAAAAATGAAGAAAACAAAAGTCGTACTCGAGAATAAAAAGATTTATCCCCGGCAGCGGCGCCAAAAAGTGTTGCTGCCTTTCACACACCTAGGTTACGTGGCAGAAATATTCAAGCCACTAGGTGTGTCATTGGGGGCAAGTCTCAAGTCAAGGCTGTCACCTTGTTCTTGACTCCTCCATTTATGCTCAACTCCTAACGAAGCCAAGGGGGGTAGACCCTATTAAGTTACTGAGGCAAAATTATTTAGTATGACAATGGTAAAGAGTAAGTAAGCACAAAAATGACACCCAATCACATATAGATTGAAAGAAATAAACAGTTAACCAATGCCTTGAAAATGGAGTCGAAAAACAATGAAGAGTGCTTGCAAGTGCTGGAATGAATGTTGTGCAATTGTATCTTGGTTAATTTTAAATTAATGTAAAAAGATGAGTAATTTAACTTAGGTGAGGGGACTCCAGATATACCTAGGGGGTACTTGAAGTATGTCCAAAACTAAATCGTGACGGCTACCCGCAAGGAATATGTGGGCTGAATGGAGTCTTTAAGGCTATTGTTCATAATGCACCCGAAGGTGTAATAAAGATCGGCGCCCCGAGGTCACTTTTTAGGTGTTCCCACTTCCTTTGGGTATTTTGTCACCGTAATGGTTTGATCGAGGCGTTGGATTTTCGCATGATGGTTTGTCAATTTGGGGAGAGTGAATCCTAATTATTCTAGTCACTCTAGTGTTTTTGATGCAGCTTGACTGATCGGAAGATTTGCAACCAAGTACAAAGCATACACACTGGAGTCTTCATTATTTTCAGTAAATTTTAAGATAGGTGTTCTTCTTAAAAAGAAAACCCTCCAGGAACCTCTTTCGATCCAAGTGGATCTCAATCGGGGAATCAATGAGGGGTTAATTTTATTATGGCTAACAAAACAATTGATGAAAAATGAATCAAAGATACACACTGCCGATTTTCTAATTAGTCCTACCACGCATCTCTTTCCCCTTGAGGGTCAATCGAGAAGTCGTGGGGTAAGTAGTATCATTACTTTTGAAATTAAAATATGGAATAATGCAAAATTATATCAAAGTATACAATCCTGCATGTCAGTACTAAAGTATACAAAAATTGCAGTTACCACATTAGCAGCATGACGTTGAGAATCCACACAAACACATGCACTACACGGTATAGCCTCCAAAGCTTCTTTATTCACAATGGCAACAGCTCCTCAATCCAACTCTAACTAGCTTGGAAGAGGCAGCCTGAGCTTTATTTATACAAAAAATAGGAGATCCAGCCCAAGGGGGCACAAATCCCAAGGAGACAGACCACCGCAATTGAAGGAGAGTCCATCAATGCCGATCTGAAGCTGAACTGATCTTCCACTGAGCCTACTTGTCAATCGGGGGGTTGATTGAGCTGACACATCAACCCACAGACTGACACATCAATCCACAGGGCTTCCAAGACAGCCCACACGTGTGGAGGAGAGAGAGAGGGCGCAATTCCCCATAAAGGATGCTGATGTTCAACTCTAGATCTGTCCAGATCACCTCCTTCAGTTAAGGATTTGTTAGATCCAATCAATCTGGTTCAGATCTGACTGATTTCAATCAAATCGGCTGAGAATCCACTGAATGATGGAAAATCACTCAAAACCTGAAAAAAGTGGGTCCATGGGTTTACATGGTGCTCTTAGCTTGAAAATGAGCACCTACATGACTGAAACTGATTATTTGGCCCACTTTTATTACAAAACCAATTTTTCCAATTAAACTATTAAAAAATAGCCTAAGTTTTGGAAAAAATTGATTTTAATAAAACACACTAAAAAAATTAAAAAATTGAAAAAATTGAAAAACCTAGGAGGACTTAGACATGTTCATATGACTCGACCATGATGCCTAGCATGTTTATACGTTAATACATAGACTCTAATAACCTCAATAGGCCTAAATGCCAAACCGACCACCCCAACTTTGGAGGTATGGAGTGAAAAACTCAAAAATTATCAGTCGTTTATTCAACAACCAATAATAACCAAGGGAAAAAACACCCTAGGCTGATCGGATTGACAAATAAAGTCTAAGAGACCGAGTCTTTTACAGACACTATTATGCTAGAAAATTTATTACAATTCCCCCATGGGGTATGAACATGTGATATAGTACAACAAGCACTTCCCAGAAGTACTTATGAAGGTCTTATGAAGTCCGAACAAAAAATCTTTGCCCTGTTCACCAGGCTCACTTGATAAAAAACCACCAAGTACAACTTAGGTGGTAGCACTCCCTTTCACAAGGAAGTTGATTGTTGTCTCACAAATACATAGGGCTTGAACATATATTATGTCCCTTGTTGGCTCCCCCGACAAGGATCAATTCAAACGGTTGGCACATAGTCTCAAAGCATCTTTGTGTTGTGTTATAATTATGGTAGGGATTCCAATGGTTCCCAAGGACCTTTGTATTATGCCCAAAAACGAAAGGGCTTTGGGCCTTATTGATGTTGCTTTACAAAGAAACATTCTTGAGGTCATGTGGGTGGTGAGGTGTCTTGAGGGCTATTCTCTGTGTTATATACAGTGATAACTGTTAAGTCATATCCTCTTCCTCAAAACTACAGATACTAATCCTCTCAAGTCAGATTTTAATCTCTATGGTTGAATGGCCAGCATATGGCAAAGATGTGTCATTTTATCTTTCAATGCAGGAAAAAACGCATCCTGATATCCACACAAGGAAGCAAAACTTCCATGCTAACTACCTCCACAATTCCTAACAAACTTAACTATACTCTGGTTTGTCAATTTGATAATAGTAACCTGCTCTTAACCATTTTTATTCGACCCAATTTTTGCAGCATGGCTTACAATAGGGCATTCACAGTTGAGCCTCCTTCCCTATAACCTAGCAAGTGGAATGGTCAAAGATTCTCTTTGGCACCTTTAGGTTCATCTCTCAAATTCTGCAAGTTTCTTGCTGGAATGACAAATATTTTGGGAGGCAACATCCATTTGCAAGAGGATTGGGACTTCATATGGGTGTTGAAAATAACTTTTTCAGGCCACTGTAATGTGGGGCAGTCTCATTTCTTTAACATAAACTTTGTAATAACAACGATTGACAAATACCTTATCTTTGTTCTTGTTCTCCTTTGATGTGCTTTACTAGAGTCCAAGATAAAATTGTTTGCCCTTGTTTTTAATTGAAGCATGCGTTTTGGTTCAAAATGCAATTGAGTATCATGGGGTTATCGTCTTCACATATTCCACGCCACATTCGAGGAGCTACAGCTACAACATTTGCATGCTTATTGCAAGTAAATTGGTCATTGCATCCCAATAAGCAACCCATGTTCCTTTTGTTTGGATATTGTTTGACCTCCTAATGGATTAGGGTTTGGATATTGCAACTCAAGGGACTACTTCACTATAATCATTCTAGTGGTGTCACACTTAGTAGGCTCATCTTGATGGAGTCAAATCCATGGGCTCATCTTAATGGAGTCACAACTCAGTGGGCTTATTCCAGTGGAGTCCCAACATGGGGATGCTTAATCTAATTCACCGATATAAAATTATTTAATGACTTTTACATTACCCATTCCAAAAATATTTTAATCCATATGCAGATACAGCAGCTGCGTACAGACCATCTCAGCAGCCCCTATCTGTACAATTTTTACCAACCCTCGCAACCCAAGACTGAGGCATGTAGTGCCAGTCAAAGGGCCCAAGGGGAAGCCCCCCTGGGGACCTCCCAAAACCTCTACAGAATTTAGTGATAACAACACCATGCACAGATTGTTACATTGCCCAAGTGCCAAGTTCCAGCCACACATGCACTCTTTAGCATTCTGTGCATGCCCTACAACCAGGAATGTGGAGGGTGCCCCACACATGCACCTTTTCACACTGTGTGTGCCCCTGCAACCAAGAAGACCAAGCAAAGCCCAAGACAATTATTGAAGATCAACCCCTCTCTGTAACTATATCTAGGTGCATCTGTATAAATATTTGTCCATTCATCCTGTTATAGCTCATAGATCTTTGGTCCCCTGGTGAGTAGGATTCTGCTTTACAGTTCTCAGAACTTTGGCATTCAAGATTTCTCAATCTCATAATCCTGGTTAGTTGTACTATCATGTGTTTTCCCCATTTTTGACGATTAATGGAAGAGCTGTAATGCTATATCTCTATCTTAATTGTGAATGTGTAAACAATCTGACAGCATAACTGGTCCTCAGCATGTTCATGGCTGTTTTTATAACTTTGAATTCTCTAAGGTTTGGAGTGCCCTCTGCACTATCCGTCTTGGGCACTTGGTGTGAAACAATCCCTGATAAATGGAATGATCAAGATCTGTCTAATATGGGTATGTCTGAAAGGGGTGGCAGCCTGCAGGAGCGGGAAGGGTTCTCATTAACCCCAAAAGAAATTCTGAAGTAAATTTTTCATGAGGGCTTCGAATTGCCTTAAAGAATCAAGCGGAACTATATGCATTTTATCTAAGGATAGTGTTTTTAAAGACTCTCCAAGTCAAGGAAGCCATAATTCTGGGGGATTCACTCTTTGTTATTCACAAAATACAGAAGAAGAATTTTAAGGAGACCCTCTTCCATCAAAAGTTTCAAAGTGTTATAGCAATTTTGGAGGGTATAGATACTCAATTATTCCATATTCATCCAAGTCATAGTGGTATTGCAGATCAGAGAGCGAATGCAGCAGTGTAAAGGGGTCTTGGTTAAAAATCGGGACCCTCCTATCAGGTATTGGATCCCCTAGTTATATTATGATGGTCAACGATATGATTAAGATCCACTCTCCTTTTATGAACTTGGCATTAATGAATGCAATAACACTTAGTGTCTCTGCAGTTGAAAGATACATGCAAGTCCTCTCTTTACTAAAGGCTCGTGCGAGGGAGATTTCAATCTCCCTCTTGCCCTCAATCCTCTCGTTCCTTGCTTAACACTCAGAATAACAGGCTCTTTAAACCATTTTGTATGTCGGCTCTGCAGTGAAGGTGGGATATCCCTAGTGGCAACTCTTGTTGGTAGTGGTGGAGGAGGAGCTTGGTTGGGCTTGGCAATTCTGTGGTGCAGTGAATGTTATGTTAGATGCAGTCTTGGAAGAGAGTATCAGCCTTCATTGTTCCTCCAGCGAAGGCATTGTTCAGGTTGTAATCGCATTTGAGGTATGCCAAATCTTTGTCTTGAAGTGGTCTTCATTTGGACTTGGAATGTTGTTTGCTGGGTCTCCTTGGTCTATCAGAAGTTTATATATGTATCTTTAGAAGCCAGCCATCATTCTCAGGAGTTGCTTAAGGAGTCTGGTGGGAATTGGAAATTTTCACAGGTTTGGGTTTGCACTTTAGTTCCCGTTTCTTTACTACAAGTTGCAGTATGTCTCACCCCTATGGTGCTGGTCACAGTGGGTATAATAATGCTTCTGAGATTAATGAGATTAAAAGAATTTTGACGAGAATTAACAGCCAATTAGAAGGGATCCCGTAGGCAAATGAATATTTGAGCATACATATGGAGAAGCAGGAAAAAATGAAATCTGTTTAAGTCCAGATTCTGAAACAAGAAAAACTTGTCAGTGACTTGGAGATGCACTACAATATCATCCTTGGCTTTGCTAGAGGTTCTTAGTCCACCACCGGTCTGCCAATGTTATCTACAGGCTCCGTGAAAGTGATGAGTGGTAGAGAAGAGACTCTGCAACAAACAGCTGTTGCACTAGTAAATCTGCCAACTTTTTAAGAGGGAAAAACATGGAGCAGAATGAAGTGATGACGAAGGTCGATTCCAGGCATAATTTCTTATAAGCTTTCATATGTTTTTTAAATGTACATGGCTTCTTGCAAAATTTATTAAGTAGTTCAGTTATAAATACTTTAGTCAGGCCTCGGGCCATAGAACTTTACAGTGTTTTTTCATGTTATGTAAGTGCCACTTCAGCTCAGAAGAGGAATTTTTGGACTTTCTTGAAGCTACTTTTGTAATTTCTGGCTGTTTGGGGTTTCCCGCAGCACTTTGATAATATAATCTGTATCCATCTCTGTTAGAAAAACAAACATAGGCATGCCTGAAAGAAAAATCAAGTTTCTTTCATTTAAGCTAGATGCTCCTTGTTAAACTTGCAAAAATGTTTTTTATTATAAAAACATAGATTAATTCAAATATGAATAAATTCCAAACATTTAGATAAAGCTAAAACGTCCAATGTTAGTGGCTTTTGTCGATGTTTGTAGCTCGGACACATATTTCCATGGGTGGGTATCTTTCCAATGGGAATTGTCACTATGACCTCTCAGGTACTTGGAAAATTCAATTTAATTAAAGGAGTTATTAAAGTGAATGCACTTTTATAACTAATTGAGGTTAATTTGGAAAGGTTTGAAGGGAAAGAAGCAGGTTGTAGCAACATCTGTAGACATAGTTGAGTGTTTGTTGCAAAGTTTGAGAGTGACTTCTCACTTGTTTCCTACCTTTCTACCAGCACAGTTGCCAAGAATGCTTGGTACTTGGACAGTGGTGCATCTCGAAACATGACAAAATCACGGGAGCTATTCAACAAATTAACAAAGTCAGACTCGAGGATCCATGTGGAGCTTGGTGATGATGCCAAGTATGCAGTCAAAGGAGAGGGAACAGTTCCGTTTCAGCATAAGTCAAGTGTTTCGTTTGATGCCCAGGATGTGCTATTTGAACCAGGACTGAAGAAGAACTTGCTTTCAGTCTTAGTTAAGGAGTACAAGGGTTTATCCATTATCTTTAGGAGAGGGCAAGTACTCATACATCCAGAGGAGGCTAGCCCAAACACAGCAATGAAGATTAGGGTTAGAGAGGGAAACTTATACATGTTGCAAGGGAAACCTGTTCAGGCTTTGGTACATGACAGTGACAACCTGTGCGAGCTTTGGCATAGGAGGATGGGACACTTGCATTACAGAGCGTTGTTGATTCTGAGGGAGATTGTCACTTGGCTTCCAGATTTCAATATCGAGCAACAAGGAATATGTAGAGGGTGTGCACTTGGCAAGAACATCAAGAAGCAGTGTGTAGGTCCAAGGGGATCTTGGATCTCATTCATTCAAATGTATGTGAGCCTATGTTTGTAATATCGATGCAGGGAGCATCACTTTATGTGACATTCATTGATGACTTCTCCAGGAAAAGTTGGATCTATTTCATGAAGACCAAGGATGAGGTCTTCGATTGGTTTCGGGAGTTCAAAGCTCAGGTGGAGAACTTGACAGGAAAGAAGATCAAGGTCTCACGGCCAGACAATGGGGGAGAGTACACCACAAATGACTTGCAAGGAGATAGGGATCAAGAGGGAGAAGACAATCTCATACAACTCTCAACAGAATGGGGTTGCGGAGAGAAAGATTCGGCCCATCATCAGTACTACAAAGGCTATGATTCATGATCAAGGATTGCCTATGTTTTTCTCTAAGGATGCATATAAGGCAGTACTCTATTTGCAAAACAGAAGTTCTCACAGGATATTCAAAACAAGACTCCTAAGGAGGCATTCACAGGAGAGAAACTAGAGATCAATCATATCAGGATCTTTGGTTGTTTAGTCTACATCCATGTACCATAGGAGAAGAGGATGAAGCTTGAGCCTTCAAGAGAGAAGGGTGTGCTTCTGGGGTACATCGAGACCTCGAAGGCGTACAGGATCTTCATGCCAACACAGCGAAACCCAATTGTTAGCCAAGATGTTGAGTTTGAGGAGAACTTGGCATCTAGAAAGTCTCATGAGTTGCCTCTATTGGCAGAGGACAAGGAGCAGGAGGATCCGAAGGGAGAACAAAGTTCAATAACTTCCAGTTCATGGAGTCAACCTTCAAGTGATGAGGAGAAATTAGCAACTTATAATCTTGTCAAGAGACCCAGATGGTTTGAGCAGACATTGAGAGATGCTCCAGAACATGTTGAGGCTCCCAAAAGATCATTCAAGGAGAGTAGACCTCTGAATAAGTCTTCGAACTATATGGCATTGATGAGCAACATCATTGATTATGAGCCTTCCCATTATGAGGAAGCAACTGACCAGTAGGTTTGGAGGGATGCATGGTGGAGGAGTACAACTCTATCATGAAGAATGACGTGTGGAACATTGTGTCAAGACCGGAGGGGAATCCTATCGTGACTTCCAAGTGACTCTTCAAGATCAAGCATGTTGCAGATGGTAGCATAGAGAAGTTCAAGGTGAGGTTTGTGGAAAGAGGGTTCTCACAAAGAGAGGGAGTGGATTATGAGGAGACATTCGCTCCAATCACCGGGTATGCTTCCATTTGGGTTGTGATATCAATTGCCTTAGTCATGAGGTAAAGGATTCACTAGAAGGATGTAAAGACAACCTTCCGAAACGAGGTCACTGAATAGGAAGTATACAAAGAGCAACCTCAAGGATTTGAGGTACATGGGAGGGAGTCTCATGTGTGCAAGCTTAAAAAAGCCTTGTATGGACTCAAGTAGGAACCCAAGGCATGGTATACCAAGATTGACGAATATTTGCAGAGCATGGGCTTCACCAAGAGTTAGGCGGATCCTGTTGATTTTTCCTAAGCAGCATCGAGAGCCATTCTCTTGAAGAATGGAGAGACTAGGTCAGTCACCAGGATGTGGAACCAATCCAGCACTGGGGGAGCTCATCCTAGAGCTGAGTAGCCATTCTTTGAATGGAGACACTTGGTTAGTCACCAGGATGTGGAACCAATCCAGCACTGGGGGGACTCAACCTAGAGCTGAGTAGCCATTCTTTGAATGGAGACACCTAGTCAGTCACCAAGATGTGGAACCAGTCCAGCATTGGAGGAACTCAGTTGAGTAGCCCAAGTGACTGACCAGGGAGTGGATTCTTTGAATGGAGACATCTGGTTAGTTACCAGGATGTGGAACCAGTCCAGCACTAGGGGAACTCAGCCTGGAGCTGAGTGGCCATTCTTTGAATGGAGGCACCTAGTCAGCTACCAGGAAGATGAACCAATCTAGGACTGGGGGACTCATCCTAGGGCTAAGGGCCATTCTTTGGGAGAATGGAGGCGCTTGGTCAGTTACCAAGTATTTGACATGGAGTCAAATGATGCAGCCTAGGGCTGAGGCACCGCGTTAGTTACAAAGACATCACTATAAGTCCTAGACCGAGTTTGGGCATGTGAGGCACTCCTACCTTTGATCTGTGGGCTTTGTGATCTTCTCCAGGGATTAGCTACCCCTGATTAAGACACCTAGTACCCTATCTTGGTGGCACAAGGAGTTTGAGATAAAAGCATTAGTAATTCTCCCTATTTATGATGTACTTTGAGTGGGTATAAAGGACCCCTATGACCACTTACATTGATCACAGGGCACTTGAAGAAGGCTAAAAGGTAAAAGTCAAAAGGGTAAAAGAATAAAACCCTATTATTTTATTCTTATTTGAAAGGTCGACATCCAAGTGACTAAAAGGCTATAAAAGAAGGTCACCTACAATTCATTTTTACACGCACTTCATCATCAACATTGAGTTGCTCCATAGATGATTTTCGTTGGTTTTGGAAGTAAGAGAAGATCTCTGATTTGTTTATGCCCTAGCATGGAGGCTTTTCTAGCTAGGGCATCACCATCATTCTTCTACAGCCAACAACAGTAACCCTAAGCATCTAGGGTATCACTCCTATTCAGAGCTAGCAGGAGCAGAAGAGAAGCAGGGCTATGGAATCACCCTGGAGCATCATCCTCATCACGGGCAGCAGCTCTGTGATCTCAGACAGAACTCGAGCAACACTATTTACATCCGGGCAAGTTGTTTTAATTTACAGTCAACCTCCTCTTCCTCTCGGACAGTCCTCCAACAGACCACCGAGGGTTGTGGTAGCTACCATAAACCCTCCTGATCTCAAGCAGTCCTCTTACACCTACGGGCAAGCACAGGAAGAACTCGGTCAGCTTCTTTCTTCGTGGGTTGCCCCTCCACATCTCGGGCAACACATTTCCGATCTTAGTTTGATTGCCCTTCACCATGGGCAGCATTCTCCTGACCTCGGACTACTTTCCCTCCACCATGGGCAACCTTAAACTACCCAAGAAGAGCTAGGGCATCACTGGTTCTCACGGCAGTAGCACAGAACTTCCAGGCAACAAGGAAGTTGATCCGAGCAACAAGGAAGTTGATCCGGACAACAGGTAAGGGCATCCGGGCAACACAAGAATATCCAGGCAGCCTTTATCTGATTTTGGGTAGCTCCATAAAGATCCGGACAGCCCTAAAACTAAGTATGGGAACCCCCTAAAACTGAGTCTGGGAAGCAGCAGCAGAATTTCGGGCAGCTAGGTCAAAATTTCAGGCAGTTGACTAGAAAATCCGGGCAGTCAGCCCTAATCTGCAATTTTCTATGAAATTTGTCTTTGGGACAATTTTGGTCAAATTGTGTTAGGGTTTGTAAACCTTGTCCAAGCCTACTAGGGTTTGGAAGAATTTGTGTAACATTCATCTCAAAATTTTGAGACAAACCTTCTTCTTCTTCTACAAACTCAGTGATCTCATTTAAGGGATGAATTACTAATGCTTTTGGGGGTTTTGTCCTTTAAAGGTTTCCCCATGAAAACATCTGGTGTTCATGTGTGTTGATGTTTTGATTATCTCTGCACTTGTCTTTTGTTATCTATCTTACAGTCTGCAAAAATTAAAGAATACATGCTAATGCCAAAATTCAACAGATCCGAACTTGTACTTATACTTGTGAATCGAATCCACTCAACTTAGTGTTGTACATGGATGATTTGTTTCTCATGGGTGCATAGGAGCTTATTGTAGGGTGCAAGGACGATTTTGCCACAGAGTTCAAGATGAAGGACATCAGCTTGATGCATTACTTCTTGAAATTAGAGGTATGGCAGAAAACGAAGGGATCTTCCTTGGACAAGGGAAGTACATAGTTGAGATTCTAAAGAGATTCAGGATGGAGAACTGTAGACCAAGGGACACACTTATGGTATCCAATATGAATAAGATTGACTCTTCAAATTCAGGGTGGGTGGATCCCAGAGTATACAGACAGCTGAGGATCCTCGATGTATTTGGTCAGCACCAGGCTAGATATATGTTTCGCTGTGAACACCTTGAGTCAATTCATGGTGGAGCCAAAGCAAGTGCATTGGGTAGCAGCAAAGCATGTGCTCAGATATTTGAGGGGCATAATGGAGTATGGATTGAGGTATCTTGGAGGTGATGGAGTAGAGTTGTTGAGTTACTCAAACTCAAATTGGGTAGGGAGTGCAGTCGATCGAAAGAGCACCTCAAGGTGTTGCTTCAGCATGGGGTCAGCAATGATTTCTTGGTTCAGCGAGAAGCAGACTTCTGTAGAACTCAATTCAGCAGAGACAAAGTACATGGCAGTAAGCATGGTGAGTTGTGAAACACTTTGGCTCGCAAATTGCTTGCAGGGTTATTTCATCAGGAGTTGGAGCCTACAGTGATCCAATACGATAATCAAAGTTGTATCAAACTCTCTGAGAATCTAGTGTTCCATGACAAGTCCAAGCATATTGAAATAAAGTACCACTTCATCTGAGACAAAGTCCAGAAGGGAGTAGTCAAACTCCATTACATTTCCACAGATGAGTAGGTTACAAACATTCTCACCAAGCCCTTGGTGAAAGGGAAGTTTGTTTACTTTAGAGACAAGCTAGGAGTGGTGGAGAGAATACCTTCCTCGCTAAGAGGAAGTGTTGATGTTTGTAGCTCGAATAGGTATTTCCATGGGTGGGTGTCTTGCCCATGGGAATTGTCATTATGACCTCTCAAGTACTTAGAAAACTCACTTTAATTAAAGAAGTTATTGAAGTGAATGCACTTTTATAATTAATTGGGGTTAATTTGGACAAAAGCCTAAGTTATGGAGTTTTGTAATTTAAGTTAATCAAATGAATCACAACCATCAATCTCAAGTGAACGAGATCTAATCTCAACCATTGAAATTATGGTTTTAGTTCATCCCAAAAGTATAAAAGGCAGCTAAGGGGAGAAGAGAAAACACATAATCTTTCAGGAGAGAAACTCAAGCATTGAGTGGAAGGGAAAAAGGACTTTCAAATTTCTAGTCTCTTAGCCAACAGAAAGACAACATTAAGGAAGAAGCAGGCAGCTAAACCAACTCAGGATGAGCAGCAAAATTAGGCAAGCAGCAATATGGTACAGCCACATGGAATCCGTACAGTTATAAAGAACCTGTGCAGTCATACTGGCAAACCGTACGTATTCGTACAGCCATACGGATCAGTCTGTACGTACAAGGCAGCAGGCAATTTGCAAACAGAAAGTTTTATGGGTTTTTCAAGGTTTCTGTTGAAGCTTTTTGAGGCAGATTGCATGTGGAGATTCGTCTTCTGTGGACAAATTTCGGCCAAGTTTTCTATGTAATTTTTCAAGGTCATTTTCCTAGTAAGGAAGTCCTTGTAAACTTGGAATTTATTTAATGAAAATCTTATTTAAAAGGGAAGAAAATATTTGCATGTTTTTGTGATCTATTTCCTACATTGCTTTCTTTGTAATTTTCTATTATTAAATCTCAACAGTGTAAAATAATCAGTGAGCTGCAAATTAATTTTTAAAGCAAGGAAAACACTAGGAATTGTTTTATCTAGGCCTGAGATCAATAAAAATTGGTAGAGACCCATCTAAACCCGGTTCTACAAAGCACCAAGAGAGATCAAATCCACAAACCTTTCACCACTAAACTACAGCACACATTGTTGATTTTTTCTGAGCAGCATCGAGAGCCTTTCTCCTAGGAGAATGGAACCACTAGGTCCGGGACCACGGTGAAGACTCAACCCAGTGTTGAGTGACCATTCTGTTGAATGGTAGATATGTGTCTGGGACCATGATATAGACCCAGCTCTGGCCTAGGTAGACTCAACCTGGTGTTGAGTAGACATCTGGTCCGAGACCACGATGTAGACCAGTCTAGTACTGGTAGACCCAACTTAGTTCTGAGTAGCTATTCTCTTGGAGAATGGAGGCGCCTAGTCTGTTACCAGGAAGGCACTGTAAGCCCTAGACTGGGTCTAGGCATGTGTGCCACTCTGACCCTTGACCTATGGGCTTTGTGTACTTCTCCAAGGATTAGCTACCCTTTGTTAAGTTACCCTAGTACCAGATCTAGGTGTCACACAGAGTGTGACATAAAAGCATTAGTAATTCTCTTGGTTTGTGATGATGTTCTTTTGGAATCAAAAAGGACAACAAGTAATGACCACAGAGGCACTTGGGAAAAGGCCAAAGTCAAAAGTCAAAAATAAATAAGGACTTTTGAACCACAGGGGGAAGTCAAAAATAAATAAGGACTTTTGGTAAAAGTCAAAAATAATAAAAGACCTTTTGGTAAGAAGGTATAAGTGAAATTAGGAAAAGATTAAAATATTATTATTTTATCTTTTATAATGTTGGCCCACTTAACAAGTGAATGAAGACTATAAAAGAAGATCAAGTCTTCTCATTATTACAGACAAGTTTGCTCTAATGAGTGAAACCGCTATTTACCGAAGAAGACTTTCTTGCCTCAGCTAGGGCATTCTCAGCAAACCCTCAGCTAGGGATTTATCAGCATTTTTATTCTCAACACCTCTGGCAGTTTTACCTTCATCTCGGCTGCTACTTCACTTTTTCAGCAGTCCTCCTCACCGACAGCCATATCACCACCTAGGGCAACTCTATGGACCCCACCACTAAGCTCGAGAGCAGATCCAAGCTTCCACAGAGAGCCCGGAAGCTACCTTAGCAGCTCTGATTGTCTATTACAATCACGGGCTGCTAAATAGCAAACCCGGACTGTCTGTACAGACCCCGAGAGGTCTTGGGCAGGCCTTAGAGCCTTGGCCCAATCTACGTGGGGCTGCCCAGCCACCTCAGCAGCAGCAGACAGTATCCCAACAGTAACAAACTGTCACGGGCAAGAACAAAGAAGGTTTCGAGCAGGTAAAAAGTCAACGGGCAGACAGTGAATGAGTTTTTCGAGCCGCTGATAAAATCTGGGCAGGTAAAAGCTAACTTCAGGCAACCTGTGTTTTCCGAGCAGTTTGTCTTTTGTTCCTGTGCAAGCCCTAATTTGTCCAAAACAGATCTGATAATTTATGTTGACAGTTTTGACTAATTATGGGCAGATCTGGAAATTGAGTACCTAAGGTTTGAAACCCTTAACTGAATTTTTTGCTGAGATTTTTACTGTAACTGTGGTTAAAATCCAAATCTGGGTTTGAGGAACTTTTTGAAGAATTTCCTAAGTCATCTCATTTACGAGATGAGCTACTAATGTTTTTTGGGGTTTTTGTCCTTTGAAGGTTTCCCCGATGAAAAATCTTGTGTCCATTGTGTTGATGTTATGAATGTGTTTTTACTGCACTGATTATTTGTTTAAGTTTATCTACAAATTTTTTAAGTTATATGCTAATGCTAAAATTCAACATATGGTATTAGAGCTTAGCATGTGAAAACATAGTAAAGGGACACTGCTGTTGTTTTTCACTAGATCTTGGAATAAGATTTGCAGATCTAACATTTGGATAAGTGACAGAGATGGCCATCAATGGTTTCAAACCAGAAGAGAAGCTCTATGGTTCAGCCAACTTCAACTCCTGGAAGGCTAGGTTAACAGCCATTCTAGATGAGAATGACTTGGATGGCATTGTTCTTAATGTCACAGAAGAGCAACTACAAATGCCAGTAGGCTTGCTTACAAGAGGAAGCAAGGTAATGCTAGAAGAGTCATTTATGATTCTATCAGAGAGGCATTGATGCCTAACATCACATCTTTGAAGACAACTAAAGAATGCTATGATACTTTGGTAAACCTATATGAAAAGAAGGCTCCCAGTCAAAAGAGTCTTGAAGAAGAGGCTACGAACTTTGAAGCTAAACAAAGATGAAAGCGTTGGTTCCTTCTTCACAAAGATTGCACAAGTAAGAGATCAACTCCTTGCTATTGGTATTACTGTTGATGATGATGACCTTGTGCAAACAGTGGTTGATGGTCTCCCAAGCTCTTGGGAAACTTTCATGGCATCCATCTATGGACGAGAAAATCAGTCAACCTTTGAAAGGCTTTGGCATGATTGCATACAAGAAGTAAGGAAAACTGACAAGGTAATCAAGGAGGACAACCTTGTACTTGCAGCAAAGACTAAGAAGTTTAAGAAGCCTTTCCCTCAGCAAAAGAAGGGTAAGAAACCTCAGGGTAAGTTTTTCTGACATGTCTAAAATTGAATGTTATACTTGTCACGGTAATTTTTGCTAACATGTCTAAAATTGAATGATATACTTGTCACGGTAAGTTTTGCTGACATGTCTAAAATTGAATGTTATACTTGTCATGGTAAGTTTTTTTGACATGTCTAAAATTGAATGTTATACTTGTCACAAGTTTGGACATTATGCTAGAGACTGCAGACAGAACAAGAAGAAACCCAAGAGAAGGTTTCAAGCATCTGCTGCAGAAGCAGAGGAAGAAGAAGATGAAGAACCAAAGAAGAAGAAGAAAACCAAGGCTAATAAAACTGATGAACCTAAAAGAGAGTACTACTTGATTTCTTCCCTAACTGGTTCTTTCTTAGCTTGTTCCACTTCTTGGTTGGTTGACAGTGGTGCCTCCAGGCACATGACAAGTAATCGTGGAACCCTCACCAGTTACAGAAAGAAGAAGTTCACCACTCAGGTAGAACTTGGACATGACTCCACTTACAAGATTGAAGGAGTTGGCTCAACTTCACTTCAACTTGACTCAGGTACGGTTCTTCATATTGATGATATTCTTTATGTTCCTAGTTTAAAGAAGAATCTTTTATCTGTTGCTGGTTTAGAAGACAAGGGCCACAAAGTCCTCTTCATGGACAAGAAGGTCTATTTATGGGAAAAAGACACATCAACAGTACAGACTGGGGTTCGAGAGGGAGACCTCTACAAGGCCTCCAAAGTTTCCACTCATGCTTTGGTAAATCACATAGTTGATCCTTGTGAACTTTGGCATAGAAGGTTTGGACACCTTCACTACACAGCTCTCCCAGGATTGCAGAAGATGGTTACAGGTATGCCAGAAGTTTCTCCAAAACATGAAGGAATCTGCAAAGGATGTGCTCTAGGTAAGAACACTAAGAAATCCTTTCCCATAAGCAAAAGTAGATCTAAAGGCATTTTGGATTTGATTCATTCTGACATTTGTGGGCCCATGTCTTCACCCTCCTTGAGTGGGTGTTTACATTATGTCTTGTTTATTGATGACTACTCTCGAAAGTCTTGAATTTACTTCCTCAAGGCCAAGAGTGAAACCTTTGACAGGTTCAAAGAGTTCAAGACATTGATTGAAAATCGGACTGGCAAACACATTCGTATCTTGAGATCAGATAACGGAGGTGAGTATGAATCTAATGAGTTTGATGATTTTTGTCGAGAAGCAGGAATCAAGAAAGAGCTGACAGTGGTTTACAACCCTTCGCAGAATGGGGTTGCAGAAAGGAAGAATAGAACGATCTATGAAGCTGCTAAAGCCATGATCACTGATCTATATCTTCCTTTGTCTTTATGGGCTGAAGCTTCCAGAACTGCAGTATACATTCAGAACAGAAGCCCTCATGCTATCTTGTGGGAGAAGACTCCAGAAGAAGTCTTCACCAAGAAGAAACCTGCAGCTGATCACATGAGGATATTTGGTACTCCTGTGTATGTTCATGTGCCAAAAGAGAAGAGGGCCAAGCTAGAGCCCTCTGGTAAGAAAGGTATATTTGTTGGGTACAGTGATTGCTCGAAGGCTTATCGAGTATATATACCTGGACAAAGACACATTGAGGTCAACAAAGATGTGATCCTCCATGAGGAAGCAATGTTTCGTAAAACACTAGAGCTCTCACCGAAAGATGCAGTTGCTCCACTTGAGTTTCCAGATTCAAAAATTCAGAGGGAGGAACAGGAATTTGATGATCGAATTCCAGATGTTCCTGAGAACATTGAAAGTCCACTAGAAGAAATAATTGAAGTTCCTCCTTCCAAACAGAGACCTGTTTGGTACCGTGAGTCGGTACAAGAAGGCGAGAAGCATAAAGCTCCTCCCGGGACTTTCAGAGAAAGCATAAGACCACAGAAGTACTCTGGTCTTATGAGTCAGCTTATCAGTTCAAAACCTTCATCACACGAAGAAGCAGCAAGTAAACAGGTATGGGTTGATGCCATGATTGAAGAGTATAAGTCAATCATGAAAAATGATGTTTGGGAAATTGTTCCTAAACCAACAGGGAAGTCAGTTGCGACTTCCAGATGGCTTTATAAGATCAAGCATGTTCCAGATGGCAGCGTGCAGAAGTATAAAGCTCGATTCGTAGCTCGTGGCTTCACTCAAAAAGAAGGCATTGACTATGACGAGACATTCGCTCCTGTTGCTAGGTACACTACCATTAGAACCATAATTTCACTTGTTACAGTATTCGGATGGAAGTTACTTCAGATGGATGTAAAGAAGGCCTTTCTCAATGGTAAGATTGAGGAAAAAGTTTATATTGAACAAACTGAAGGCTTTGTGACTCATGGGAAGAATACCCATGTATGTAAACTGAAGAAAGCCTTGTATGGACTGAAACAAGCTCCAAGAGTCTGGTATGCTAGAATGGATGGATTTCTCCATAGCTTCGGGTTTTCCAAAAGTACAGCGAATTCTAACTTGTACTTTAAAGTTGTTCATAATCATGTCTTGATACTTGTTCTATATGTAGATGACTTGTTTCTTACGAGTCACGAACAGTTGATAGACCAGTGTAAGAGGGAGCTTACCTCTGAATTCGAGATAAAAGATCTCGAATTAATGCATTACTTCCTTGGCTTAGAAGTCTGGCAAAAGCCAGGTGAGATCTTCCTGACACAAGGAAAGTATGCAGTGTATATCTTGCAGAGATTTGGGATGCAGGACTGCAAGTCTAGGAGCGTACCAATGACTACCAACTTGACAAAGTTGCGGGACTCAGCCTCTAGTTCACAGAGTGTGGACTCTACTTTATACAGACAGCTCATTAGTTCCCTGATGTATCTCGTGCATACGAGACCAGACATCTGCTACACAGTGAATGCACTGAGTCAGTTCATGTCAGATCCGAAGCACATACACTTGGTAGCCGCCAAACATGTACTCAGATATGTGCGAGGTACTATCACGTATGGACTCAAGTATACTTCCAGCAGTGGAGTATTATTATCTGGATATTCAGATTCAAATTGGGTTGGCAGTGCAGTTGACCGAAAAAGTACCTCTGGTTATTGCTTCAGTATGGGATCAACAATGATCTCTTGGTCCAGTAGGAAGCAAGGTTCCATAGCTCAGAGTACAGCTGAGGCAGAGTATATTGTGGCAAGCGATGCCTGCAAGGAAGCAGTTTGGCTCAGAAAGTTGTTATCTGATCTGTTCGAGGGAAAGCTTGACTCAACGATCATCCATTGCGATAATCAGAGTTGTATAAAGCTTTCAGAGAACCCAGTGTTTCATGATAGATCGAAACACATTGAAATGAGGTATCATTTCATCAAAGACCTAGTGCAGAGAGGTGCTTTGAAGTTGTAGTACATTCGTACAGATGAACAGATTGCAGATATCTTGACCAAGCCTCTGACAGCATCAAAGTTCGTGTACTTTCGTGACAAGCTTGGTATGGTAGAGAATGCCTCTCTCACTAAGAGGTAGTGTTGATTTTTCTGAGTAGCATCGAGAGCCCTTCTCTTAGGAGAATGGGACCACCTGGTCCAGACCAGGGTGAAGACTCAACCCAGTGTTGAGTGACCATTCTATTGAATGGTAGATATCAGGTCTAGGACCATGATATAGACCCAGCTCTGCCCTAGGTAGACTCAACCTAGTGTTGAGAAGACATCTGGTCCGGGACCACGATGTAGACCAGTTTAGTACTGGTAGACTCAGCTTAGTTCTGAGTAGCCATGCTCTTGGAGAATGGAAGCACCTGGTATGTTACCAGGAAGGCACTGTAAGCCCTAGACTGGGTCTAGGCATGTGTGGCACTCTGACCCTTGATTTATGGGCTTTGTGTGCTTCTCCAAGGATTAGCTACCCTTGGTTAAGTTACCCTAGTACCAGATCTAGGTGTCATACAAAGTGTGAGATAAAAGCATTAGTAATTCTCTTGGTTTATGATGATGTACTTTTGGAATCAAAAAGGACCATAGGGGCACTTGGAAAAGAGCCAAAGTCAAAAGTCAAAAATAAATAAGGACTTTTGAACCACAAGTAGACCACGATGTAGACGAGTCTAGTACCGGTAGACTCAACTTAGTTCTGAGTAGCCATGCTCTTGGAGAAAGGAGGCACCTGGTCTGTTACCAGGAAGGCACTGTAAGCCATAGACTGGGTCTAGGCATGTGTGGTACTCTGACCCTTGATTTATGGGCTTTGTGTGCTTCTCCAAGGATTAGCTACCCTTGGTTAAGTTACCCTAGTACCAGATCTAGATGTCACACAGAGTGTGAAATAAAAGCATTAGTAATTCTCTTGGTTTATGATGATGTACTTTTGGAATCAAAAAGGACCATAGGTAATGACCACAGGGGCACTTGGAAAAAGGCCAAAGTCAAAAGTCAAAAATAAATAAGGACTTTTGAACCACGAGAAAAGGACCACAAGTGGAAGTCAAAAATAAATAAGGACTTTTGATAAAAGTCAAAAATAAATAAAAGACCTTTTGGTAAGAAGGTAAAAGTGAAATTAGGAAAAGATTAAAATATTATTATTTTATCTTTTCTAATTTTGGCCCACTTAACAGGTGAATGAAGACTANAGACAAGTTTGCTCTGACACGTGAAGCTGTTATTTACTGAAGAAGACTTTCTTGCCTCAGCTAGGGAATTCTCAGCAAACCCTCAGCTAGGGTTTTATCAGCATTTTTATTCTCAGCACCTTTGGCAGTTTTACCTTCATCTCAGCTGCTCCTTCACTTTCTCAGCAGTCCTCCTCATCGGCAGCCATATCAGCACCTAGGGCAACTCTGTGGGCCCCACCACTAAGCTCCGGAGCAGATCCGAGCTTTTATAGAGGACCCAGAAGCTACCTTAGCAGCTTCGGCTGTCTGTTACAGTCACGGGCTGCTAAATAGCAGACCCAAACTGTCTGTACAGACCTCGGGCTGTTAAAGAGCAGACCCCGAGAGGTCTTGGGCAGGCATTAGAGCCTTGGCCCAATCTACATGGGGTTGCCCAGCCACCTCAGCAGCAGCAAACAGTAGCCCAACAGTCACGGACTGTCACGGGCAGGGCAGAAGTCAACGGGCAGGAGCAGAGAAGGTTTTGGGGAGGTAAAAGCCAATGGGCAGACAGTGAATGAGTTTTTCGGGTAGCTGATAAAATCTGGGCAGGTAAAAGCTAATTTCAGGCAGCCTGTGTTTTCTGGGCAGTCTGTCTTTTGTTCCTGTGCAGGCCCTAATTTGTCCAAAACAGATCTGATAATTTCTGTTGACAGTTTTGACTAATTATGGGCAGATCTGGAAATTAAGTACCTAGGGTTTGAAACCGTTACTCTGAATTTTTTGCTGAGATTTTCACTGTAACTGTGGTTAAAATCCAGATCTGGGTTTGAGGAACTTTTTAAAGAGTTTCCTAAGTCATCTTATTTACGAGATGAGCTACTAATGCTTTTTGGGGGGGTTTGTCCTTTGAAGGTTTCCCCAGTGAAAAATCTTGTGTCCATTGTGCTGATGTGATGAATGTGTTTTAACTTTTTACTGCACTGATTATTTGTTTAAGTTTATCTGCAATTTTTTTAAGTTATATGTTAATGCTAAAATTCAACACACATCCCTCTCACCACTATGCTACAGCACACTGATGCACGCATTCTTATTTTTTATTTTTTATTTTATATGGGACACACAGACCCTTCCAACCCGGGCTCCACTATGCTACAGCACCCTGATGCATGCATTCTTATTTTTTATTTTATTTTTTATCTTTATGGGACAGACAGACACATCCCCCCACTTGGGCTCCACTATGCTACAGCACTTTGATACATGCATTCTTTTTTTTTATGGGACAAACAGACACTTCCCCCACCCGATCTGTAGAAATGTGCCTTCTCAGCGCAATTAACAGCAATTAACAGTTATCAACCAAGAATAAGATCAAGACTAGACTGCACCCCAAGAACATAGCTCCTATAATAACCACGCTTTTTCATCCTCAAGGAATATTTGCACATTAAATAACAAGGTATCCTGTAACATTTGTTTAAGAGATTGCTGAAAAGATGCGATTGCCAAGATGATGATAATTATGTGATATATCTCATGCTGCACTGAAGGATTGACAAATCACTGGACATCCTATTTCATGCTGAGGAAAATCTATCTTTGCTTTGCTACTAGAAGACTAGCAGACAGAAAGCAAAAGGTAACTAGCAAGCTGAAATAGGAAAATCTATCTTTGCCTGCTACTAGAAGACTAGCGAGCTGAAAATGAAAGAGGTAGGTGGCAATGAATGTTGCTTAAATAAATACATCAATGAACATTCAGGATGTGTAACTGATAAACCACTAAGATGTTAACTGTCAGGATAGATGCCTAAAAAAACAGTAATTTGCATTGAAGGGCATTTTCCAAGAGGGCACATAAACTGCCTAGGGAACAGCCTGGTCTTTTTTAAACCCCGATTTAGATATGTAGATGACGCAAGGATGACCCTAAGCAATGCAATATGTTCCAAGCTCCACAGATGAAACGGGAATTCACCTTATCTAACATCATACTAGAACACTGCGGATCAACCTGAACCACTGAAATCTTCCGAAATCACCTTCATATAACTAGCTTAGGAAAACAAATATTATGGAAACCATAAAGCCTTTGAGAAGGCCTCTTCTTAGTTCTTGCAAGTCTGCTTTTTGTCAAGATGTCAAAATCTTGCAACCTGCTTTGGCTACAAAATATTGGATATAATCCCCAAATATATACCTTATAGGTTTTTGAATAGCAAGTATTGTTAGCAAGCTCAATATAAACAAGCCTTATCGATATAAAGAAAGGGACATGATAGAGAAAATGATGAAGCTAACTCTATTGCTTGTGCAAATGTCTCAATGTGACATTGAAAAATTGCATTTCAACAAAAAAAGCACCAACCGTATACTTTTCAAGTTCCTGAATAAAATGAGGTGTTCAGAAGCCTAATGAAAGTAAAGAAAGCAGCACACAAGAAGCCTAATTAAACTAGAAGAGCACCTCACAAAATAAAGAAAAATGGAGGATGGAGAATTCCACGTTCAATGCAGAAGAACCAGATATCTTAAGATTTTACAAAAAATTCTCCATGCTTAAGATATGCCAATATACAAAAGTATAACATCCCCTTCCATGGATTGGAATGAACAAGAGTATGTTACGTCTTTTCTACACAGTCCAAGCCAGTAAATTAAAATTGATTTCTAACCATTTTCTAAGAAATAGTCGATTCCTCCAACCATCATCTAAAGTTAATAAATGTTTTAGTTCCTCCATTGGATTCTTTCAATTAGAGAAGATGCCGTAAGTTCCAAAAATAGAAGTCATTCATTCTCAACAGATAACTTGAGTACAAACAGATACTTAAATATTCCAAGTCTACATTATCTGAATTTGTAAATACAAGAATATGAAGCTCAGAGCAGTTCCTAGAATGAAACCTCAAGTTCAAAAAAGAGGTATGGAAATACACTAGATAAGAAATTGCCAGCAGCTTTTCACTGTCACAATGATTGAAAATAACAATGACTAAAATAGCACTTGATAAAAACTGAATGAGGCAAGAACACGCCATATAAAGAGATAGACATTATTTACAATTTCATATCATCACTTTGCACTTTTAAAGCTTTTTCCAGTATTCACAGATCTCATAGACCATTTCACAGGTCTCCTAGACCATTTTTTACCTTGGTGGAGCTAAGAATTATTACATTACAGGAAAGTACTTACAGAATGAGGAGAAAAGAAACCACCACCCAGAGATCGCTTATTCCTTCCGTATGTACCCAAAAATTGAGATAGAACATGGCAGATACCACTCAATGTAAACATCCCTGATTGTTGGGAAGATGGCAGAATGCCCACGATGCGGGACTGTCTCGCCTGATGTTGATTTCACATCGTCTTGATACACTTATCTGACCATGTCTGTGCATTGTATCTGAATAACTCAATCCATAGATTAAGAATCCAT
The DNA here is from genome assembly GCA_001517045.1 of Pseudotsuga menziesii. Classification (NCBI taxonomy): domain Eukaryota; kingdom Viridiplantae; phylum Streptophyta; class Pinopsida; order Pinales; family Pinaceae; genus Pseudotsuga; species Pseudotsuga menziesii. The sequence goes on from LPNX010690600.1 coordinate 160,605, forward strand.
GCCATACTTCCAAGTATTGCCATAACCACTATTGCGATCCAACAACATGCCAACCACCTTGGAATGACATCATCGGCTTTTCCATCAATGTAGAACTGAGCCAGGTGATAGATAAGAATGGGGGCAACAAATCCTCGAATAAGGGTGTAGAATGAATAAAACAAGGGAGATAAAATTTTATAAATCAGGGCAACCTGTGAGGATTCTAGCCTGGCAATTCTGGCAAGAGTCCAGGCATTTTGACAGGCACTGGTAATTTCCGCTAAAAAGAGGAGAGACATAACAGTTAAACCCCCGTGACCGACAAAGTAGCGGCAGGATGCCATTACAAAGAATGTGGCCAGATGATGTGCTATGAAGACAAAATCATCAGGAAAGAAGACCAGGTAATGCATAGAGTCGACTAAGAAATAAGCAATGCTGAATTCCATAACTGCATTTTCTAAAGGGGTGTTTTGCCTGGCAAGCTCCAGAGGATATTTTAGCATGCAGTAGACTGCTAAAAATGCAGCAGGTGTGCCATGAGCCAACGAAATGCAGCAGCTAGAAGCTCCTGCACGGTCATAAGACTTCCAGTGTCGGAAGAGTTTGAGATATCCCAGTGCATAAACAATCAAGAACATACCAAATGCTGCGAACAGCACAGGGGAATGGAGCCACAGTGTTCCTACCTGCATCATTCCTTGATAACGGTGCTGAATTTAGAGTACTTCGAATTCAAGCTCATACAGAAGAAAATGTTAAACTTCAAACCTGGCAATACTGTACCATTTACTCCTCCGTGCAGCAGGCTTACATTTTTCGTATCGACTTAAAGTCATAGAGATCGTCAGTTTCCCATTTCATGCCGTTTTACTGGATATCTCTGTCAGAAATTTTGCATTTACTGCATATTTTGTCCGTTCCAGAAACAAATCAACCAGATTTGCTCAAATTTTCTTTCTGCCCGAAAACTTCACCGGTTCTCCTCAAATTTTCTTCCTGCGTGGAAATTTCACCAATTTTTCTTTAGAAGTTACCAAATATTTTGCCCTTTGCGCGTTCCAGAGACACAGTTACCATCGGCAGGTCTCTTTTTGGCTTGAATAAACGAATTTTCTAAAGTACCCTAACTTTTTAATCGTCTGTCCGTCTCTTGAAACATTAAAAGTATGAAATATGCCCTAATTTTCTCGGTGGTCACTTATTTCACACCAAATTTACAGTAATATCCCGGCTTTTTCGAATTCCTTATTCAGTTGAAGTGACTAAACTGTACCTTATTGCACATACTTCACTATCCACTGTTCATTTCTCTTTGATGCAGCTGCAAATTTATCCTCGCTTTCTCTTGTAATGACGAATTTAACTGCCACTTCCACAATCAGAATTTCACGGTGCCAGTCTCGGTTCTTTGAAACAAAATCACAATTTCTACATAATGTCTACTCCGCAGACTTATCCCTTCGTTAACGCAAATATTCTAACCCTATCAACAAAATATATTCTTCGAAAGCCGAAATTTGCAGCTGCGAATCAAATTTTACATTTCTTGCTCGGTTTTAACCGGTAAATTCGCCGTTTCCGCTTGGTTCCGGCCCTATTGCTCCGAACTCTGGCTTAAGACCTTTGCATCGCTCTGATTCATATATTTTGGACGCAAATGGCAGAAAGATAAGATGATATCTGGTAAAATCGCTCAAAATAGTAATCCAAGTGTCCTTCCATTCATTATTAGCGATTCCGGACACTGCTTCAACAAAAGTCGTTAGGGTTAGACTTGGTATGCGCGCGCAGTGGATCTCGAGAATCGAACTCTTGACAAACCTGCTGCAAAACGCGTGTGTTTTTAGTGTGCACTTAAAGCATTTTGTAAGAAAACGACGCGTAACGCTCTCAGAGTATGAATAACGATTCCTTCGCTGTTCTCCATATTTGGGATTTGTAACGCTTGCCAGTTTTGTATGCAGTAATCTTGCACGGCTTTTATTTTTTATTTGCAAGTTTTGTATGTAGGAATCTTGCAAGGCTTTTATTTTTTATTTTTATAAGGCCAGCATCGTTTGTTTAAAACCAAAAACATTAATAATTGAGGGAGATTCCAAAAACTTACAAGTTTAATACTGTATTAAAGGTCAATGAAAAGTATTTTGTTTGAAGTGTGAAAGGTTTGTTTTTTTAATCTAATCATGAGAACCTTTCCATGTTGCCCAGCGAAACTGCACCACGTGGATACCAAACTTATGAGCCGCGGCCAGCCCTCAGACCCGGTGGTAACAACAGGAGTACGGTCAGCCACCATAGTCGTACAGGAATTTTCTAGGATGTCGACTACAGGAATTTTCTGTTATGAGCCGCGGCCAGCCCTCAGACCCGGTGGTAACAACAGGAGTACGGTCAGCCACCGTAGTCATACAGAAATTTTCTGGGGTGTCGACTACAGGAATTTTCTGGGGTGTGGTATGCTTTTCTGCAACCTCCCCACAGGAATCGAAACCGGACTTCTATCCGAGGGTCGACCATGAAACCTCCACGCTACCCACCCATTGCTGCCGCTAACCATGAGGTTTGAACATAAAACCTCATGAGGACTAAACCCCAGAGAGACCAAATGAGCTATACCTCATGGCTAAGTGTCAAAGCATTGTTATTAATGAAAAGTTTTTTTTTAAAAAGGTAAAGCTTATTAAAACATAGTTGTTGGATGTAAAGTTGATTAAAACTTAGTTGATAAGTGATAGGAGGATATCTATTATTATTATTATCATTATTTATAAATGTGTTTTTTTTTCATATTGAAAGTCAATTTTATATACTAGAAAGTTGTGTCATAAATATATTTCTTTCATTTGTCAAATTCAAAATGAACTTCAAAACACCATAAAGAAAGTAGTCCAAAATACTCAAATAACATAAGTTGCTATCATGAAGCTAAATAACCTAGGACCATTATAGACATGACTCTAAGTAACCACAAAAGTCTCAAGCTAACACTAGAAAGAGTCTAAATATAACTTATAAGACCAGCCTCTACCCTAGAATTTCCTTGAAATAACTCCCAGACCAAATCCCCAATTCCAAGCCCAACAAACTGCTTGGAAAGGCAATCAACCACCCCGTTGAGTTCACGATAAATATGGCTAAATAAAATCTGCTAAAAGTGGCTAATAAGGTTCTTGGTATGTCTTAGCCAGTGGAAAAGCTCAATATTCTGAAGACGATTTTTCTGGTTGGCCTAGTCCACCACTACCTGTGAATCCCACAATACCAAGAGCTCCTACAAGTCTTTCTCTTTAGCAAATCTGAGAAGTCCCCAGAGGGCCAAAAGCTCAGGTTTTGTGTTAGTGCCCCTACCAATACCCAACCTCAATCTGTAAGTTATATCGAGCAGAATTCTTATCATCATTCCAGCACCACAATTGCCACCTTGTTCCGCTCCATCGAAATACCCAACAATATATATCCAGACCAAAGAGGGAAAGGGGATAATACAAGTCCTTACCTTGTTATGAATGGAACCATAAGAGTATAGCCACGCCAGTGCCCTCAAACACGAAACCTATAGATCCACCCTGCCTTACTGGAATAATGCAAAATTCTGGGCTCTCCATACTACCCATAAAATGGCCAGAATATAATCCATTGGGAGCAATGTTTCAGTTAACCAAAACATAAAATTTTCGGCTAGACTCCCCTTGTCCCAATGAACAGAAACTTATAGGTTTTCACAAACCGTCGACCATACAACTTGGAAGTAGATGCACTCCCCAAAAATATGATCCAGAGTTTCCAAATGAATGTGTTGACTCGTTACTATTATTTAAAGAAAACTATATTACTTAAAAATATATATTAGTGGTATGTCTTGATTAGGTTTAATGATTAAGAACATATGTTTTATTTTAAGTAATTGCAATTTTAAATTTAAGGAAAGTAGAATTTATATCCTTTATCTTAAAAATAAGGAGTCTCACGAATCAATTTAGTATTTAGATAAGGACTTAACACTACTCATATTACTTTGATCCCTAAAAAAGACCGTCTGTTGGACTACAATGATTTGTGTCCTCTCTCTTTGTGTAACCTATTATACAAAATTGTTACGACGACCATCTCGAACCGGATAAAGCCTATTCTAGAAAAACATATTTCAGCGGAGCAGTTTGGTTTCTTGGCATCTAAATAGATACTAGACTCGGTGGGAATCCCTAAGGAATGTATGCACTTGATGAAGTCGAGGCATTTGCAGGAATTTATCCTTAAAATGGACTTGGTGAAAGCATATGATCGAGTTGACTGGTCTTTCATCAGATTTATGCTTATACAGATCGGTCTTACTATAGAAACCACCAATTGGATTATGTCTCATATCACTTTGACTTCCTTCGTTGTTTTGATTAATGGTGAACCTACCCCTTTTTTTATTGTAGCAGAGGCCTTAGAAAGGGTTGCCCTCTATCACCATCGTTATTCATTCTAGTTATAGAAGGCCTTGGTCGACTTATTAAGTTGGCAAGGGCGGAGAAACGTATCTCATGTATCGACATCACTCGGTCTCTATTTATCTCTCATCTCCTTTGTGTAGATGATGTATTGCTTGGTATGGGTACTTTATTGGAAGGGAAGGCATATAAGGAAATTGTGGATCTGTTTTGTAAAGCAACCGGTATGATGGTTAGTCTTGAGAAATCCATGTTTCTTTATAACTCTATGGATGAGGGGTGTCAAGTGGAATTCATTAATTTTTTTCCTTTTCGGATGGTTCCTTTGGAGAGGAGTTTTAAATATTTGGGTTACCATTTAAAACCAAACAATTATAAAACTAGGGACTGGATATGGCTAATACAACGATTTGACAAAAGAATAAAAAATTGGATATATTGTTGGCTCTCACTTGGGGGCAGACTAGTACTGATTAAATTGGTTTTGTAAAGCCTACCTGTGTATTGGTTTGCCTTAATGCAAGTCCCTACATCTGTGATTGAGGGTATCCGAAAAAAGATGGCCCATTTTATGTGGGTGAGTTGTAGCCAAACTTCCAATTTTCACTTGGCAGCATGAGATCACATTGCTTTGCCCCATGGATATGGTGGTTGGGGTTTAAAGAGATTAGATTGGTTTGGTACTTCACTTAGAGTTAAGAGCCTATGACGAGCTCTTTTCAATGGCGGTCTGTGTAGTCATACCATGCGAGCTAAGTATCTTCATGGTCATCCTATCTCTATATGGATTAGATAACCAAAACTCAATTGTGCTTTTGGTTCTATTATTTGGAGAAGCCTCCTAAAGGCTCTCCCGACTAATAGTAGATGGCTCAGTTGGCGGATGGGAAATGGGATCTAGGCATTTTTGGGAATTGGCCCCATTGTTGGTTTGGTGGGTGAATATAGACTATTGAAGACCCTAATGCAACAACTTCGTGGATCAAATACATATGTGATAGTGCAAATATGTTGCACGTAGAGTGAGGAGACTATCAACCCTCATTGGCTCTTGGCTGGTGAACTTAATCTATCTGACAGTGTTAAAGTTGAATGGAAGGACTATTGTAATCGTTTGTATCATGCTAGTATTACGCTGTTACTCTGTCACATGAATAGGGCCGTTTGGCTTGGGACTAGGGAAACAACGAAGGGATTGTTTATGCATGAAACATTTATGATGTTATCCTAATGCATGAGGGGTATTCATCTGTTTGTGGATGGTCCGTTAAGCTTTGGCACTTCAATATTCCTCTTAAAATTCGATGCTTCTTATGGATGTGCTTCATTGATCGTATCTTATGTTGGGAGAACTTATGTAAATGGGGTATAGTTAGCCCGAGATGTTGTGTACTATTCTGTGTAGAAAATGAGACTACAACTCATCTATTTGGACTCAGTGATTTTTTAAAAAACTTTGGTGTCTCCTAAAGTCCAAACTATGGCATACGAATAAGTTGTCTAGTAATTCCTTCCCTGAATGTTTCACTAATTGGTTCTAGAGCCTTGTCAAGTGGAAGAATCTGCCTTGGTATATCATTTGGGAAGTCTAGATGACGAGAAATCTCTATGTTTTCGAGGATAAGAGACTAACAATGGAGGTAGTAGCTTTGAAGGTCCTCAGACATTTTTATTTTGTACCAGCGATTCCTATCGCCAGCAGGATACGTTTCATTTCTCAAGTGGATTGTACTAAGGGAACCCCAATCGGATTCTTTGATGAAGCATTACAGGCTGGATTGTGCAAGGCTGGCATGATACTACGTGGCAAAAAAGATATGCAGACTAGACTGTGTATGGCTACTGGATATGGGAGCAACACGAGGGATGAATTATTGGCACTTTGGGGCCTCCTATGGTTCAAAAAATGTTGTGGATTCCATTGTATCAAATTTTTTGGTGACTCGCGTGTCACCATTGATTGGGAAAATAACAAAGCTCAACTTTATACTCTATCTCTTGAATAATGGCTCGGGGGGACCCGATCTCTTAATTTGGATTTCTCCTAAATATATTTTCAGCACATCTACAGGGAACTAAATACTAAAGCCGATTCGTTGTCAAAACTAGCCATTGGTCCTTAATGGCTCGGGTGGACCCGATCTCTTAATTTGGATTTCTCCTAAATATATTTTCAGCACATCTACAGGGAACTAAATACTAAAGCCGATTCGTTGTCAAAACTAGCCATTGGTCCTATGGATGGTTTCCTCGTTGTTGAGGACTACTATGAGGGAGTCTTAATTGTCTCGGGCCATAATATTGTCTTCTAGTTTAATGTTTAAGGTTTCTCGATCATACTTATTTTTTGTCTTTTGGTTGTAATGTTATTTGTTTGTCTAGTGGAGCCTTATCTGGACTATTATGAGACTTAGGTTGAGTTGATGTACGACTTTTTGGGATATTAAACTATTTACATGAATATCGGTGTGATATCTAGTCTATTTAATATTGATAGTACTTTACCAATTTTGAGGTATACTATTCAGCATGGATTATGTAACTTTGATTTCTTCTATATAAAATAACAAGTTACATCTTTTCATTTGTTAGAAAAAATAGAAAATAATTCTACAATAAAGCTAGTTTACTCCATTAATTATAATTAATATAAAAAAAAATTTATAATATAATAATGAAGAATTTTTTAAAAGCACGGATGGTGATGTGACGATGAGATTAATCATTGAAGGTATGGTTGACATTTTGCAAGTGGATCATTTTCTAAATAAATAAATAAAATGTGATGTTTTAGGTGAATATTATGTTAGGCAGATTGCTATATACACATGATTTTATGTCACAGGGAATCGTACTCTTCTACTAAAACCACATTGATGGATAAGGGTGACCGACCATTGTATGATATTTATTCGGCTCATTAATAATATATATTTAAAAAAAAAACCACATTGATGGATAAGTGTGACCGACCATTGGATGATATTTATTCGGCTCATTAATAATATTTAAATATGACAAAACTAGGGATGATGATTCATGTCATGAATTTATTAAATAAAAATAAAAACACGTCATTCAAGTAAATCTCAAATATGTCATTGAAGTTATTAAAAAAAACACGTCATTCAAGTAAACTTTCCAAATATGGCTGGGGGAGTTATATGGAGTAAACATTCCAAATATGGCGGGGAGTTATATGGTAGGGGGAGTTAGGTTTCGATGATGTTTTGTAGTAGGTAGTTTAAATTTTTTTCAATTTAAGTGGGATTTAGGTGGGAATAGGTAAAGGTAAACAAATTCTACAAGATTTTGAAAAAATGTGGTGTAGATTTTCTAAAATCCATGTTATAGCTATTAAGTTTTGAAATTTTAGGTTTTGAAGGGGTTTTCGAGGATGCTAAACTTATTTCTATCATCAAAATCTTGATTAAACCAGAGTTAAACTCTAATTTTGCAAATTAAACAATGTCGGATTTCAGAAGAAGAAAAAATGACCAGCGGATCCAAATAGTCGAATTTTTAGACAACTACGTTTTGTAGAGTGTTTCATTTTTTTTTAAATTTATGTGATATTGGATTTTAAATATGCGATATGTCAAGCAATAGGAATATAAATTGTTGATTTGATGTTTAGTTGTTTAGATAATTTGTTATAAAATTATAGATAGCCATGCACATTATCGGTCCTTTATAATCTAGATTCGCTTCCACAACTCATGGCTGTATAGGTTGTTCGCTTGGGTTTATCTCATTAATGGTGTATGTAAAATGAAAATGTGGACCATGGATGTCACTTATGATAAAACGTTAAACATTTAACTTTGTGGTTGATGACATTTATGATACAGATTTAAATTTGATTTGTAGCGTAAAGTTATAATTCACATTGTTTTCAAAGAATTCGTATGCAAAGTTGAGTTTGATTTGCATTACCTTCGATATTGATTTTATGTATGACTTTAGGAAGGATGGAACCACTCTCCATCCAAATGATTAAGAGCAACTCCAACATGTGTGAGCAAGCGTAGAAGCATCTTGTTCCTTTTCATATATGTTGCCAGTTCAAATATTCAAGTTGAGCGGAGAAAGCTTGTATGCACAATCAATTAGTTAGAGAATTTGAATTGTTGAGGAAGAGATTAGGTAGAGATTATATATTGTGGTTCAACTATATGTTATATAAAAAGGTAGACAACAAAGTTAGCATGGATGGCGCTTAATAAAACTCCAACCTTATTCATAGAGTACAACTATAATTGCATTAGCTTCAAAAAAACATAGTCAGTGAAAGGAGGAGTTGTATAAGCTTAAATCGTGATTTCATAGTTTATCTATGAGCTAAACAAGGAAAAATTGTGTTCTCTATCCAATGATTAAGAGCAACCCCAAGAACAACCCCAACGTGTGGCTTACATGAGTAGACAAATAAGCATCCAATTTGTTTTCATAAGTATAGTTAATTGGCAAATTCAAGTTTCAATTAAGTGGAGAAAGGTTGCAGGAGCTATGGATTAGTTGGTGAATTTGAATTGATAAAGAAGACACTTGTTGGAGCTTAGATATATCATTTCAACTTCAAATATTTTGATTAAAAAAGACGGGTTTGGATCAACAAGAAGAAGCATGTCATGATTGTTGGAGTCGTGACTTAATAGTGTATTGCAAAGGTGCAAATTATATTTTGTTTCTAGACCTATATATGCTTTTGTAAATATATGATATGTCCTTTTTATTTCCATTGAAGTTTAATTGGTTCCTATTAAGGATTCCTCTATTATTTGAGATATGGATTTTTGTGAAATTGTATTTGTATGTAAATATTGTTTCTCCATTAAAAATCCTTCTTAAATGAGCATTAGTGAAATTTGAATGTAACAATGCAAAATAAATTGGCACTTAACAAATTGCATTAAATGTAAAATGAAAGGCATGGAAAGCATCCATCAGTCATCAAATTTTCATTTGACATGGAGAAGGGATGTCGAGTTCTAAGCTTGGTGGTACTAATGATTGCGATGACTTTCATTTGTTCGGGGAGTGGGTAAATCTTTAAACAATGAAGTAGAATCTCTAGCAGTGTATCATGCACATCATGCTCTTAGAAGAAGTAGCCTCTTTGGATGTGCTTATTTTGGGAGGTTTCTTGACCCTTTTATTGTCACTCCCTCATTTGATTAGTGTTATGTCTCAAGTTTGGATCCTTCTCGACATTCATAAATTGAGCTCTCCAAAAGACCTATTCCATTTAAAAAAAATCAAAAGCGATAACCTCTACCATGTTAAACACGGTTAGAACATAGAGGCAGATATTATGGTAACCTTGGGGTGACATTAGAGGAGAGAGTGCTTTCCATCTGAAAACTAAAAAGGAGTGTCACATCCATAAATCATATTCCATTATCCTTTTCCTCACCATATTTTTCTTGAAGCTTATGGCAATCCAAGCATAGCAACCTACATTCCATGATTTCAAAAGCTTAACATGTTCCTCTCCCTTTGACCTCTCATCCTCTTCTGTCATCATTTTCTTCCACCACTTGTCACCACTCTTACGTCCCTTATGATTTCAACCTCCCATCTCCCTTATGCACCCATGTATCATTCCTCCCCATAACTCACAAACATCTCATGTCTTTACAAGCCCCCCACCCTTCTCATTCCCATCTATGTGTTGTTAGAATGTTGTATATGTTGTTGTTACACACTAACTAGAGAAGTTTAAGCCCTCAAGAGAAACCTTTCTCAATGCCACACATATATATGTGGTACACGTGGAAACCTTAGAGACATAACCCTCCAATCAATGCATCAGACGGCTTAATTAGAAGCTCACCTAAACTAAATGGAATAAAATTGTGGAGCATGGAAGCATGCATAGGATTGGAGGCTACAAGCTATTGAGTAAAGGGGGGATGAAATTAAAACCTCTATATCTTACCTTATGGAGATAAATTTAGCCCTCAAGCATCAATGATAGTGCTATCCAACTTAGACACTTAAAGAGGGAATTGCGTGGGCTTCCTTATCCCAAAGAATTTTGCTTGATTCACCCTATTCAAGAAAGGTAGCCTAAAGTAATGAAGGAGACAAATTTTGACACATTGGTGGACATCTGCTGCCATGAGGCTCCAAATATTGTTATTATGTTATGCATTGTTGCAATTTATTTTTAGCAAGTAAGTTTATTACATAATATACATGCCACCTATAAGATAGATGAACTTTTTCATTTTTGTTTAAACACTCTGTAGAATAAAATTTTCATATATATGCAAAAAATATATGACCTATTTTTGTCATCCTATTTACACATTGATCAAATTACACTATACTAATTTTGATTATGTGTGTGTGTGTGGAAAAATCAATTAATACATAGTTTAATCAATTAAAAATATTTATCTAATATATTAAAATAAATTATAATTGTAATTTGTATAATTTTCAATCATGGATATTTACAACTTTTATTGATAATGGATTTTACTGCAAAACAACTTAGAATTTGATAGAATTATAATAGATGGTGACTTAAAGTTCTCCTTAGGGCAAGGTGAAATCTGGGGGCCTAAATCCCATAAGGATACTCTGACAAACTATTTAGAAGATTGGATGATCAACCACTTTTTGACATCCCTTCGTTCAAGCTTAGAACTACCTAGTGCAATATGAGAACTGATTTGGAAAATATTTCTAAGTGCATTAACATGTTCTAAGTCAATGAAGGAATCCTTAATTCTACTGCTTACATTTTCCAATGGGTTGGAGAGGGGGGGAGATCGGATCATTTTCGCATATTGATGGATTTAGCGATGGCAGGGGAAAAACCACCAAGCCCCTTCAAATCTAATGCTAGTTGGATGGAGGATGATGACTTTAAAGCCCTGGTCAGAAATCTATGAATCCCTTATGATCCTAATTGTGTTGAATCATCTTGTATACTATTTTTAAACAACCTCAAGAGGGTTATGGAATGATCGATCAGTTGGATAGTTGAGAGAAGAAAAATGATGGATTTGGAACTATGTAGAATTGAGGAGACTCTGGATACCATTCACACACATTAGCCATGCGAATTTTTATCTTTCGACCACAAAAAAAAACTATTGTTCTTGAAGTTCGAAGGACACAAATCCTTAATGAGAATTAAGTGAGGTGGTAGTTGACAAGTAGAGCTATCTGGATTAAAAAAGGTGGGGGGGCGACAATACAATTTTTTTCATAATTTTGTCAAGCATGAGAAACACACAAAATCACGGTGGAAATTGGAGGAATATGATGTTAGACAAATTATGTGGTTCGGGGATTTATCCAATTCTAGAGTAAAACATTTTGGGCATGTATATAAGGAAGATGAAAAATAAACCATTGCTCAAATTCACAATATTACTATAGGACTCCCATCTTTTGTAAATGAGATACATAATGCAAAGCTGATGGATGAGGTTGGACCATAGGGGTTAAAGGTAGATGTTCTATTGATGCAAAGGGACAAAATCCCTAATCCAGATGGTTGGCGATGGATTTTTTTAAGTCTTTGTGGATTTATTTGAGAATGATCTTTTTACTGTTATTGAAGAATATAGAGCTTCAGAGGAGGATTCTTGTTGCTTTTAACTCAACGTTTATTGCACTTATTCCAAAAGTGGATAATGTGTCAAGATGGGAGGAATTCAGACCTATCTCACTTTGTAATTGCATAGATAAATTGATTGCTAAAGTGGTGGCTAGCAGAATGAAGCACGTCCTATCTCAAGCAGTTTCATAGGAACAATTCACTATTTTAAAGGGTCACCAAATACATGATATGATTGGGATTGCATGGGAGATTATTCATTTTGTTAAGATCAAGAAACTTCCAACAATGATTTTGAAGGTTGATCTTACACAATCCTATGATAGGGTTAATTGCTTTTTTTGCATCTTGTGCTCCTACATGTAGGTTTTCAGTTGCCTTTTGTGGATTGGTTCATTTCCTGTGTCCAATCAGTTTCTTTCACGGTTTTAAATAAACCTAGGAGAGGGCTAAGATAGGGTCCCTTGGCCCCATTACTCTTTATTATGATTATGAAAGGTCTAATAAGAGCTATTGCACATGCATAGATAAATGGTATGTTAAGAGGGATCATAGTTTGGGGGGAACATCTCAATTTCCCACTTGCTTTTTGTTGATGATAGACTGCATTTTCCAGATGGCTCCATAAGGGATATTACATAACTAAAAGAGATTATGGCCACATTCTCTGATGCATCAGGGATGATAATAAATGTCAAGAAATCAACTATAACTTTTATGAATATGGATCAGGTATGTACTGAATGGATCATCACACATTTGATTTTCTTGTAGTTGATCTTCAATATGATCTAAAATATTTAGGCTTCACTTTGAAACCTGATGACTATGACCATTGTGATTGGGCTTAGCTGGTCAACAAAATTGAGAACATACTATCATTGTGGTGTAACAAATGGATTAGCCGTAGTGGTAATCTGATACATTTAAAATATGTTTTGGATGTCATTCTCGTATATTGGGTCTCCTTTGTTAGAGTTTGTTGTTTGGTTCAAATATATTATATATAGAATCTAATGTAATAGGATCACTGAAAGATAGACAAGCACAACACAAAAGAAAGACACAAAGATTTTATCCTAGGAAACCACAAGGGAGAAAACCTAACAACTTCTTCTGTATAGATTCGTCACTTAGTACAATGTCATACTGAGATAGAAAACCTAAAGATAAGATGCCTTCTGCTTCTTCTTCTTCTTCTTCACCAACGAACTTCTATTTCTCACTTTTGGAGCAAACTTGCTTTCACTTTTTGTGTGTCCAAATGAGGGAGGGCGCCTCCCTATTTAAATTCTTCAGTTGGGTGACCTTTTGGTCCAACATGGCCGACTTCTGGACCTTCCTAGGCCGACTTCTCCTAGGGAGACTCAAAGATACATTTTATACTTATTCTCTTAGGGACTATTTCCTCGACTTACAACGAAGGTTTTACCTTGACTCTTACATGACCAATTACATTAATGACATTTCCAATCGGAGGGAAAACATCCCCGAATGGAGGTACAATTAAAATACAACCAAATACAATAATAATAAAACAAATAATACAATGAAGAATATCTTCTGAAGTTACATTATCAACAGTATCCTTGGCTTATGTTCATTCTAGAGTATTATATCAGATCAACAATATTTGTTACAATTTCGTGTGGAAAATAAATCTTAAGGGTAGATCCTTCTCCTCGATAGCTTGGGGGAAGATGTCCCTACCAAATGATCTTGGTGGATGGGATATGTTAAGAGGGATCATAGTTTGGGGGGACATCTCAATTTCCCACTTACTTTTTGTTGATGATAGACTGCATTTTCCAGATGGCTCCATAAGGGATATTACAAAACTAAAAGAGATTATGGACACATTCTCTGATGCATCAGGGATGATAATAAAAGTCAAGAAATCAACTATAACGTTTATGAATATGGATCAGGTATGTACTGAATGGATCATCACACATTTGATTTTCTTGTAGTTGATCTTCAAGATGGTTTGAAATATTTAGGCTTCACTTTGAAACCTAATGACTATGAACATCGTGATTGGGCTTGGTTGGTCAACAAAATTGAGAACATACTATCATTGTGGTGTAACAAATGGCTTAGTCGTGGTGGTAATCTGATACATTTAAAATATGTTTTGGATGTCATTCTCGTATATTGGGTCTCCTTTGTTATAGTTTGTTGTTTGATTCAAATATATTATATCTATAATCTAATGTAATAGGATCACTGAAAGATAGACAAGCACAACACAAAAGAAAGACACAAAGATTTTATCCTAGGAAACCACAAGGGAGAAAGCCCAAAAACTTCTTTTGTATAGATTCGTCACTTAGTACAATGTCATATTGAGATAGAAAACCTAAAGATAAGATGCCTTCTGCTTCTTCTTCTTCTTCACCAGTGAACTTCTATTTCTCACTTTAGGAGCGAACTTGCTTTCACTTTATGTGTGTCCAAATGAGGGAGGGTGCCTCCCTATTTATATTCTTCAGTTGGGTGACCTTTTGGTCCAACATGGCCGACTTCTCCTAGCGAGACTCAAAGATACATTTTATACTTATTCTCTTAGGGACTATTTCCCCGACTTACAACAGAGGTTTTACCTTGTCTCTTACATGACCAATTACATTAATGACATTTCCAATCGGAGGGAAAACATCCCCAAATGGAGGTACAATTAAAATACAACCAAATACAATAATAATAATACAAATAATACAATGGAGAATATCTTCCGAAGTTACATTATCAACATTATCCTTGGCTTATGTTCATTCTAGAGTATTATATCAGAGCAACAATATTTGTTACAAGTTCTTGTGGAAAATGAATCTTGAGGGTAGATCCTTCTCCTTGATAGCTTGGGGGAAGATGTCCCTACCAGATGATCTTGGTGGATGGGGTCTGAGACATCCCACATACTTTGCAAAAAGTCTTGTTGCTAAAGGGATATGGTGCATTCTCAAGGGAGATGGTCTATGGGTAAAAGTTATTGTTCAAAAATATAGTTCTCCTCTTATTGTAAAGGAGTGTGGATCATATTGCGATACAAACTTGACAAGGACATTTGACCTATCTGGTGGGTCCTCATCTTAGTTTCAATTTGATCAGTGATTGGATTATGTGGAAAATTGGAAATGACTACTGTTTGCACCTGGGACAGGATGCTTTGGGGTTCTTAAGCTCCCAGAACATATGATATCTTACCTTTAGGAACAAGGTTACATATTTTTATACCAAATTAATGACAATTGGAACACAACTTCGTTGAAAGAAATGTGGATCGGTGCAGAGGATTTCTCTATCACAAATGAGGATCTTGTTACCTGGAATAATTATATTAAGAATCTCTAAGACTACAACTTTCGGTTAGTTGACAAATTGGATGCCATGGTATGGTCTAGGAGTGAAGAAGGTGGTGAAAACACTCCCTGATTGGGATACCAAGTTTTGCGGGAAGATGCATCTCCCCATGATCAACTTTGGTGGAATTGTCTTATATGGAAGATTAGTTATCCCCTTAAGGTCAAGTTATTTATCTGGTTGGGCCTACATAACAAGGTACCCATCTGGGATATTACGATTGAAAGATATTGGATCGAGCCTGGTTGGTGCCCATTGTGCAAATCAGAAAAATGAAACTATTGAACATGTTTTCGCCCTATGTCCATATATGAAGAGGACGTGGGAACATATTACATAGGAAAAAGACATGGATATCATGTGGTAGGGGGATGATCTTCAAGATGGTCTCTGGAATTGACATAATAATGGAGAATTTAAGGACCTTTTGGCACTACTTGCTCTATTGATATGGAGTACTTTGGTAGCAAGGAACAATGTCATATTCAATGAGACTTATAATGAGCCATCCATATATGCCTCGAAAAGTTTGGTTATTCTAGGACTCTTCCCAGAAAATAATGTTGTCCAAAGCACCTGAAGAATTGATATTGAGGTTATAAATAAATATGGTTGTTGGGCCTATTTTAAAAATGCTTCAAAAGGGGTTTTGACCACTAGAGGGGATGGAGGTATCTTATAATTTCATGATCATCATTGGATTCATTTTTATGCAAGTGTGGGTTTGAGTTCCAATAATCACATAGTTGATGGCCTTAAAATTGGTTATTCTACTTTCTCTCTCCAATGATGTACATGCTATTAAGCTATTTTGGGACTCAAAGTTGGTGGTAGAGTGGTTGAGACTAAAGAAACCACTAACAAATCTCAATCTCCGACCTATATATGAGGAGGTAAACATAATATCAAATTTTTTTATGTAGATTTCCTATCACCATATTTATAGGGAAATAAATGGGCCACCAAACCCTTTATCAAAGGAAGGATTAATGGTAAGAGAAAGATTATGGCTTCTTAAGGAAATGGAAAGATACATCTTGATGGAACATGATCCAAGATCCCATCCTGGTTAGTTGTTTATATTGATCACTCCCACTACATGATTAAGAACACTCCATTGGGAAAAATAAGCAACGTAATCAAATGAATGGTTAGTTTAGACTATATTTTTGTATATGATGAACCACACATAAATGCTTTTGTCACACCTAGAGACATGCTATTTTTATGAAACAATATTGATATATGTGTTCGTTTTTTGAACAATATATGTTTGGTAAAGACCAATATGTCTATGTAAAAGGTGATTTATCTAATGAATAAATTGCGCTCTTTTTTCCGAGGAAAGAAAAAACTTAGAATTTGAATTCGATGTTGATAATTCCTTCTAGATGATTATTTATGAATTTGTTAATGAGAAGTCACACATTAGCATAATTACTTTACAAGTTTTTTCAAAAAAATGTCCTATCATGCCTATTGGTTGGTCACTCTTTTTATTTATAATTTATCAAGTACATTGATTATGGATGGAGGCTTAAACCATGATTTATTAAACAATAAATATATTTGTGTAGCATCTAATTCATTTTGTATGTTGAAAAAAACTTACACAAAGAATGAATGTATCGATTAAGAATTGTATGTCAATAATATAATGTTGTGTTGAAAAGAGTTTCTTTTTAGTATGCCTTTTTTTTGAAGCATGATGTATAATTGAGGATGGATATTGGTATTGAAATCCCCACATATGATGCAAACATAGAGAGGGGGTTGTGGGAAGAGATGACGGTGTGGTTTGCAAACAAAAAATGACACAACTAATTGACACATATGTTGGAAATGATTCCAAAAAGACTAAGTTTCATGTTGAATATATTATATTGATAGAGTAAAGGAGAAATAACAAGAATATTCAAAATTATAAAATTTGTATAAGCAATTGCCCTTGTATAAACATTAAAACAAGGAAAATTTTAGGGGTGAAAATTTTCCAGGTTTTTTTCCCAAAAAATATTGGCTAATTTGCATTATTTGAAGCCATATTTTGCCCAATTTTTAAATGGCCAAATTATTATGTAAATTATATAAAATTCTTAGAAATTGACGTATTTTTAGAAAAATATGGCCAAATATTTTATAGTTGACATTTTAAGAATGGATAAAATATAGACCTTAAAATTTTTCTTGCATTAAAATCAAAATATATAAATTGGTCACCTAAAATCATAACATCACATGAAAAATGTCAACAATTTTTTTTAATCAATAATGACATGTGAAAGTTGTTACATGGCACTTATACAAAATTCTACATATTTTTTTTAAAATTTATCAATAAATAAAATTTAAAATTATTAAAATATATATTTTTATTTAAAAAAAATCACTTTAAAAAATACTTTTATAATATTAAAAAACTTTATACCATGAAATTGAATTAATGTAGAGTAAAAACTTTTTGACTTATAAAAAAAAGTAAAATTTTTAAATAAACTTATGTTAATATCTTTGATTCATTATATAAGTTGGAAAAAATTGAACCCCTTTCTTGTAAAGTAATATATGAAATGGACATTAAGAAGAAAAAACATTAAAGTTGATTAGATGATGAAAATAAATTACAAGATATATTATTTTTATTAAAGTGGTAAATAATGACATATAAAATATCAGTTAAAGTTAAAAGAAATATAATTTATCTTTTAGTAATATTTGCAACACATTTAAGGTGTTTCATTCATTTTTCCTTTTTTTAATTATTAAAAAAAGTAATCTAATATGACATTTATCCCTTGAATAATAATTGTATCAGAATAGGTATCCTGTTAAGATCCTTGGAGAGTTGCATGTTTGAAAATTGTTTAGTTTTTTTTTTTCAATTAAAAAGTATTACTGAAAAAGGACATACGATAACGTTAGCACTTTGTCCTTTGTATATTTTAAATTAAATAAAACGCAATGACATTAATGTGAATGTGCATCACTTATATATAAATTGATGATCTTTAATTTTTAAATTTATAAGTCTTAAAAAAATTAATATCTATTATGAATAATAATATTATAATTAATAATATCTAAATTGATAATGTTTAATTGTTAAATTTTTAACAACTAATTAATAATATCTAAATTGATAATGTTTAATTGTTAAATTTTTAAGTTGTTAAAAATATTAACAATTATTATGAATGATAATATTATAATATTTAACGTGTATTTAAATTTTTTAAGTAATTAAAAAAATAGTAAATATTTATCAAAAATTAGTGTTAATATTAATATTGATATTAGCATTAACATTAATGATAATATTATTACTATTAAAGTTATTATTAATATTTTTTTATTTGAAATTTTGTTATTTTAGAATTAAATTAAATTAAATTGAAACTAATTTATATTTTTAATAATAATAATGTTAATTATTTTTAAATTACCATAATTATAATGAATTAAACACTTAAAAATATTATAATTTTGATAATAGAGATGTTAGTTATTCTTTAGATCACCATGACTATAATTTTGATATTAGTAATGTTAGTTATTTTGAGGCTATCATAGTTTAATTGAGTTAAATCATTAAAAAACATTAATTTTGAATTTTGTATTTTAATATAGATGTAAACATAATATTTAAAAAATATATAATCTTATTTACATTTTATCTAACATTTTTTATTATTATAATTTTTGCAATAGTTTCTCTTTCCTATATCCTTGAACATATGAAAAAAAAATTAAAAATGTTAAACCATTTTGATTTCTCTCTAACCTATATTTAAAGTGGATAGGTCATCCTTACCTTTTTCTTAATACAATCTCATATTCATAAAAGATAAAAACTACAATTGATTTTATTTTGATATTAAACGTTATTTTATTTTGATATTAAATGTTATGGACTCTACCATTCTTGATATTAATGTTAAATAAACATTAATAATAATTGTACTAATAATCAATATTAATTGTAGTAATAATTAACTTTAATATTGATTCTCTATACCATGTTATCAACATTTGGTGTGAAGAATAATCCTCGGGGAGCTCGTGCGTGCCGTTTTGAGTGCTTTTTATGTGCTGTTGCTCGCTCTTGGAAGGCCTTCGTGACTGCCTGCTCTTGGCACCTCTTGGAGGCGGCCGTTCTGTCAAGACTGCCATGCCTGACGGCGAATCTGGGTCCCCCCCGAGCCCATGCGATGAACTTGCTGCGTTTAGAAGCTCGATCTCTAGCATATCCAAGAATCTTCAGGCGACTCCACTCCCTAAGTTTGTGAAGAAAATTGACAAGGTCCCTATCATTGACCTCCCACCTCAGCACCCCATGCATGTGGCCGTTTCCCTAGTAGATCGAGCTTTGGTTGGTCAATCTACTGGGCTATGGCCCTCGCCCAAGACCACGGACAACTGGATCCAAAAGAACTGGAGGCCTTTGATCTCCAATAGCGTTACTTGTTATGCAATAGACAAAGGGTTTTTTCTCTTTGAATTTATTGCTAAAGAAGACCGAGATCTGATTTTTCGAAGCGACCCGTACTTCATGGGGCCTCAAGGCTTATATCTGAATAGATGGACCCCGGACTTTGATCTCGTAGTAGATGTCCCCAAAGCCGTTCCAGTTCGGGTTCGTCTTCCAAATCTCCTGATCCATTGATGGACTCCGTCGTCCCTGCTTGCTATTGGGGACATACTCATAAAATATATTGACAAAACTCATCCAAAAGAGAACTATTCTTGCGCCAGAATCTGTGTCGAAGTTGATTTGGAAGCAGGTCTCCCTAAAGCAGTCAAACTAGCGGTAGGAGAATGACAGCATTACCAAAAGCTTGACTACGAACAACTGTCGTTCAAATGCCGTCACTGTCATGAGTATGGTCATTTCCAAAAGAGCTTCCCTAAGAGACCGATAGATCTAGAAAAAGATCAAGAAGAAGGATGGATTCAAGCAAAGAGAACCAAATCCAATGCTAGGCATGTCCATAAAAAAGACGAGAGAAACCCAGGTACTTCCAAGACTGAAGAAGCCCCCAAAGAAGGGAACAACTCTGCAGCACATGCAAATGAAGTCCTAGAGCCTAGGCATGATGAAGATCTGGATCAGGAGGCTAAGAATCAGCCAAGCTCAAATGCAGAAGAAACCAACCCCACTGTTAAAGGAAAAATCCAAGAATAAAATAGTCAGCCTAGGTCCTCGACCCCTTCCTTAGATGAAGAGGCCTTGGAGGAAGAGGAAGGTGAAGTTGGGCAGTCTCAACCCTCGCCAGTAAAAAAAAATCCAAACAGGGAACGAAGATGGACAAAGAATGAAGAGAAGAAGCCTCCTACAAAGATAAATTAATGGGAACGCAAGCCACGATTGAAGCCATGATGAATTCCAGGCTCACTAGACAGAAAGGGCAATCCAAAGGGGCTGCCAAAACTCAAAAAGGTAAGTAATGAAGATTGTCTCCTGGAATTGTAAAGGTTTAGGGAGCAAGAAAAAATATGAATCAATGAGAGATTAATCCGCATCTCCAATCCTGATATCCTTTTGATCCAGGAGACAAAACTGGAGGAAGTAAGCTTCCTCCAAACTACCCAATTATTCTGGAAAAATGGTGATGGTCTTGCAAGAAGTGCCCGAGGTGCTTCTGGTGGTATCAAGACTCTCTAGAAAAAAGAGGTCTTTGAGTTAGTTCAGTCCTCCTCTCACATGCATTGGATCCTTTCCACTCTGCATCATAAAGAATCTGACATCCAGGTAAGCATTCTCAATATCTATGTTCCAGTTTTGATGTCGAAAAAGAAAGACTGTTGGCAAAGCATTCAAGAGATTCTTTCTTTCCAGAAGCTTGAAAACATCATCCTAGCTGGGGACCTTAATATTACTCTTAACGCCAAGGAAAAAAAGGAGGCTCTATTGTCAGAGACCCTCTAAGAAAAACTGTGGAGGATGTCATGAGGGATTGGGACCTCGAAGACATCAAGTTGAATCGTGGCACCTATACTTGGACTAACAGAAGAATTGGTCCTGACCATATTGCAGCCAGACTCGACATGTTCTTGGTCCAACAATCCATTTCAGTATTAAGGTTTAGATCGGAATCGTCCATCTTACCCTTTAGTATGTTGGATCATAAGCCGATCTTGTTGGATCTGGTCGAAGAAAAAAATATGGGTCCCATTCCATTCATATTTATCCCTTGTTGGATTAATCAAGATGATTTTCATGAGCTAGTCAAATCAGTCTGGGATGTCCTAGTTTCTGGATCCCACTTTTATATCTGGGAAGAGAAGTTGCGAAGGCTTGAAAGAGAACTCAAGGCTTGGGATAAGTCTTTAAAATCTCCTGCAGCCCAAAGAATAGAAGCTCAGCAAAATCTGGAAAGTTATCAAAGATGGCAAAAAGATTAGACGCTAGACTATGCTAGTCTAGAAAAAGAATCCAATCTTCATCGTGTCCTTCACGTTGCTTGTAGGAATGAGGAAGAAAACCTGAGGCAGAAATCTAGATGTCTTTGGCTAAGAGCTGGAGAAAGAAAACCTACCTTCTTCCACAAGCAAGCAGAAGGCCAAAATTTTTTTAAAGTAGTGAAGGAGATCCAGATTCAGGGTCAAACAATCCTGGAGTTTGAAGAGATAAAGAAGGAAGTGCATGATCACTTCCAAAAAGTTTACACTGAGGAGGATCCCTACATCCCCAACTCCCCCATCCTCAACTCAGTCCCCCTCTTGATTCATCACTCTACTAACAAAAAACTTTTGTCCTAGGTCTCGAAGAAAGAAGTGAAGCAGGCCTTGGCGTCTATGGAGCCAGACAAGGCACCGGGGCCAGATGGGTTGACGACCAGATTCCTCAAAGTTTGCTAGAAAATCATCAAGCATGATCTTTTTAAAATGATCCTCAAGTCTCAGTCCTGCGCCAAAATTGGAGGGAGCACCAACTTGGCCTTCCTATCCCTTATCCCCAAAGAAAAAGGAGCCACCTCTTTTGATAGGTTCAGACCTATATCATAATGCAATATTGGATATAAAATCATCACCAACAGGATTAAAGAGGTGCTTCCTTCCATCATCCTGGATAATCAAGGAGGCTTTGTCAAAGGCAGGCAGATCGTTGATAACATCATCCTTGTCCAGGAAGTAATCCACTCTAGCATTAAGCATCGGGAAAAATGTATGATCATAAAAGTGGACTTAGCTAGCGCCTTTGATAGAGTTATATATGACTTTCTCTTCCAGGTTATGCTTCGGTTTGGATTTGATCCAGGTTTCATCAGCTGGATCCAAGCTTGTATAAAATTTCCTTCGATCACCCCCCTGGTCAACGGGCGTGTTGCTAACTTCTTCCAGGCTTCCAGGGGCCTTCGTCAGGGATGCACTCTTTCTCCCCTTCTCTATGCCATCCAAGCCTCAGTGCTTAGTTTTCAGCTTAACCAATGCCAGCTCAATAATGAGCTTATTGGGTTGCGCTTTTCCAGAGGAGTAAAAGATGTTAACCATGCCCGGTTTGCTGATGATACAATCCTCCTTAGGGGCGAGTGTGATCTCGGCCAGAATTTTTAAAAGAGAACTGGATCTCTACCAAGAAGCCTTAGGAAGTCTCATCAACTACAGGAAAAGTCAAATCCTAAGCTAGAACTGCAATCCCAGAGAAATGACGGACATCAACAGACTCCTGGGTATAGAAGGAAAAACCCAATGGGATGCCTTCAACATTCTGGGAGTCCCTATCTTCAAGGCCTCTCCAAAATCCTCCTCCTGGCTCCCTATAATTGACAAAATTAAAAACAGGATAAGCACCTGGGGTGCAGCATGGTTAAATCCAGTTGGGAAAGTAGTTCTTATTAAAGCAGTGTTATGTAGTATCCCCATATACCAATGCTCCATTCTCCTTGCCCCAACAGCTATTTTAGCCAGCATCGAGTCTCTGCTCAAAAACTTCCTCTGGAAAGGTGGGAAACAAAATTAGAAGAAGCTCCCCCTTGTTAGTTGGGATAAGGTAGCAAAACCCTTGATACAAAGTGGGTTACAAATCAGGCAGCTCATTGTGCAAAATTTAGCGCTTGGGGCTAAAATTCTATGGAATATTATCTCGGGTAAACCGACTTGGTGCAAATCCGCCCTTTAGAAAAAATATTTCACAGGAAGTCGTCTAAAGTGTTTGAACAACTCCCCGAGGGTAAGAAAGGGCTCTACCATTCTTCCAATACTGTTGAAAGCTCTCTCCTTCTTCTTAGCAAAGGTCACGTGGATACCCGGAAATGGGAAGCATATAAAGATATGGGAGGACTCGACAATGGGGGATCCTTCGTTGAGTCAGTGGCCTGGTATGGAGCATTTAAAATATTATGTGCAAAGCAGGAATCTGGTAACCATATGGGATATTTCAGAGTGGAATGTGGATGGTTCATGGAAGAGCTGGGAAATTCCTTGCCCAAGTCATCTGGAAAGAGACAAGGAGCTTCTTTCTAACAAAATGAGAGGGAAGTCCACAATTTCCAGAAATACAAAATATTCAAGAGGTTGGGGGGATAAGACAGGATGTTATACTACCTCAGCAGGCTACAAGTTGTTATCGAACCCTGACAATATGGAGAATCCTGCCATCTAGAAAAGTATCTGGGTTGTAAAAAGCCTTCCAAAAATTGACTTCTTCACGTGGACTATTTCCCAGGATAGAATTCTAACTAGGGAAAAACTTAGAAAAAAAGGCTGGGAAGGTCCCACGAGATGTCCCTTGTGTCTTAACAACGAAGAAACCGCAGTCCATATCCTCATTTCTTGTCAGTTTTCCAGAGAAGTCTAGAAAGTGGCCCTTCTAAAGAAAGTTGAGCTCCCTTTGGGCAACATTCAATCTCTTTTTATCAATTAGGCTTCCAAAGCTCCCTTCAGTCTCAAGTCTGGTAGAACCAAATCGTGTTGGATGGCTTTACCAAAGGTTATTATATGGAATATTTGGCTTGAAAGAAATGCTCGAATTTTCAGAGGGAAAGTGGGGAAAGCCTCTCAAATTGCTACAAAAGTTGATGGCCTTCTGGGTGACTGCCTCTCTCACCTCTGGAGCGACTCAAGTCCTATTCCCCCCTCATAGGCTGCTTGGCTTCATAGCCTGTCTCGTAATCTCCCATCGGTCAACCCAAAACCTTGATTCTTGGCTGAGATGACTGCGCATGGTGGTCCTGTTCACGGACGGAGATTCTAAAGGTAACCCTGGGGCGATAGGTGGGGGCAGAGTTCTCTTCATCCCAGATGGACAAATGGAAACCAAATTCTCTTAGGGGCTTGGCTCGGAAACTAACAATATTGTTGAGGCCCTTGCTCTCTTGCAGGGACTTTGGATTGCCAAGAATCAAGGAATCACCGAGCTCACAGTTCTGGGAGAGTCAAGAATAGTTATTCAAGCCATGGCCGAGAAATCTCTTCCTAATCAATTGCATCTTAGGCACTTGATACAAAAAATTAAGATTTTGGCTCTTTCCTTAAAATTGATTTCTTCCATGTCTTGAGGTTGCATAATAAAGAAGCAGATCTCGCTGCAAATCTGGGAACCACCCTATGCCTTGGGTCCTTGTTAATTAATGGGTTTAATACTTTTTGTGCTCCCCATAGGACCGGGGCTAGGGTTGTGGTGCTGAAGTCCCCATGGGCCTGAGTTCTATGGCTCCTCCCTCTCCAGGCCCTCGACGCGCGTCCTTCTGCTGATAGGGCATGTGTAGCATGGCCGACACATGGTCGCATGCTGGATTACGGGGAATGGTTAATCTCAATACAGAGGAGTCCCTTCACCCTGTGTGAGTCTCTCTACTTGTCTCATTGATTCTGTGTGAATGGAGTAAGGTGATGCAAGGTTTAATGGCTCGCACATAGGTTTTAATTGCTGTGATCATCACGACCCTCAACTGTAAGGACTTTAAAATGTAGAGGGTTAAGGCAAGAGACACCATAATTTCGTTGAATTGTTACAGCTCCAATCTCTCGGAAGTGTTGAATTTGATCTACAAAATCATTGAAGGGAAGCAGGCCTTGGTGTTCATTATGGAAGCTTCATCTGAGTCCTCTGGCTCATCCTTCCCACCCAACTTCACCGAAGTGGATATTAGAGAGCTTAAATAAGATGTTATGGTGTTGCAAGCTCAGGTAGAGGTGATTGATACCGAAGGAGGTAGATGTCTTGAAAATGTGGACAAAAATCTTGTGCATTTGCGGAAGAAAATCAAACAAGCGGTGAAGAAGTCCGAGAATGTTGTAATTGGTTTGATTGCTGAACTAGAAATTAAAGTGGACAAGCTCGTCCTGAATCTCGCCAAGATAGAAGCTCATTCCAATCCAGGCTCCTCGACTAGCCCAGATGCGAATATCAATTAAGTTTTGGGGATGGGTCTGCACCTTTGCTATGATATCTGCACTGTTTTGCTTGGTTTGCATGTTATTAGATAGTTCGGTTGTTTGGGAATTGGGATAAGTTGACTACTAGTAATAGACTTCTTGTTATTTTATGCTCTATTATTCTGTAAAAGGTGAAGATGTTTCTTAAAAGACTGATTATGCTAGGACGTATCATAAATCACGTAGATCTCACTTTGCCACTTCCATAAGGGCGTAAACAGTGAAGCTGAACTCTTTTTGCCGCTACCATAAGGGCGTGAAGTGAGAAGTCGAACTCTTATTGCCGCTTTCTTAAGGGCATTTTGTTTTTTGGTCTGGTTTTTGTGGTTATACCACCATCTTAATACAATATAACCGTTTCTGTCAAAAATAAATAATTAACTTTAATATTAATATTAATATTAACAACATTATTATTATTAATAACATTATTAAAATTAATAACAAGTCACAATGTAATATAATCATTGTACTGCCACAAACCTTGATGGACAATCTTATTAAAACATAGTCAACCATATTCAACCAAAGTTCCATAGTCAACCATTGTCAACCATAATCAGTATTATTGAAACATAGTAAACCATGGTTAGTATTAGTAAAACTTAGTCAACCATACTTAACCTAAGTTCCATACTAAACCATTCTCAATGATAGTCAACCACGGTCAAAACTATTCAAGTCAACCTTGCTTTACAATGAACTATGGATTGATGTAAGCCTTGCTTAAAAGTCAACTATGGATTGAAGTCAACTACAATTCAAAGTCAATCAACCACTTTTAAAAATGTGGTCGTGGATTGAAATCAACCATGGTTCAAATTCAACCTTGGATTGAAGCTAATCGTGGATTGAATTCAACTACAGATTGAAGTCAACTATGGACTTAAGTCAATTATATTAATATTATTTATAGATTGAAGTTAACCATGGACTGAATTCAATGCTACCTTGAAGTCAACCTTGGGTTGAAGTCACCCATGGATTGAATTCAACCTTGGATTGAAGTCAACCTTGAAGTGAAGTTGCCCATGAATTGAAATCAACCTTGGATTAAAGCACAAGGTCTTCACTTAGTGAAACCATGTCATAGCGCATTCGTTCATGGGATATTAAAGAATACCCCTAATTTCACTAGATATTGATAATTACTTACAAAAATCCTTTTGTTGAGCCCCTCTCCCAATACATATTTCCAATTAAAAAACCCCTACTTTTACAATTTATTCCTTATTTTTACTAGAAACCCCTTTTTATACAATACCTATAAATCCCCCATACCCTATTTTTCGCTCCCCAATACCTACAATATATTGACCTTATTTTTCACAATTAAAAATCCCCCCTTTATATATGAACGTGATAAGATATTGCTCAACAAGGTGAATCCCATGTGGATTAAAGTCGACCATGGATTGAATTCAACCTTGGATTGAAGTCAACCATGGGTTAAATTCATCCTTGGATTTAATTCAACCTTGGATTAAATTAAATCTTGATTAAATGTCAACCTTTTATTGAAGTCAACGATGGATTGAAGTTGAACTAGGGTTGAAGTGAACCTTGCTTAAAAGTCAACTATGCATTGAAGTCAAATATGGATTGAAGTCAACCTTGGATTAAAGTCAACTATATATTGAAGTCAATTATGGATTAAAGTCAATCGTGGATTGAAGTCAACATTGGATTGAAGTCGACCTTAAATTTAAGTCAACCTTCCTTAAAAGTCAAGTATGGATTGAAATCAACCATGGATTGAAATCAACCTTGGATTAATGTAAACTATGAATTGAAGTCAACCATGGATTGAAGTCAATGTTGAAATGAATTCAACCACAAATTGAAGTCGACCTTCAATTGAAGTTGACCTTCGATATTTGAAGTCACCCTTTGATTAAGTCATCCTTTCTTAAAAATCCACTATGGATTGAAGTCAAATATGGATTGAAGTTAGGCTTGGATTGAAGTCAACCTTGGATTGAATTCAACCTTACTTAAAACTCAAATATTGTAATGCCCCTAGTTGAGACCCCTGGAGTTTATTATGTGTAGGATGTAAGTAATGATATGTAATACCTGTATGGAAGAGAAAATGTAATTTAACATTATTATTTTATAAAAATATAAAACTAGCTTCGGTGTTGGCCAAACATTAAATAGATGGGGGACAAGTGAATTCACCAGGGATGAGGTAAGGGGTCATAGTGGGTCATATCTTAACCCTATTATTACCTTGTTTACCAAAAAAAAAAGACCTTGTACTTGTTTAAAGCTTAAACCTTGTTTTAAACCCTAATCCTGGTTTATTTGCTTAGTGTTTTTTTGTGAAGGATTATGTGGGGAAATTAAAGGTGTCATTGACACGTTGCTCATGGGGAAGAGCCATGCAAAGAGTTGAGAATCGTTTTGTCCTGAGGTAAGGAGGCGAACGAGCATGTCAAGAAAAGGGAATTGCATGGGACACAAGTAGTTTTGATCAATGGATAATGCATGGGACGGTGCGTGAATCTGAGGGCAAGATAACATAAAGCCAAGAGCACAGTGAGTGGAGTGCAACAGGAAGAGGGTCGTGGTTGAGGTCAATTCTTGATTTGGATGATCCAAGCTGAAATAGATGACCTTGTTGCATCTATTAGATATAGAATTGTGTGGCCATGTTTGTATCCCTGAAACATTATGTTAAACCTACACTTAAATACCAGGTTGTGGTTCATGAAATTGTGAAAAGTATATGAACTATTCTTGTGGAATTCCTGGGCACTAAGTAAGCAGTGATGTTTTTCACTGTGGTTCTATTGGAAGGAAACCAAAGTATGGAGTGTTTTATTTGGCATGGAATTGGTTATAGCCCGTGACCTTCCTGGATTCTTGTAAATCTATTGCAAATTCCTTTGAATTGTGAGGAATGTTGAATGATAATCCTCTGTTGGGGTGAAATTCAGGTAAAGGGTAGAGTCTCCTAGTGAATTAATAAGTCCTAGCTCATGGGTGGTATATGAGTGCTGAAATAATATAGGTTGGGCAGAGACCTATGATTGGCTGGAGCGTGGCATCCACGAATCCAGTTTCCAGTTGTTCATGAGTTCAAATAAGTGTTTGGAGATCTATGTGAATGTTAATACAATTATAATTATTATGTTAATAAATTGAACTAATGGTGCATGTTGTATATGTTGGTTTCATGTTAATGGATGAAGCATTATTAGGTTGTGAAAGTGCATGATAAATAAACATGTTCATGGTGTTGAACAGTTTTTATAATTGATTAAGTGTTTCCTTGATTGTGTTTGTTCATTAAGTCATTTAAGTGTCAAGAGATGTTTATGACATTTTGAAATAATGAATGGTCATGGTTTGTTTTATGTGTGTTGATAACCCTGTAAATGAATTAGTATTTATCTTTGTTGGTTACCAGTAATTAAGTTAATGAAATTCTTAAAAATCTCTTGAGTTAATGGAAAAATAGATGCTATGTTTATGAGCTGCTTTGATCTTTAAGCTTTGTTTAGTGGATTAGATGGTTGTAGCATGATTTTTCTTGCTCGGTCTTGTTAAATAATAAAAAGGGACAAAGCATCTTTTTTTTTGGGTAAGTTTAGGAGCTAATCTATTGAGTAAAAGTAATTATGGTACAAAAAGTGTTACATAAACAATATTGCTGAGAGGAACAAGCAGGGGTAGTAGTTCTATCTGCCTTAGAGAAATAGGTAGTCCTAAAAAGTCTACTAGACCCTCACTCAGTGAGGGAAAACAAGTCCAAAAAAGAAGAGATTGTACCCTTTTACATAAAAACATTTTTATCAAACTATAGTTTGTGACATGAAAATTCCAAAAACCCTGTGGCATAACAAAAAGAAGAAGCTTGAGGACAAGAAACCTGTCTAAGGTTTGAAATATGTCTCCTCGATGATAGGAGTCCTAAAGCCTATGGATACTTGATTTCCTGGAGCATCCTTGTTGCCAGAGGCATCGTCGTCACTGGAGGTGTCTTCTTCTTCATAGCCGTCAGTGTCACTTTTGCTGGCTGGAGCACTTTTGATTGGGAGGGGTGCATTTTTCATTAGAGAAACCGGACTGGGGGAACATTTGCTGGCTGTGAAAGATTTCATATGGCTCGATGGGGGGTGGGAGGAAGGTTTGCATTCCATGGGGACTGCAGGGGGAATGGTTGAGGGGGTGGGTACAAAAGTGGGAACATGGAGGTCAGTGGAAGCCGAGGAAACTACAGGTGCAGTAGGTGGAGGAGGAACACCATCAGGGAGGGGCTGGGTAGAGAAAAAAAGTAGTAGCTAAACCGGGAGGTTCTTAATGACCCAGTAATTTTTGCAATGCTCAAGGGTGTGGCATGCAGCCGTGAGGGATCCCGAGAACTTGTCCTCCCAATCATTGAACGTGGTGCAAACAAATTCTAGAATCTCAATGTCGAAGCCTTCGCTTCTAGCCTATGCGTTGAGCATAACAGGGCACTCAATATGTGTACCCCTTCTCGTACGTCCACGACGTGGAGTGCCTCTTTGGTGTCGTGACATTGCTAAGAGACAAAGGGATGCAGAGAGATGGGAGCTAGGAGTAGGGAGTAGAGTGGGCAGGTTGCAAAGAGTCGGGAGTGATGAGCAAATGACCAGGGTGATGACAAAGCCAAGTCCTTAAGCTTTTTTCTCGATGACACATCAAATGAGAAGGCACATTAAGGTGATCGAGCTGCGAGGTGATGACCTTGTCTGTTCTAGCGACCGTGAGATCTCCACATGCATTCATGTGATTAATACACACAGCCATTGAATCCAGTGACGGGAGGGTGTCGTCAGGTAGATGCCAGGGTAGCACTGTTGTGTGCCCCGTCACCTGCATTCACAACCATGGTTTCAAGATTAGCACCCGCATCCGGGGAAGGGACAAAGCATCATATGTCTTCATGAGGGCTTGTATAATGATTGAAGGTTGTAGCTTACTTTCTACCTTGTTAAATGTTCTATGTTTTGAGTAATATATTGAAGGAGTTGAAACGATGGCTAATGAATTTTGTTAAGGAATTGGAAAGTTATATAAAAATAACCGATTGGTAAAGTTATTGTTCATATCTTTTGAATGTTGATAAACCTCTGTTTAAGGGGCATTGTGATAACCATTGAGTTATTCTCAGCTTGTGAGTTGTTATGATGTTGAAGGCATGCCTATTTGGGATTGAGGACGTAAGCATGTCTGTGCTTTCCTAGGCTTGCTAAGTTAATTAAAAAGGGGAATGAGAGCCTGCTGAATCCATGAGGTTTGAATAGAATTAGAACAAATAAATTATCATGGTAATAAAAGAAAAGTACATAATTTCCTAAGTTGTTTATATTTGCATGAAGAATGTGGTTGTATGTTAACAACTATGTTTTCAACCTTCATGTGTTTGCGATTAAAACTGTGAAGTATCATAATGTTTATGGGTTAATTTCAGACCTGTAATTTGTCTTTTGGACTACAGGAGACCAATTTGTTTGTCAGGAACCTCTATTTTAGTTGTTAAGTCTATGATATATTCATTTTGCATTGTTGGTTGAATCCTGTGATGTTGTGGGTTGCTTTGATTAATTTTACCTTGTTTCCATTTAAGTTTTCGTGTCAAGCAAAGCAGCTCAACATGTGCCTTTGTGGGAAAGGTTTAGTTCCCAGTCATGGAGTTGAACATGTTATTTTCGACCTAGTTAAATGCCTTAGTCATTTGATAAAAATGGATAACTGTTGGATTTGTTTTGGTATGTTAAATCAGAGTAATCTCGACCATTGATTACCATGCCGACGAGTAATTCGGTTCGTTGATTACAGTGTCGATGATCAGATGCTGACTCCTAACTTTCGAGGTGCCGATGTTGACAAACTAAGGTCGAGAGTGTTCATTGTAAATTTGTTGGTTGTTCTTGATGAATCCCGAATTCGAAGTGTTGACGTTGAGAATGTGAAGTAGACTTTCCTACACGTGCCTTATCCCTCTATATCATACCATTTTATATGGCTTATCTTAAATGCTTTGTGTAAATAGGATGGAATAATTGATATCATTGTAAACATACTTATACTTCTAATTATCATATTCACTATAGGAAAGGATATAACTATAAAATCTCCCATTGAAGTCAGTTCGATAACTAGTTGGATTTGGTTCAACATAACTAGTAGTTCGAGTCCTAATTTACTATCCACATCAAGCAGAACCCGAAGCAATGGTTTTACTTGTTAATGTAGATCAAGATACAATAAAAAATGTGTCAGAAACTCATTGCAATTACCTTGGGAATTGAAACTTGTAGCTATTACATGGGAAAATCCTCTATTGCTTGAATTAGCTAAATTATATATGTATTATATATAATAGGATCAACCTCTCCTACTTTAGGGTCCTAATATGGAGAACAAATTCAAACTATAACTAAAAATTCCATGGAATCTATAAAAGGATCCATGTCGGATACTTTTCAGTATTCTAAATATCGAACTACTACTCCCACCATTATTTCTTTTGATGCCTTTGCCTCTGACCCTTCTTTGCAAGGACACACCTCCTATGGGGCTAATTTTGGGGTTTTCACTTATTCAAGAGGAAAATAACACTATTTAAGGAAGCCCTTACTTGCAATAAAGTATGAAACAACCCCTTGATATAGTAAATATGCACATTTGAAAGGAACATCCTCTTAAAGAAATGACCCATGGAAGCTAATGTCACTCAAGTCAATGAAGAGCCCAAGAAGAGGAGCACCCATCTCTAAAAAAAAATTAGCAGTTAAGAAATTGAACACTCCTTTAATTAGGGATCTAAATCCATTTATTATTATTTTATGGGAGGTTTGTTGAGGCGGTTGAGGATCATAGTATTTTCATCATTATTCCTTTGAGAAAAGCATGGATTTGGAAAAGGAAGACCTTGCTAATACGTAGTCGCATGGCAAGTCCAAAATTAAAGGACAAATGAAAAAATGGATGAACAATGTGCCCCTGTATTAACTAATTAAAATATATGGATTCAACGTAAAGGAGGATTGTAAGTTTGTCATATTGGTTTTTCATGCCAACTCTCAATTTTTGACGTGTTGATGTCGAGAATTGGAAGTCGAGACTGCAAGTTTGTCATGCTGGTTGTTCATGTCGATTCCCATCTTCTGACGTGTCAATGTCGGGGCCATTTTGTTTTGTTTGATGTTCTGACTTCGAACTTTTGATGTTGGTATCAAAATGTCATAATTATAATGTCACTGGTGTTATGTTTAGTTTGATATTTCCAACTTATTACTTCCAATGTCGGGATCAAAACTTTGAAGCCATTATATTTGTGTTTTGGTGGTGCTGACTCCCAACTTTCGATGTTTGGATCAGAATGCCAACATCATCATGTTTGTGTTTTGGGTCGCTTGGTTGTGCTGAATTCCGTTTGCCGATATCGAGATTGACATGGAAAAGTTGGGATTGACATTTTATGTTCTATAAGGCAAATTTAGGCCATCTAATTTGTTTTAAAAAAGTTGTTTAGCATTGATTAATGAGATTTTAATTTGTAATTAAAGTTTGATTAATGATTTTTAATCTACAAGTAAATTCTAGGTTGTTTAAGCTTATGGTTTGATTTTGTTTGGAATTCAAGTTGTTTAGTCCATGATTTAATATTGACACTTGTGCATGTTTGTGAGTTGTTTGATGCTCATGGTTATTTTTATTCATTTAATTAGTTAAGAAATTTTGGAGCCCGTTTAAAGCTCTGTGAGTGTTTTTGCCACCAGTGGTTGTCCATGTGGTTGTGTAGCACTAGGGTGTGTTACAACTATGGATTGAAGTTAACCATGGATTGAATACAACTACAGGTTGATGTCAACCATGGATTGAATTTAACCTTAGAATGAAGTTGACCTTTGATTGAAATCAACCTTACTTAAAAGTAAACTATGGATTGAAGTCAACTATGCTTCAAAGTTAATCAACCACTTTTAAAAATCTAGTTGTGGATTGAAGTCAAGCACGACGCAAGGTCAACCTTAGATTGAATTCAACCTTGGATTGAAGTCATCGATGGATTGAATTCAACCATTAATTGAAGTCATTAATGTTAACATTATTAATGGATTGAAGTCAACGTTGATTTGAAGTTAACCATGGATTGTATTCAACTATGGATTGAAATCAACAATCGATTGAAGTCATTAATGTTAATATTATTAATGGATTGAAATCAACCATTAGATTGAATTCAACCTTCAATTGAATTCAACCTTGAAGCCAACCTTAGATTGAAGTCAACCTTGGATTGAAGTCACCCTTGGATTGAAATCAACCTTAAATTGAAGTCACACTTGGTTTGAAGTTAACTTTGAATTAAAGTCAACCTTACTTAAAAGTCAATCTTGATTAAAATTCAACTATGGTTTGAAGTCAACATTCTATTGAAGTCAAACTTGGATTGAAGTCAACCGTATATTGAAGTCACCCTTGGATGTAATTCAACATTGGATTACAGTCAACCTTGTATTGAATTTAACCTTTCTTAAAAGTCAATGCTGGTTTGAAGCAACCTTGGATTGAAGTCACCCTTGGATTGGTTCAATTATGGATTGAACTCAACCTCGGATTGAAGTTAACCTCGGATTGAAGTTAACCTAGGGTTGAAGTTAGTTGTGGATTGAAGTCAACCTGAGATTGAATTCAACCTTGGATAAAATTCAACCTTATATTGAAGTCACCCTTAAATTGAAGTCATCCATGGATTGAAGTCAACCTTATACTAAATCCACCCTTGGATTGAACTCAACCATGGATTAAAGTCAACTTTGGATTGAAGTCAACCATGCATTGAATTCAACCATGGATTGAAGTCAACATTGGGTTGAATTCAACCTTATATTGAAGTCATGCTTGGATTGAAGTCAACCATGGATTGAAGTTAACCTTAGATTGAGGTCAACCTTGGATTTATGTCAATCTTTCTTATAAGTTTACAATGGATTGAAGTCAACCTTGATTAAAATTTAACTATGGTTTGAAGTTGAACTTGGATTAAATTCAATTATGGATTGATGTTAATGTTGGATTGAAGTACACCATGTATTGAATTTGACCTTGTATTAAAGTTAATAATGGATTGAATTCAACCTTTGATTGAAGTTGACCTTGGATTGAAGTCAACCTTGCTTGAAATTCAACTATGGATTGAAGACAACTAAGGATTGAAGTCAACCTTGGATTGAAGTTGACCTTATATTGAAGTCAACCTTTCTTAAAATTCAACTACAGATTGAAGTCAACATTGCCTAAAATTTAAGTTTGGATTGAAGTAAACTATGGTTCAAAGTCAACGTTCAAATTATAGTTGACTTTTAATCAATGTTGACTTTAATTCGAAGTTAACTTCAATCTTAGGTTGAATTTAAGACAAGGTTGACTTCAAGCCAAGGTTTACTTCAAGTTAAGGTTAACTTCAATATGTTGTATTGAAGTCAACCTTTAATTAAAGTCAACTATCAATTAAAGTTGACCTTGGATTGAATTCACCCTTAGATTGAATTCTACATTACTTAAAAGTCAACTATGTTTTGAAATCAAATATGGATTGAAGTCAACCTTGCTTAAAAGACAACTATGGATTGATGTAAACCATGGATTGAAGTCAACTATGGATTGATGTCAAGCATGGATTGAGGTGAACCTTAGATTGAAGTCGACCTTGCTTAAAAGTAAACTATGGATTGATTTAACCATGGTTCAAAGTCAATCTAGCACTTTTAAAAACATGGTTGTGGATTGAAGTCAATCCATGGTTCAAATTCAACCTCATAATGAGGTTAACTATGTATAGAAGTCAACCATTTATTGAAGTCATTAATGTTAATATTATTAATGGGTTGAATTTAACCATTGGATTGAAGTCATAAATGTTAATATTATTAATTGGTTGGCTTTAACCATTGGATTGAAGTCAACCCATTAATGTTAATATTATTAATTGATTGAATTTAACCATTGGATTAAAGTCAATCCATAGTTGAAGTTAATCCATTAATGTTAATGTTATTAATGGATTGAATTTAACCATGGGTTGAAGTTGAATTCAATCCATGGTTAAAGTCAATCCATTAACCATTGATTAAAGTCACTAATGTTAATATTATTAATGGATTGACATCAAGCATTGGATTGAAATTATTAATGTTAATACTATTAATTAATTGACTTTAACCGTTGGATTGAAGTCAATCCTTGTGGTACACTCAAAATCCGTCTCCAGCATGTGTTAGGATCCCTAACACAAGACATTTGCCCTAAAATCCCAAACTTGAAGAGAATCCTGCTCCAGATGTTGATTTTAACATATAAATTTGCAGCATCGCTCTTACTCTCAAGTAGATAAGCGGTACCCTGTTCAACACCACCTTAGTTGTGTGAGAACCAGGCGGTGCCACCCCCTTTAACCTATGTTGTTGGCGCGGTTCCTACCCATCACCGCTCTATCATAAAGGGGTATAAGCGGTGCCCTTGGTAAAAGGTGAAAAAAGGAGTTTTCTTGAGGCTTCTAGATCAAGAGCCTCGTGTCTAACCTTATCCCTACTCACCTGGGTTGGTTAAGGTCAAGATCCATTTTTTTAGGATCTTGTAGCCACCTCACCCACCAATCTCTAAACCATCCTATCCATTTGAGCCCTATAAACACAAGCTCATACTCCATGGTTGAGGGAGAGAGAAGAATAGTAGAGTTATGCTGTTGAATTGATACCTTGGCCAAATCCATCAGAGAGCAATCGTGGAGAAAGTTGGAGCTATCGGGGACAAGGTGCTATTCTTGTGAAGGAGTGTCTCGACACTAAGGCACATGGTTGTAAGCTCTTTCATTTATTTTCTAATGCAAAGTTGATTTCCTTCCCACATCTTTGTTGCGTAAATTTCACATATATGTTATTGGATTCTTTAGTCACTAATATGGATGTGTAGATGATATTCTGGTAGCTTTGATGTCTTTGTATGTTTGATATGTCTTACATGTATACAGGTCTTTCATCATAGTTACATTCTAGGTGTCTATAACGTTTAGGGAAGGTCTTCAATCGAGTTATTCACTCATTTGCTCTGGATCTGAACCATTCAGACCAGAGGAACAACTTTTGTCCACAGAAGGTGATATATTCCTGATAACAAATATGATAGGATCCATAACACAAGACATTTTCCCTCAAATCCCAAACTTGAAGAGAATCCTGCTCCAAATGTTGATTCCAACATATAAATTTGTAGCACCACTCTTACTCTCAAGCAGATATGCGGTACCCTGTTCAGCACCGCCTTAGTTGTGTGAGAAACAGGCAGTGCCACCGCCTTTAACCTATGTTGTTAGTGCGGTTCCTACCCATCACCACTTTGTCATAAAGGGGTATAAGCGATGCCCTTGGTAAAAGGTGAAAAAAGGAGTTTTCTCGATGCTTCTAGATCAAGAGCCTCATATCTAACCTTATCCCTACTCACCTAGGTTGGTTAAGGTCGAGATCCCTTTTTGTAGGATCTTGTAGCCACCTCACCCACCAATATCTCAACCATCCTATCCATTTGGGCCCTATAAATACAAGCTCATACTCCATGGTTGAGCGAGAGAGAAGAATAGTAGAGTTATGTGTTGAATTGATACCCTGGCCTAATCCATCAGAGAGAAATCATGGAGCAAGTTGGAGCTATCGGGGACAAGGTGCTAGTCTTGTGAAGGAGTGTCTCGACACTAAGGCACATGGTTGTAAGCTCTTTCATTTTGTAACGTCCTCGACCCTTTGACCAGTGAAGAGGATGCTACTAACACCAAACATACGGGCAAACAGCCCCATGAACATAAACAGGCATATAATGCTGAAATAAAAAGCTTAAACACAATACATACTAAGATGCATAACCCTTCATATACATAGCAGAAGCAAACATACATTCATTCAAGCATGCCACATGTTCATCATATTCATTAATCAGTAAATATAATTGCAGAGGTAAAATGGACATGAATACTCATCTGATAAGAACTCGTCTCGCAACCAGCGACGTCGCTGCAATGTTCCACCCAACCATAGGCCCACGTGCTCATCAATATCTTAGCAACACTTCCACCCCCGAGCTGGGCATGATTCCTCAAGGAATAAGGGTCAAAGCAGGCTTACACATAGCCAAGGTACACCAATCAGCCAAGCCCACACAGTAGGGTTTATCAGGCCGTCAAGGAGCTAGGAAAGGCTAAATGCTAAGCTGATGACCTCAAACACCAGTTCTCTCAAGCACACCAGCCTCTAATTCTACTCTCAACAGTCCGAAGACCAACCACTACATACCATGGCAAAACAAACAGTTCACAGCTCTGTGAAGAAGATGAAGTCAACAAGGTGACAACCCCAAACCAAAGGGTGAAACACAGTTAAGGTCAAACAATGCTTTAGAGTTGTTCTTGGCCCTAGCGTGGCCAAAACAACTCAGCAACAATCCCGATAACCTCAGCAACTAAGAAACAACCCAAAACCAGGGGAAGACAATAGCCCCAAAATCACAAAGAAACGATGGCAACAACTACACAGTCTGCAATTGGAAAGAAGCCACACCCCCAGCATGGACAGGGGAAAGCTCAGCCAACGAATGTGAAAATCAACAGTCGACCAACATCCACGAGCTCACAGCACACACCATCCCTAATGTAATTGCTGGAGAACTTACACAGGAAGAAAAAGGGGAAGAATAGACTCTCAACCTGTACGCAAGGGAAAGAGACACAACTAAAGCAAAAAGTGGAAGAAAACACAGAAGGAACCCACAACATGGGTCGCGAAGAAAAACAGACCGCTCCACAATCTGGACACACCAGCAACATTGACAACAATAGTCTCTTCTAAACGATGAAGCCACGACGAATTACACAGTCGGCAATGGGAAAATCCAGAACCCCAACATTGACAGGGAGAAAACATCTATGCAAACCGTAATACCATGAGGTAACACATATACACACAATCTGATAATAGAGCCAGTTCATACTCTCTGCGTGATGGAGGAAAACAGAGCGACTCACTGTGGAAGGAAACAGATCCACCGATCAATGATTGGCGAAAGAAGAGAGAGCCCTTACCTTAGTGAGATGGTCCCGACAAAACCCCCACCGACAATCGATGTGAGAGAGGAAAGGGAGAAATAGCACGGGTGAGGAAAACTGAACCATTGGCGCTGGAGGGAGTGCAGTCATCCCCCGAATGGGATCGTGGGCGTAGTGGTCTGTCCCTCTGTGAATAGGTGCCCACCCAACTAACAATAGGAAAACCACAGGTGGTGGTGACACATGGATAACTCCCAATGGCCCCCATGGTTTAGACAACCCCCCCTTATCCTTTGGAATCATGCCCTTTTCATTTAATGTTGCACTGTCATAGCTGGCTATAGGTTTAATTAAATTGATGTGTATTTTTACATGATGCCAAAGCTATAATGTGCCGGATAACACGATATAGCATCGACAACGATCCCCATTGCCGAAACATAACACAACCTAATCGATGGTGGGGATTTTTCCTTGAGCTCCACACCACGATTAATTACAATATATACTTCATGTACTTTTTAATGCATCCGGGTCAATACCAGGGGTATTACACATTTATTTTCTAATGCAAAGTTGATTCCCTTCCCACATCTTTGTTGTGTAAATATCACATATATGTTATTGGATTCCTTAGTCATTAATATGGACGTGTAGATGATTTTCTGGTAGCTTTGATGTCTTTGTATGTTTGATATGCCTTACAGGTATACAGGTCTTTCATCAGAGTTACATTCCAGGCGTTTATAACGTTCAGGGAATTTCTTCAACTGAGTTATTCACTCATTTGTTCTGGATCTGAACCATTCAGACTAGAGGAACAACTTCTGTCAGCAGAAGGTGATATATTCCTGATAACAAATGTGATAGGATCCCTAACACAATACATTTGCCCTCAAATCCCAAACTTGAAGAGAATCCTACTCCGGATGTTGATTCCAACATATAAATTTGGAGCACCACTCTTACTCTCATGTAGATAAGCGGTACCCTGTTCAGCACCGCCTTAGATGTGTGAGAACCAGGCGGTGCCACCGCCTTTAACCTATGTTGTTGGCGCGGTTCCTACCCATCACCGTTTTGTCATAAAGGGGTATAAGTGGTGCCCTTGGTAAACGGTAAAAAAATGAGTTTTCTCGAGGCTTCTAGATCAAGAGCCTCGTGTCTAACCTTATCCCTACTCACTTGGGTTGGTTAAGGTTGATATCCCTTTTTATAGGATCTTGTAGCCACCTCACCCACCAATCTCTCAACCATCCTATCCATTTGAGCCCTATAAATACAAGCTCATACTCCATGGTTGAGGGAGAGAGAAGAATAGTAGAGTTATCTTGTTGAATTGCTACCCTGGCCTAATCCATTAGAGAGCAATCATGGAGCAAGTTGGAGCTATAGGGGACAAGGTGCTAGTCTTGTGAAGGAGTGTCTCGACACTAAGGCACATGGTTGTAAGCTCTTTCATTTATATTCTAATGCAAAGTTGATTTCCTTCCCACAAGTTTGTTGCGTAAATCTCAAGTTTGTTGCGTAAGTCACTAATATGGATGTGTAGATGATTTTCTGGTAGCTTTGATGTCTTTGTATGTTTGATATTTCTTATAGGTATAAAGGTCTTTCATCAGAGTTACATTCCATGCATCTATAACATTCAAGGAAGGTCTTCAATCGAGTTATTCACTCATTTGTTATGGATCTAAACCATTCAGACTAGAGGAACAACTTCTGTCCGTAGAAGGTGATATATTCATGATAACAAATTTGGCGACTCCGTTGGGGAATAGATCCATCTTGTTCTTCCTCAGTTTTTGAAATACTCTTGTCCGAATCCAAGCTCCAGCCTCCTATCTTTGCAGTTAGATCTACATCTGATCTACTGAAAGTTTTGGTTTGAAATCTTCAGATCTCTTCAGATCTAAGCCACCTTAACTTTCTGTGCTTTGTATTGTGGTTGATTCATCAGTTTTTATAAGATTTTTGGCTTTTCTAACTTGATTTTTCGCTCTCCTACTGTTCTGGGTGATTACAAAGAACTGCACATGTGCCTTTGGTAAGAAGCGGTGCCACCACCTGAGCCTAGTTAGCAATACGCGGTGCCACTGCCTGAATCCAGTGAGCAAGGAGTGGTTCTGCCTCAAAACTGCCTGTCAGCAACTTCATCTGCGCGGTGCCAGGTAGGCCTATCCCAAGATTTGCTTTTTCAAGTTTTTGTAAAAAAATTGTGATTTTTTGGATTTGGTGTATTTAATTGGTCTTATCTAGACCTGTTTGAACTTGCTTGAGTGATTGAAATATGGTTTTTTTATGTGGAAATTGCTTGTTTGTTCAAATAAAAAAGCTAGGTTAGATTCATCATTCATTACTGCTTGTAAATTTGATTTTTCTTGAAAGGAGTTAGTTGGAAACTATAGGTTAGATTAGATCTCTGCTTGTTATAGAATAGCACTGAAAAGAAGGACTCCCTTAGATCACTTTGCTTGTTTCAATTTCTCATTAAGTGTGAGAAAGACTTCTTTTCGCTTTAAAAAGAAAATTTGTTGAGATTAGGTCATTATTTCATTTAGTGTAAGCCATTGGATCTCTGATTAGCCTCACAAGCTTTCAGGATTCCTCTGTTGCTTTGTCTCTTTTGCATCATTATCTCATCAAAAAGGAAAAAGTATCAATAGTTTAAGTTAGATCTTTCCATGCTTTAGAGAAAATCGAAAATATAGATTGCATATGCATATTTGAGTGTTATTTTGTCTTTCTTCTCCATTTGAAAAGAGATCTTACCCTACTTGTGTGTTTTCAAAAGAGTTGATTTGAAGAAAGTGTTGTTTGATTGTATGCTCGAAAAAAGGATTTTTTATAGTTGTTTGGGGAATTTTTTGGTTTTAAAGCAAAACTGAAAAGAAAAACAACTTCTCTCCTTCCCGTAATTAGGCACACTGAACGGTAAAGTGAATGAACTTGAATTTCATATCTGCATGGTTTTACTTTTCTATCAAAACCTCATGCATTCACCTAACCATCCACTTTAAAATTAATGGTAGTTATAGGCTTAAAATTTGTATAGAAATTTGAGTGCTAGGTTAGAGACATGTTCGGGCATCGTTAAGCGTAGGAGCTATCGTT
This sequence comes from Pseudotsuga menziesii, assembly GCA_001517045.1. Lineage (NCBI taxonomy): Eukaryota > Viridiplantae > Streptophyta > Pinopsida > Pinales > Pinaceae > Pseudotsuga > Pseudotsuga menziesii. The sequence continues at coordinate 202,531 of LPNX010690600.1, forward strand.
ACTTGTCTGCACTACATCCCGGGATTCACGTGGTTCTTCCACGTACCGTCAGTATATCGAACGCCCTTTCACGTAACCTTGAGGTATATAGAAAGGTACTTCATGTACTCGATTGTATATCGGAAGGCCCCTTGTGAACGATTGTGCTTTAGACAACACTACTACTGATTTGAGCTCCCACGTACCTTGTGTATATCGGGAGACCCCACTAGGATACCCTATCTATCTGAGAAAATCCCTTTGGTCATCTTGTGTGGAGCAATACACTGAAAACAACATTCAGGGAGATTACTACGCGTGTACCCTTATGGTATATTGCGAGTTGCACCTACTTGACAATCCTGGTCAGAGGCCGACCATTTGAGCTCATCCTATCATTTGAATTTGCTTGTTGGCCTGTAACTTGAGTAGGAGAAAGTTTTGTGTGTTTTTTCTTAGCTTTGAAACCTTAGGTTAGATTAGGAACTGTGCAATCTGGCTGTGAGACAGTCCAGAAGAACATAGGGCTTACCACCTGACTTTCCTCCCATTACAGAAGAAGGTCCAATGGAAGCTACTATCCAAGGAGCTGCAACTACTTCCCAGGTGGAGGAGAATATAGTTGTAGAAAGTGGAGACCAATTCACTTCTTATACAAATCCCTTGGCTCAACAGCCTCCTATAGCTGATATTTCCTTTCATCCGCATATGGAAGGTCATACCAACATCCCTGTTCCATCTGAATATGGGCCAAATGCTCCATTTTGGAGAACTTCCATGGGGAAAGCCATGGCCGCATTTGGGGTAAATAGGCCCTCTCCTGGAAAATCTTCACCAGGTGAAGAAGAATATAGACAAATCCAAGCTTCCATTCACTGTGCATTTGATTTTCAAGAGAGAACACATAGATTAGATTCAATATTGGCAATCCCCATACCTCATAAAGAACCTATGTCGACTCTTCTCCCCTGTAATACGGACCCTTGGCCCCTATCTGAAGCTAAACATTCTTCTGAAGGTCGTCCAGTACATGGTGAGACTTCTTACAATCCAGGTCCAACCTTTAATTCTACCCCTATGATAGTAAGTTCTAGGTCTGTCTCGAGTCATCCAGTGCTTGCTGTGGCTAGCGGGAAATCGTCAGTTCCACTAGTGTTAGTACCTTCTAGCGCCGGGGGGCAACCCCCGACGTGACCTACATTACCCACTAATGGGATTGTTGTGAATAATAGACAAACATCTGCTGTAGGACAATCCACAGTTTATGTTCCCCCTACAAATATAGTTGACCCTCCATTGAGTTCAGGCCAACCCTTAGGGGCACAACCTGTCGTTAGTCAAGCTTCCTGGGGTTATGGTTACCCAACAAATCTAGTACCTATAGGAAATATGAATTACCTACCTACCCCTACAGGCATGTCGTACCTTGGAAATAATTTTACTCCATGGGGGAAACCCAACTAGTCCTACATGCCAGCTATGGGGGGGATACCTATTCATATAGATGGAGGTGTTGGAGGGCCACCTTATGGTGGTCCTCCTCCTGGAGGTGCCGGGGGTCTTGGTGGTCCTCCTCTTTGTGGTCCTAGAGGGCCTGGTGGTTTCGGGGGGCCTAGTGGTCCTAGAGGTCCGGGTGGTCCTCCTCTTGTTGGTTCCGAGGGTCCTGGTGGTCCTGGCTATCCTCCCTCTGGTGGTATTGGTGGTCCCAGTGGTTCTGGAGGTCTTGGTTGTCCTGGCAGTCTTCCTCCTAATCCTCCTAATCCTCCTAATGGGTCTAGTGGCCCTGGCGGGCCTAACCATGGAGGTCCGTCTTTTGGAGGTTCATCATCTCATCAGCCTTTTCAGCAGCCTATGTATTAGTCCACTTACGGTCCTACTAGTGGTTACATGCCTTATCAATATTACCAGTATGTTGAACCAAATCGTCAATTACCTTTCCTAGCAACTTTGGACTTGCCTGATTTGTCCAAATTGATCAATGACCCCATCCAACACAATCCTTCATGGCCTCCCATTCCAGTCAAGTTACCATCGGATATTCCAAAACTCAATGGTAAGCAGGGAGATGATCCTAAAAATCACGTTATGAATTTCCATCTATGGTGTTTGTCTAATTCCTTGATGGATGATTCTATTCGATTAAGACTCTTCCAGCTCACTTTGACTGGCCAGCCGTGAAGTGGTATATCGAACTTCCACGACACTCGTTTGTGGATTTTAGTGCCTTGGCAACTGTTTTCTTCACACACTTTCAGCTACCCATCCGATACGAAATGGGCACAAACCTTTTAACCTCTTTGTGTCAAAACACCTCCACACACATTTCAGATCATATTCATGAATGGAGAAGGTGGAGAAGGCTCATTAAAGGTCCTATCCTGGACCAACTTTTGGATGATTGGTTCATGAAATATTTGTTGCCACCCATTTCCCGAGGTGTGGCTATGGGGGGTGCTGTTACCGAAGAGCAAGCCATTAGTCGCATGCAGTATCTAGACTTGGTCTATTTCCAGTTTGGAACTTTGTACGACCTCATTCCTCAAGCTCCTCGACCCAGCACTGACCTGGCTAAGACACCTGCAGAAACTCCTGTTGATGGAGTTATTGGTTCAATCCAGCGCCCGTCAATGGTTAAAGCAATCAAACAATCCAATCCTTCCACTCTTGCTCCTTCCAACACTACAGTTTTCACCGAGGTGAATGCTATTCAAAGTACGTAATCATCTGGTAATAAGAAGAAAGGAAAAGGTAAAAACAAGAAACCTAGAAACCAACAGGAAAACCCCAAACCTATGACCCTGGAGAATGACAATAAAGGAAAAAGGAAATCTAAGTATCCTTGCCTATTGTGCGGTGGCGATCATGTCATGAAAGAGTGTCCTCGACGTGATGAAATTAATAAATTTTTAAAGAGTAACCCCGCACCAGCAATTCTCACTGATCCTTTTCGTTCTCGGCAACAATTGGTAGACCACATGTCTAATCAGGGAAATTATAGTTCTACATAGGAAATTCGAATGATGTCATCGGATACTATTAATCTACCAACTTGAAGTAAGTCATATGAGAAACCAAAGGAGAAGAAATTGAGAAACCTTCACCTGATAAAGCTCCTTCTACTAGTTCTCTCGCATCCTCGTCTAATGGTCCCTTAACGATTAAGAAGCCTTATCTCGACATGATTTTGCGTCCACCGAAGAGTACTCTTACAAAGGCTGTTTTTAACCCTAAAGCCTGAGCTGCACAATTTTATAATGTCATAGAAGACCTAGCTCAGGCACCATGTGCAATGTCTACCTTAGAAGTGCTCCAAAGTTGTCCTACACAATGCAAAAACTTGTTAACCGCTTTGGGAGCTACGGACCCAAGTGACATGAATCTAATTCATTTCAATCCAGAGAACCTTAAAACTAGATTACCCCACCAACTGGATTTTCAAGTCATAACTAGAGTAGTTGGGAAAAAGGTATTTAGGACTGTTCTAGATGAAGGTGCTTCAACCTCTGTTTTGTCTTTGCCCTGTTGGAAAGCCATTGACTCTCCTGAGCTTGTAAAATCTCCGACAACACTAAAATCCTTTGACGAAATAGGTTTCCATCCCTATGGTCTCATGCCAACCCTTTCAGTTGAGCTAGGGGGAAAAATTGTTTCCATTCAAGTGGAAGTAGTGGATGCCCCATTAGACTACAATCTTCTCCTAGGAAGAAACTGGTTATATGCTATGACCACTATTGTTTCGACGGTATTTAAAACCCCCTCCAGTTTCTACATTTGGGAGAAATTGTAACAATTGATCAACTTGATTTATGTACGCCAGATGTTACCACTCCTATGACGAATAATATCCATTTTCTAGGTCAGTCCCCTCCTCCTTACCAGTCGATTGGGGTAGGAATGTTGAAAGACTCCACCCTCATGGGCGTGTTTCTGTCAACCCCTTCTAGCACAGAAACAACAATAGTCAATATGATCCTAAGGTTAAACAAGTTGTTGAGACATCCTCCCTTAGCCCACATAAAGCAGTTTATGATGCCATCCAATCTGTTTCCGATGTTCCTACGGATGATCTTCATCTGGTGGCCTTGGATCCTTACCACCTGCGCTACTAGTTAGAACCTTCACTTCCTAATATGGATTATCTCTCGCATACTTTTCCATTGGACGAGTCTATTATAGAGATTATGAATACAAGTACATATGTATGGGAGGATCACCATCATAGATCTTCATTCATCCCCAATACTAGTGCGGTAGATAATGATTTTATATCTCTCTTGGGTACTGATATTGTCGACAATCCACAAACACATGTCTTGTTGCAAGATTCTGAGTCTGAAGGAAATTTATGCAACATTACCAAAACGGTTCCAACCGACATATCAGTTAAGTTTGGAACTATTGAACATGTTCACATAGGGTAGAAATGTTCGATAAATGAAACTGAAGAGTAGAAATCACTTTTTAAAGAATTCCGAGATATTTTTTCCTGGTCCTATGAAGAAATTCCTGGGATAGATTCATCCATTGTAGTCCGTGAGATCAAAACCTATCCTACGGCCAGACCGGTTAGGTAGAAATTGAGACAAGTCCATCCACGAAAGGCTGCGGCTATCAAACCCAAAGTTGAAAAACTTCTGAAGGCAGGATTTATCTATCTTGCACCCCTGAAGGAATGGGTATCAAATATTGTTCCTGTGAACAAAAAGCAGGGAACTATTTGAGTCTGTATCAATTTTTGAGATATGAATAAAGCTTGTCCCAAGGACAACTTTCTGACTCCACACATCGATTGGATTATCGATAAGTATGCTGGGAGTGTCATCTTCTCATTTATGGATGGCTTTTCTAGCTACAATCAAATTGAGATATTTCTCGTCGATCAGCATAAGACAACATTTATATGCCCGCGGGGAACCTTTGCCTACAGGAAATTACCTTTTGGCCTTAAGAACGCTGGGGCCACATTCCAACATGCCATGTCCTATGCGTTTCATGACATTTATAATATTGTGGAGCCTTACCTCGATGATCTCCTTGCGCACTCACAGCTACGGGAAGACCATCCTTGGCATCTTAGAGACATTTTCCTGAGGTGTCGCCATTACAAAATACGACTAAACCCACACAAATGTGTTTTTTGCGTTGAGACGGGACGTCTCTTAGGCTTCGTAGTTTCCAAGGATGGTATTTCGATTGATCCCTTAAAGATTGCTGCAATACTCGCTTTACCTGCCCCAACCAACCTGCTTGAAATCCAAAGTTTTCAAGGGAAGGAAAACTTTCTTTGTCGTTTTGTTTGTAACTTCGCTGAGAAAATGCATGGTTATATGCGTCTCCTTAAGAAGGACACTCCATTCTTCTGGGATGACCAGGCCCAACATGCTATGACTCATTCACCTGTCATACACCCCCTGGATTACTCGAAGGATTTTCTCTTGTATGTTGCTACCTTTACTACTACTATCGGAATGGTTTTAGCTCAAGAGGAGCAGAACGACCTAGAACACGTGATTTATTACGCCAGTAAGAATCTTCTAGATTTTGAAATTTGATACTCATGTGTGGAGAAGCTATCATTGGCTATGATCATTGCTGTCCAAAATTTCCGTCACTACATCCTGCTTCACACCACTACTGTACTCGCAAACCAAAACCCTATGTACTACATTTTGACTCGCCAGGTGCTAGGGGGAAAATACTCCCGATGGATTTTTATCCTACAAGAGTTCAATCTTGAGTTTGCCAAAGCTACTTCAAAGAAGTCATTAGTTTTTTTTCGAGCTGATGTGTGATCTTCCCGGTGCTTTAACGGATTCTGAGCCCAGTGATTCATTCCTGAATGAATTTTTGTTCCTAATAGGCACAACTGACCCGTGTTATGGAGATTTAATTATTTATATCCAGACATAGCGTTTTCAACCTACTATATCTCGTGAGGATCGTCACTGTATTCATCACCATGTAAAGTACTATCTTATCCTCAACGATACCTTGTATAGACATGGTATAGATACCATTCTCTTATGATGCCTCACCCATGACGAGGCTGAACAAGTTCTTAATGAGTTCCATTCAGGAGCATGTGGCAGTCATCTTTCTGGGATGGCTACAGCTCAGAAAATCCTTCGCGCTGGCTATTTCTGGCCTTCTATTTTTAAAGATTGTCATGAGGCTATTAAGAAATTTCCACCTTGTCAACAATTTTAACCGAAAAAGTGCACCCACCCCACTCCATTATACCTCGTCATTTTCATTGGCCCTTTCACCAAATGGGGGATAGATTTCATGCATTATAAGCCTACCTTAGCCGGGGGGCATGGTTACATCATAGTAGCCGTGGATTATTTCACTAAGTGGGATGAGGCTATGCCTACATATGCAGAGGATGGTAAGACTGCCGCCCTTTTTCTTTTTAACCATGTAATAGCTAGGTTTGGAGTTCCTTACTCTATTATCATTGATCACGGATCACATTTCTGAAATCAGATGATGGTAGAGTTAAGTGCTGAGTTAGGTTTTTGCCATGAAAACTCAACCCCCTATTATTCGCAAGCTAATGGTCAAGTTGAGTCCATTAACAAAGTTTTAAAAACTATGCTACATCGGATGGTTGGAGATCACAAATTCAACTGGCACCAGACTCTCTTCTTGGCTCTTTGGGCTTATAGAACTTCAGTGAAACAACAATTGGTTTTAAACCTTTTCAATTAGTATATGGACTAGAAGTTGTCCTACCTATTCAATGTCAGATTCCGTCTTTGAAACTTGCCGTTGAACTTCTCCCTAATACTTCTACCGAGGAAGAAAGGTTTTTATATTTAAGCAACCTTGATGAAACTAGAAGAGATGTTGCCTTAGTTAATGAGGAACACAAGAAACGCGTCAAGGTGCAATATGATAAATCTGTTGAACCTCGCATGTTTAATGAAGGTGACCTAGTCCTGACTTATGATCAGAGACATGATAAGCTAGGAAAAGGGAAGTTTTAATTGATGTGGTATGGTCCTTTTATTGTTTTCAAGGTTTTAGAAAAATGGGGCGACGAGCTCGTGGATTATGATGGAATCCCCTTCGGGAAAACTCACAATGGGTTGTACCTGAAGAGGTACTATGCCTAGATCATTCATGTATGGTACCTTGTATATATGTACATTATTTGAATTTTCAGTGTGTTTTGGTACTTTTAATATGGTTTTGAGTTTAATGTCTAGACTGTTTATACCATGTTTTGGTTATGCAAATCAGATGGATTTTTATGGCTTTGCCGATGGTGCTTGCTGCCATACCTTGAACCTTGCCTCAGCTGGTTGGGTTATGTATTCCCCTGCACATGATCTAGTGAGTTTAGGAGTAGTTTTTATTGTTCCTGCTGCCAACAATATCTCTGAGTATGAAGCAGTCATAGGTCTCTTGACTGAGGCTGCATCCCGGGACATTCGTGACTTGGTAGTATTCATGGACTCACAACTGGTAGTTTGTCATTTAAATGAGGTTTACACCATTTGAAACCCTATACTACTCCATCTCTATCAGAGGGTACGCTTATTAGAAAGATCATTTGAAGTCATTACTTATAGGCATATCCCTAGGGCAGATAATGCAGTTGTTGATTCATTGGAAAATTATATCCTAAACTGGTATATTGCTCATTCATAGCATGAAAGTTAAACATGGTTCATAAAATTGTAAATATACAGTTAGGACATATAAACACTCATGTAAATACATTTCCCATTTGAAGCATAAACATCAGAAGAAAAAGTTTGTATATATATATAAGTGTTTTTACAAAAATAGGTCACAAGACCTCATCTCAAGCACTCTGGATTTCAGGCAGCACAAAATCATACAAAAATATGAAGCTACGGAAGCTTTCAGTGATACATGATGTAGGATATAGTGATGCTCATGGTAGCACATAACGACCCACACTACTCTACGTAGCAGATGGCTGAAACGGCCTGGCACCCCTGCTGTGTGCCTTTGATAGCGCATCGGGAGATCATCAATGGATGCATCGGGTATGTCCAATGTCAACCTGTCTAGGTTCTCCTCCAGTTCTCCCATAGGGTCATCACCTCGTTGAACAAATCGAGCTCCCACTCGCCTGTCCAGTGGGGATGATCCCCCAGGTTGTGCAACTCCTACATTTGCATGAAAATGTCAGGTCTCGTTACTATACATAAAACATAAAAAACATTAAAAGACAAAAAATACAAATAGCTATCTTAGGGTTTTGTTTCTTACCCATGTCTCCCCACTGTCCGCCAGGTGGAAGTGGTAGGTCAGGGTCTCCCTTGAAATCAGTGCTTGCATAAGCATAATCCTCAATCATGAGGATCTAATCATTAATCCATCGGAAGAATGGAGCCCCTAACTTTACCTTCCCTCTTCCTGCTCCTGTATGGGCCATGATCCTGACCCACCTCAACATACAAGGGTCTCTCGCCCTTAGTTCAGTAAAAAACACTTGGGGTCTCAGCCGAGGGACCCACTAAAAAAAGAAACAGGCTAAGATAGAACCATAGCCAAACTATTTTAGTTCTCCCTGCGGACACTTGGTCAGCTAGTCTTTAAAAACTGATAGTAATGCCTTCGCCCAGTTGAAAACTGTAGGCGCCATACCCTCTATCGCATACAACATATGTTCCCTAGAATCCTGATGAGGCCCTTGGCTCCTAGCCAGCCTCTGCATGGTAAAAATAAGAGTGCGGAGAGGAAGATCCATTACTATCTTGATGGGAATCTTCTTCCCTGAAGTTCTAGTACTAGGAAGGCAGTGGCGATCAATCAGCTCCTGAGTAGTCATGTCCCCTCCACGGGAACCAGTCAATGAAATCAGGGCACCCCGTCTTGACAATACAATCAAGAAGTAGATATATTCTACCTCAATGGTCAACACATGTGGCCCCACCTCGAAGTTTTTTTTGTCAGGATTCCACATATGGAGTATATACTCCAACAATCTCTCATGAGACACCATACTATGTGTGTGGAAGAACTTGAGGAGGCCACAGTTCCTTAATGCGGCTATACATCCCACATTTCTTTCAGCAAGGACATCATCATCATCATGCTGTCGTTCCTTCCATATCACCATTTTCGACTGCTGAAAACCTACCAAAAACCATCGATGGATTAGTTAAAAGGATGCCCAATTAGTAAAATCAATCAAAATATTATATTTTTTCTTTTCCACACATTTTTCTAAGCTCACGGCTGGCACCATTTGAGCCCTATTTGCACAGAGCGGTGGCACCGCCTGATCCCTATTTGCATAGAGTGGTGGCACCGCCTGAGCGCAGTGTTAGAAGCACGGTTTTCATGGTGCACTGCCTGTCCCGTAAGGGGTAGGAGTGGTGCCCACATTTTAAGATTAGGGCATGCTTGAAATGGCCAAAAATCCTCCTAAAACAAAAAATGAATAATTAAAAGTGAAAGATTAGGGTTTTGTCTTTTACCTGGGTCTGACGGCACTCAAATCAAACGGTTGGATATCCCAGAATCAACAACTGAAGATCTGGTTCAAAGTTGCTCCAAAATGCTCTTGACTTGTGGTAAATAGTGAAATGTTTGATTTTTTCTATTTGAAATGACTTTTATATATCTATTTTAGGGTTTTTTAATGTTATTTTAATATTTTAAAATCATTATCATTATAAAATACATTTGTATGACTCATTAAAAGTCGTTTTTCGAGAAATTAACGTTGCTATTGAGTTTTGCAGGGGTAGGAATGAAAACAGTAAAAATATATGGGAAGTTTGTTTTTGACTTTTTCGTACTTCTTTAAAAAGGAAAAAGTCCCCAAGTGTTTGTTTCGATACTTTGGTCACGCTCTCAGAACTTAGTATCAAAGTTTCGAGTCTTTTTTCTGATTCGTTTCAGGCTCGTAAAAGTGTTCATCGTTAAAAAAGAGACCTAATGGAGTCTCCTTTAAGCTCTTTTTGCACTCCCTAAATATGAAAATATTGTCGAGTACTTGTCTTCTTCATACTCATAAAAGTATTTGAAGAGTCACCTCTCCGACGGTAGGTTATCTATTTTTCGGTTCGGATAGACTATTTTACGAAAAAGGACCCTTTGGAGTTTTCTTCTGTATTTGTTCAGAATTTCTAAATATGAATGATGCCAAGTTTGCTTTCATTGGACTCGTTAAACTAGACACCGAGAGACTATTTTTTGGGATCGAACCCCTCCTTTCCCAGGTTCATGAAATGTATGGGAATGGACTTGTCTTCGGATAAGCTTAAACGAATGTTTGTTACCCTCTTTGAACTCATAAAAAAGAAAAGAGGCACTCATCAATCATGATGGGGGAATTAAGGGAAGGGAATCATTTTTGCAAATCCAATGGCGGTCATTTGTCACCTTTGAACATGGCACTTGTCTGCATATCATTCAGTCAATTGGGTATTCAGCTGACCAATAAGTTGATCCACTTTCATGAGTAATGTGACTCCTTTGAGTCTTTCAAAAGAATGCATTGTCCACTGTCGCATTGTGTGTCTGACTGGTCTAGTCATGCTGCCAAGTCTTTCATTGTGCCACGCAATGTTCAAAGGAAGAAAGAAGTTTACCTCTGCAGCTAAAACAACCCTTGTGTCAGTACTTTGTGCCAGACCTATGGTTACGTGATCAATGATATTCCAAAAATTTGTTCGAAGTTTTGTGCCATCGATGTGGGATTCATCATGGCCCTCCTTCGATGAGACTATTCCTGTTGACATCAACTCATCATCCGGGAAATAGTCTTAGAAACAAATTTAGTACCTTGAGATCTGTATGCCTCAATGACAGATTCTATTGCTATCGACAAAGGTTCACATCATTGGCCTTTGATCGAAAGACTCTACTGGGTGTTTGACACCAAGACATCTATTCACATTCAGTAGATTGTACTAGGGTACCTTGGGAATCATTGACATCAATGGTGATTTCCCTCGCACTTGTTAACGATTCACCTCATTGACCGGTAATCAAGTGGTTTCTACGATGTTTGACTTCAGAACATTGTAATCACATGGATAGAATGGTACTTTGTGGAAGACGAGACGAAGACCCTAGGCATTTGTTAAGCGCTCATAGCTTGCTCCCTAGGTTGCGATGGAGTATATTGTATGAAGCACTAGCATGGATCCACATTTGTATGGTTGTGGCTATGCTCAAGTTTGCGTCTGTATGACATAGATCTACATTGTATATCTAGTAGCTATGTCCAAGTTTGAGTCTTCTATGACATGGATCTACGCTGTATTCTAGTATCCATGGTTGTCTATTCCTCTCATGGATCTGTCTTGTACTAGTCTACATTCATGATGAGGTTGCATCTATTCATGAGTCAAAGTATTGATGTATTGCAGATGCCTGTTCGATGACACTCTCCGATCAAGCTGGCTCTTACCTTGAAGTGATAACTTGCTCTATCAAAGCTCTCGCATATCGTATGTTTCTAGCCTCATGCTTTTGGGGGCATTCCGTTACACTCAAAATCTATCACCAGCATGTGATAGGATCCCTAACATAAGACATTTTCCCTCAAATCCCAAACTTGAAGAGAATCCTGCTCCAGATGTTGATTCCAACATATAAATTTGTAGCACTGCTCTTACTCTCAAGCAGATAAGTTCAACACCACCTTAGTTGTGTGAGAACCAGGCAGTGCCACCGCCTTTAACCTATGTTGTTGTCGTGGTTCCTACCCATCATCGCTCTGTCATAAATGGGTATAAGGGGTGCCCTTGGTAAAAGGTGAAAAAAGGAGTTTTCTCGAGGCTTCTAGATCAAGAGCCTCATGTCTAACCTTATCCCTACTCACCTAGGTTGGTTAAGGTTGAGATCCCTTTTTGTAGGATCTTGTAGCCACCTCACCCACCAATCTCTCAACCATCCTATCCATTTGAGCCCTATAAATACAAGCTCATACTCCATGGTTAAGGGAGAGAGAATAATAATAGAGTTATGCTGTTGAATTGATACCCTGGCCTAATCCATCAGAGAGCAATCATGGAGCAAGTTGGAGCTATCGGGGACAAGGTGCTAGTCTTGTGAAGGAGTGTCTTGACACTAAGGCACATGGTTGTAAGCTCTTTCATTTATTTTCTAATGCAAAGTTGATTTCCTTCCCACATTTTTGTTGCGTAAATCTCACATATATGTTATTGGATTCCTTAGTCACTAATATGGATGTGTAGATGATTTTTTGGTAGCTTTGATGTCTTTATATGTTTTATATGTCTTACATGTATACAGGTCTTTCACCAGAGTTACATTCCAGGCGTCTATAACATTCAGGGAAGGTCTTCAACCGAGTTATTCACTCATTTGTTCTATATCTGAACCATTCAGACCAGAGGAATAGCTTCTGTCCGCAAAAGGTGATATATTCCTGATAACACCTTGGTTGAAGTCAACCCATTAATGTTAATATTATTAATGGTTTGAATTTAACGATGGATTGAAGTCAATCCATGGTAGAAGTGAACCATTGATTGAAGTCATTAATGTTAAATTATTAATGGATTAACATCAACCATTAGATTGAAGTCATTAATGTTAAAATGGATTAACTTTAACCATTGGATTGATTAAGTCAACCATGGATTGAAGTCAACCTTGTCTTGAAGTCATCCTTAGATTAAAGTCATCCATTGAATGAACCCAACCTTGGATTGAATTCAACCTTGGCTTGGGGTCAACCTTGGATTGAAGTCAACTATGGATTTAGGTCCACCTTGGATTGAAGTCAACCTTGGATTGAAGTTAAACTTGCTTAATATTAGACTATGGATTGAAGTCAAATATGGATTGAAATCAATCTTGGATTGAAGTCAACCTTAGATGGTTTTCAACATTGCTTAAAATTCAACCATAGTATTGAAGTCAACCTTGGATTGAAGTCAACCTTGCTTAAAAGTTAACTATGGATTGATGTCAACTTTGCTTAAAAGTCATCTATAGATTAAATCCTACCATGGTTCAATTTCAATCAACCACTTTTGAAGTTAACTATTTGTTTATGTTATTTACTTTCTATGCTTTCATCTATATATAATTTTTTCTTTTATTATAATAATAATACTAATAATTTTAATAAAAATAAAAATAAGAATAATTCACCAATCCTTCCCTACACACCAGTTGTCAATTAGTAACTAGTCATATAAATTAATAATGTGGCTTATATACATCGTTCGACAGACATCAACCACTTTTAAATATGTGGCCATGGTTGATATACGTCGATTGACGTATATAGGCCATATTATTAATTAATATAGCTTGATAGTTATTATTAATTGTTAGGGGAGCCGTTAGTTTAATAAATTCATCTAGATCCAATCAAATTGTACAATGACCCAATTTTTAAAAAAAGTGATCATGAGAAAATTTATATGGCAATGGCATAATCCAGTGCTTTAAAAGGAGTATATATGGAAATTTCAGTTGTACAATGGTATCGTCTTCCATGAAGATTCGTATGACGGTTTTAAAAGGTGGATATAAGTATGACGAGCATGGATCAAAATTGATCCTGTCATGGCCCATCAAAGGGCTACAATCTCATCCCAAATCCTTGTTAAAAAACTTATTGTAAAAAAAAAAATATTTTTAATTTTAACATTTTTAGAGAGTGAAATGTTTATATTAAAATTTCATAAAAAGTGTTAAGTTTCAAAATGGTCGTCAAACATTTATTAATCCATAGCATTTCCTGCTTTAGATGTGTTGTTGTCATTAAATGTGTTAAGAAAATATCCTCTTCATCGATTCATCATTCACCTCATATTAAACATTCTCCTCTGTAGTGCAGTCTGTAGAGAGTGGAGATTGGATATGATGAAAAGGCCATGCTCCAGGAGACCTAGTTGGCATTAAAGCAAATTCCACAAAAAACACAACATTGCATTGAGAAGAAATGGAAGCATGATAAGTTCTCAATGGGATATACATTGTGATCTAACAACAAAGCCCCTCTCAAACCTGTATAATACCATGCAATATGCGAGTAGTGACCATGGTGACATAATATTCTCTAGGTATATACAATATATTGTATGAAAAATTATCCATTGTTATTGACCTGATCAAATTAGTTTCAATTACCTTCCAACTAGTTACTCTCAAAATAGGGAATGTATTAATGAGAAATTAAAACCAACCAATTGTGTCTTGGGTAATATTTGGTTACTCAAAATCGACATGAGGAATTTGTTTTCAGTATAATCTCGCATGGCTGCTTAGAATACGTTGGATGTGACTCTCTATATAAACCTTTATTACATCCCACGAAAAGGACTAGTAGTTATAAGGAAATGCAAAGTGCTCTAAATTTGATCCTTGGAGGGATGGTAAGAAAATTCTCCTAATTTTTTTCTTGATGTTCACTACAACCAATTTGGTGTAGTTTTTATTAGGGTTTGTGTGTTGATTGGGGTTTTTCATTGAGAAGTTTAGTTGCATCCTAGTGGCTCTTTCTAATGAAGTATTAATTAAATTTGGTGAGTTAAACATGCCCCTTTTAGTTTAAAGTTTAATATACGAATGGAGTTGAATATGTATATAAGTCAATGCAAGAAGGTTTAATTTACAACAACTTATGAATCAATTGCAAATTTGAATCCTTGTATTATCAACAATCCATTCACATTTTGAATGCTTGAATACAAATGGACTATATTCTATACCTAACTATCAACAACTATTCTTGGGAAATGCATTAGTACAAGGATCCATTCTTGGGCATGGAGTACAAATTTGCAGGTGTCCATTTTTGTTTTTTCAAAGTGAATATTCAAATAATCACCAAAAGAAATCAATCTATAAACAAACCATATATTGACATCAACAATTCCCATTCATTGGAACTTTCCTACAAGAGGCGTCCACTTCCCCACAACTCAATCATTCTATCTCAAATTTGGAAGGTTGTAGGGATTTGGAAGGTCAATATTTTATTTCACATTTTTTTTATAAAGTGTTTACTTAATTCACACTTTTCAATAGAACTACAATTCTTTATATAACCCTTCATCATTGAAATGTTAGTTGAATACATGCCCTTCAAAATGAAATTAAGATCAACCCTTCAAATTTGATCACTGATGACAAGCAACATAGCATAATCATACAATGGTTTTAAAAGGAAATTATAAGTATGGTGGGAAAGATAACATAAAATTGAAAGGTACAAGTATTGGACAATGGATATACAAGTGATAGTACATAATGATTGTACAAATGGCTATAAGCTACATATTTATTTGACTTTTTAGTAATTTGACAAAAAATTATGCTATCATTCACATATATTTTCAACTTCTATAAATCTATTTTTTTAAAGAGTCATACTTTTTTAATGGAATTCTAATTTTTTTTCATTTTGGAATTATAAGGGTATTTTCAACTTTTATAAATCTAGTTTTTTAAAGAGTCATTGTAGTGGGGATTTCTCCCCTACTACGTGCAAAAGAACCCACCCTAGATCAGCTGGATCATAGGGTGGTGTTCATGGTGCAAGGGATTTCTCAACCTCGGCTTGCAGTAATAAGTAGTAACAAAAACATAAATATTTTTATGATTTTTTATATATATTTTTTTCTAATGAGTGAAAAATAATAACAAGCATACCTTTCAATAACATGGGCCACTGTATCCGTTTGAGAAAATATTCCACCGTCTCCACGGTCTGGTTCTCCAGTCGTCTCCACTAATGTTTGTCAAAAAATGGGGAATGGAACCAAGAGGGTATGTAGTAAGCTCAACATACACCATGCGAATGATATGGAAAAAATATGGGAACAATGGTGGAAGGTGAAAGGTTTTTGGAATCAAAAGAATGTTTTTGGGGAGACCTTCACAATGTATTCATAGGATGATCCAAGGTTTTTTAACCCATGGTAATGACCCATGGTATTTTATTGTGCATGATATTTGTCCATGGTTTTTAACCCATTCTCATTTTAGGGTTTTTTGGTCCTTTTTGGAGAGAGTGGGGATAAGTCATAATAAATGCTCAATTTACCTTCATTTATGGGGTAAGGAATAATATGTTTTGGACCATAATTTGTGGAATTTTAATTGTGAAGGTCAAAATGGAGGAAATAATGGTGGGATAATGATGTATAGTTATGGTTTGGACCATAGAGAGCTATGTGAACAATTTTTGGTGTTAACAGATCCCCCCCTGATGTGTGAGGGCAGGAGCTTATCGTATGGCCGATATACATCATAGGATCAAGGGAGAAATGGTGACAACATTGGAGAGACCGGAGAGGACCACATAGGATTGGAGTCTCCTCATTCGAACTACAATGGATTTTGGTTTGTATTTCTTCTAAAAAATTGATGAGGTACATATAATCTCAGACATGTATATGGACGAGGCGGGCATACCCATGCTTGTAACAATGTCTCAACATAAAAATGGGGATCAAGGCTCAAACAATGGGAGTCAATCAATACATATATACAATTGGTAGTACATAATGGTGGCATCAATGGGAGGCTGAATACATATACTGATATGAAGAACTGGTACATAGGAAAAATGGAATTCTCATGGAATACAATATCATAACAACTGATGCTTTGCTGAATCTGAAAGTGTACACAATGTTGAAATATTGTAAGTTCGAAGAATATTCTATATGTATCTTTTTTTGGTCCCCGATGGTCCTACCGGGAGAACCACTTGTATTACTTTGTACCCCGATGCTTCTAATCGGAAGAACTAAGAAGAGTCATGAGGTAGTCCCCTCTAATTGTAAAGGTGGGTCATTAGCACCCCAGTGTGGTTACTTGAGCCTACATGTGTAACTCGAGCCTACATGATTTAACTCGAGCCTACATGTCGAATGAGTTAATTAAAGTGAATGCATGAATATAAATAGAGGTGTGGTGCTCCTCATTTGACACACACACTCTCACTTGTGTAGCGCATTAGTGTAGAAGGGAAGAGTAGCTGGAGAAGGAGGAGGATCAGGCTTTGATCTCCTTGTTGGTTTTACCTTTTATCTTTTTGGGGCATCTATATTGAGGAAGCTTTTGCCGGGTTTTTCCCAGGATAAATCTTTGTGTTCCTTTTGTATGGTTGTGTTTGTCTATCTTTCAGTGATCCTGTTTATATGCTTTTGTTATGAATTCGAAATGAGATACTAATGATCTAGCTTAGCATATGAAAATTTAACATGGTATCAGAGCCACCCTGAAAGAAGACATTGTGCATATATAGAAGCTAGGGCTTCTTAATTTTTGGGTCTCTATCCACAATCGATCAGCAAAAGAAGGCTAGACTGACTCTCCATTGAAGGGCGCATCTTTTTGTTGAAGCGGAATTCAATTCCGAGCATTTTCAGTTTTTGGTGCGGAAAATTAGGGATTTCTACAGAAGAGGAATTTTTGAGTAAGCCTAGTATAGGATTGTTCTCCTCATAAAAATCAAAGTTTAGAGACCTGGATCAAGAAATTTGGTTGGGTGAAACTCCGAGAAAGTCAAACCCTAGTTTGACCAGGAGTTAGAAAAACCCTAAATACTAAAACTGCTATGTTTTGGTACATTCGCTATATCCTGATATTGGAGAAGGATAAAGAGCTGAAAATTACAGAGGCCCAATATAAAATCCTGATGAACATTGTATCCAAAATTCAACCTCATATTCGCTATATTCTTGGAGATATGATCCCTCCAAGTTAGGGTTCTAGCCTCTTCCATAATTCATCCCTAAACAGGACACCTGGGGAGAATTGCTGTATCTTGGGCGACCGAGGTCCAAATGGAATTTGTGAAGGTGTTCCAAAAATATCATGGACTGTACTTTCTGTGGTCTGAAGTTCAGAACCAGAAGATGAAACAGTGACACGTGGAAGGCCGTACCACTTCGCTGTTCTGAACAATCCTGTAACAGGTCACCTTGGGAAAAGGATCATAAGTCGCAATTGGTGAAACCAATTCTGATTAAACCTAGGGTTTTGGATGAGGGACATGTGATTTTATCTCAGTGCAAGATTTTAGAAATAGAGGAGTAGTAATTTCATAGATATCATAGAAACAATGACAGGCATTTTCTGCAGAAGAAATTGGAGAAATAGGGCTTCCTGTTCCGGGAGCTTCCCTCTATTGTTTTCAGAAAAGGAGTACATTGGACAGATCCATTTGAAGAGATCTATATTTCTATCTAATCAGATCTGAAATATTCCATTTTTTTAAAATTATGGTTTCTCTGACAAACCCTAGATCAGCCAACTTCGGAAGCAAAACAGACACCTCAAATCGGTAAGATCTAATCTTTTGCTATTTGCATTTGAGGTTCTCATTTCAAAGTGATCTATCACATTAGCTTGATGATAAGCTTGATGAAGTTGACAAATTCCAAGCATGGAAGTATTTGATCTCTCTGAAGAAAATGAATTGGACACCTACATGAGTAGAGAGGTTCCAGAGGGAGATGAGGCTCAAAGCCTTACACCAGAAGAACTTGGTCAAGGCCAAGAAGATAATTGTTGATTCAGTCACGGATCAACTTGTACCACAAGTGTCTTCCCTAAAGACACTGAAATAGATGTTTGATTCCTTGATCAAGCTATTTGAAGGAAATAACATACGTCGGAAGATGACCTTAAGAAACAAATTGAAGAGGTAAAAGAAGAAGTGAAGAATGCAAAAGTTGTGATAGCCACCTTGAATGGCCTCCCTGGATCGTAGGATTCATTCATGCGAAGAATGTATGCCAAAAGGAAGTGATTACTTTCAGCTCGACTCATAAGAAGAGAAGAAGAAGATGGGAGCAATTGAAGATAAAGCTCTCACCATTCAAAGAAGATCCCTCATGCGATGAGGAATATGAAGAACTCAATTCTTGAAGAACCTCTTATTCATCTTATCATTTGGATAAGAAATGATGATTTCATGAATGAAGAAGATGATAAAGCAGTATGATCAAGATGGAGTCTACCCATGAAACAAATAAAAGATAAGTATTCAATTGTCATTTCATGATATTGTTTTGTTATACATTTGATTATATTCATTTGATGTGTTATGCATGATAGATTGTTTGCATTAATGACTGTATACTACTAATATGCATGTGATGGGTAAGTAGCTCATGGTGCTATACAACTCTCCATTGCTACTTATCTAGCCTCCTTGCTAACATATTGGATTAGTGCACAATCTCAATAATGTCATGATAGAGATGAAAGGCATCTAGAAAGTTTCTGTGAGATATGGATGAATGTTGTATTGGCTAAATAGTTGCATGATGCATAAGAAATTGTCGTTATGCATATGTTTTATAAAATAGTTCTAACCATGCAGCTGGTGCATTTGAATTGTAGGAAAGGTCCTATACAACCTCCTACAAGAAGGATGAGACTTGTTCCGAAGAACAAGTGATGACAATTCAAGATTCACTGCAATAAAATCTGAAGCTCCTAGGGTAAGAGACACCACGACGGAAGAAAGAGCTTCAGAGAGCGGTAGATCGACCTCGAAGGATGAAGACCACCATGGGTACGAGAGATAACTGAAGATGAAGAAAAGAATGCTATGAAAGAAGCTATTATCAAAGAATAATAGTTGATCATGGGGAATGATGTATACGATATGATAGTATCCTCCATGTGGATCTACAAGAACAAGTGTACAAATCAAGGTTCATGATTTGCCTCAGAAAGAATAGACTATGACATGACATACTCTATTGACCAGTATATATCAAGCACAGAACCACCTGTACAGAAAGAAGAGGGAATATGATACTCCACTTCAGGGGGAGTGACTACAGAAGATATCTAAGTTTGACATGGTACAACATGATGGATAGCTTCGTGATGGATCGAGACTTTACCAAGAGTAAAGTGGGTTCCAACCTTCAAGTTTGAATGCAAAAGACTAGGAAATGTTGATGACCTGACAAGACAAACTCATGGAAGATTTTATGATGAAAGAATACTAGAATGATGTTTGGGATATAGTAATCAAACCAGAAAGCAAGAATGTGGTATCTTCCAAATGGATTTGCAAGATGGTGCTGATCGAAAAAGGTCAAAGTGTTGAAGATGTTGCTGATCGAAAGATGTCGCTAATCAAAAGATCAATATACTAAAGTTGTTGCTGAAGATGTTGCTGATTGAAAGGTCAAAGTGCTGAAGATGTTGCAAATAGAAAGGTCAAAAGTGCTGAAGATGTTTCTGCTGATTAAAAGGTCAAAGTATTGAAGATGTTGATGTTGATCGAAAGGACAAGCTGCTAATGATGATTTTGCTGATATTGCTGATCGTATGATCAGAATATGATGATGATGATGTTGCTGTTCGGAAGGTCAAATTTCTAATGAAGAGAATGCTGATCGAAAGATCAGAATAGGATGATGATGATGATGCTATTTGAAAAGTCAAAATAGTGAAGAAGTTGTTGCTGATCAAAACAGTCAGAGTGTCGCTGTTGTTGAAGACTGAAGATTGAAGATGAAGACTACATGATGTTGAAAAGATTCCAATGATTTATAGATGTATTACCCTGATGATGTTGATGATGTCCTCTATCTCTCTCCTACTATTGTTGTTGTTGATGTTGTTGTAGAATACCCTTCTCGTTAAGGGGGAGTGTTGAAATATTGTAACTTCGAAGAATATTCTATATGTATCTTTTTTTGGTCCCCGATGGTCCTACCGGGAGAAACACTTGTATTACTTTGTACCCCGATGCTTCTAATCGGAAGAACTAATAAGAGTCATGAGGTAGTCCCCTCTAATTGTAAAGGTGGGTCATTAGCACCCCGGTGTGGTTACTTGAGCCTACATGTGTAACTCAAGCCTACATGATTTAACTCGAGCCTACATGTCGAATGAGTTAATTAAAGTGAACAGATGAATATAAATAGAGGTGTGGTGCTCCTCATTTGACACACACACTCTCACTTGTGTAGTGCATTAGTGGAGAAGAGAAGAGTAGCTGGAGAAGGAGGAGGATCAGGCTTTGATCTCCTTGTTGGTTTTACCTTTTATCTTTTTAGGGCATCTATATTGAGGAAGATTTTGTTGGGTTTTTCCTAGGATAAATCTTTGTGTTCCTTTTGTATGGTTGTGCTTGTCTATCTTTCAGTGATCCTGTTTATATGCTTTTGTTATGAATTCGAAATGAAATACTAATGATCTAGCTTAGCATATGAAAATTTAACACACAACTATATGGACTTAATGATCGAGAGTCAGAATCTCTGAGGTACAATAAATGACATCAAGTACTGTAGATACATGGAATCATGACACTGAGGGGATTCTGAACACTATCGCCAACGCATCCCAGAAATTAAAAGGGACATGAAACTGTATGGGTCCCCAAAATAGACTCACCAATGTGCTAGAGTCAGGTGACAATTGGGGTCTTCGACCAAATAATGAAGGAACCAATACCCTGTACGAATATCAACGGTGTGATGATGGAGCTGAAGTCGAGCATGTGAGACACAACCAACCCAAAAGGCACTAAGGAATCCTTTCAAGTGGTCCAAGGAACTCATCAATGAGGTGGATGAAACCGGGATACATGGACCCCTATGTCTATCCTTTGGAGTATATGTGTTGACGTCGAAAGAGGGATACTTGCAACTGTCAATATAATTATATGCACTAATAATGCGGACATTAAATTTTCAACCTAGGGAGGTAAGCTTATGAGGTGAAAACACTATTTTTGTAGCGTCAAAGGCTAAACTATCCTAATATAGCCTAATCTAAATGTTGGAAAACACACTCCAATGCAATAGAAACAAACAACATGAATAACCTAACACTTTAGGAATAATCTCGTTACAGAGAGGTCATATCTCATGAGTTAAACCTTTAATCTCTCAGTTGGTGATTGAAGCTATAAAATAGAAACCAAGTGCAAGAACAAAAATGCTAAACTAGTGTAGGAACGAAGCGCAGTACAAAACCAGAACAAAAACAAAAATGGGTCCAAGAACACAAGGAATGAAAAATAAAAGGTCATTAAGCTACGAGAAAACCATATCCACATAAACTAGCTGATAATAAAAGAAATCAAACAAATAATAAATGAAACCTAAACTCAAACTTTGTCCTCAGTCAAATGCATCGATCATATGAGAAAAATGAATGAAAAGAAGAATGCTAAAAGTAAAAAGAAAGAAATACCTATTGCAATGGAATGTCAAATCTGCAAGAAGAACTGAATGTGAAATGAATGAACATTCCTTTTAATTGTGATATGGAATGTAACATATAAAATCCAGTAAAGAATATGTAAAAGAAAAGAAGAACACCTATACAATTGACTCAAAGATTGAAATGTATGAGGCACACATTCATTTAGTTATGCCACTTGAGAGCATTCAATCAAACAAGAAATGATATAATATTGTGAAGGATATAAGAAACAAGTGGAAGAGTATTCTATGACAAGAATAATTAAGAAGAAAAACACACATAGATTTGCAGTTAATAAATGCACTTCAAAATATATGTTTTTGTGTTTTAATCTATACACGTGAATGCAAATGTTCAAATAATTACTAAATCTTTGTTCTAATATGTTTTGACACAGCTGAAAGGAAAGCATAATGAATGGACTAGAATGCAGATTTGAAAGGGCAATTTGATCAATGAAGCAAAGCGAGTAAAAGGAAATTCAATGGTAGATGCGTGGGTAATAGAATAGACATTAAGATATTTGATTTAAGAGAATGTGTTGGATGTGAAAGAGACACCAAAAAAAAGTGCTCTTTATGAAAATTGAATGTGGGAATGTGTGAAGCAATTAAATCGTTGGCCAAGTAATCATTAAATTCAGAGATAGAGTAGCATGAAAACGCCTAAATTGAAAGCATATAAAAAGAGGTTGAACTAAATCGAAAACAATGTATTGATGCCTTGATTCAGAGGGTGTTGATTTGAGTTTTATTTATTATGAATCAATTTACATAATACAAACTAATTACAGAATGCAAACACACAACAAATCTATAATGAAATTCCAACTTAATTTTTCAGAAATCAAACTAATTAACCTACGGATTAAAATACAAGTGAGCAATGTGTGACCTAATTGTTGGGCCCGAGCCAATGGGTATGCATGCCATGGAGAAGCTATGAAACTATATTTGTTTAATGCATGAATTAAATCAACATATTTCACACTCCATTGATGCAAGAACTGACCAATACAACATCTCAAGACACAAATTCTCAACGAGTTGTAACAAAAGAAGTTTTATTCATATAATAATTAATGTTTGATTCCCCTTCCCTTAGCCTTATGAGGATTTATTTATACATGAATTCATGGATATATGGATAAGACCCATCCCCAAATATAAAAATTCATTCATCAACACAGAAAACGACCAATACCAAATCTGGGAAAATCACGTCTGTTTTGGAAAGGATTTTTCCAAATTCGTTTAGAAATTCCACAAGATGTCCATGGTTAGGGGTAAATGACCATATTTGTGTGTTTTGAATGGTTTCACCAAATTCACTATGTATTGCTCAGAAATGAATCCTGAAATTAGGTTCCTAAATTAATGGTGGGAAACATCATTGTTGAATTTGCATATTGCTTGAAATTGGGGCCACGACCTCTTGGAGCAATATGATCCCAATCTGGTACTCATAACCTTCATGAGACAACAAAGAAAAAACCCATAAATGCACTTCAATCGAATCTTCCACCGTTTGAACCGTTGCCCCTCTGTTATGCTGGTGCCGGATTAGGTACCAGACCAGCGAGAGAAATATGCATAATAACCAAAGATCTATATCCCAAATCATTAGATGTAATATTTTAAATTTATGTTTTTAAAAATGAATAAAATGAGATGGAATAATAGTAAAAATATACCTTGTTATAAATTTCGTGGAATAACCTTCAAACTTATGCAAATGATGCTTGTATAGACAATAAACATGAAGAAATTCAATTAAGAGACATGGATCCTTATATGATGTATATACAGAATATGGGAAAAACATGGAGCCATCAACAACTACCAAGGCAATGAGGTTTCCTTGATAGAAACGTGAGAGGGGAAACCGGAGATGTGTAACATGCAGGGGACTGAGACACTGGATGGGGAACATGGGTAGGGGAGTATGGGGGACTCAAAATTCTTTTGCTCAGAGTATGATGGTAGGGATCACCTGACTCATGGGGAGGGAATCATAGCCGTGGAATTGGGGAGATGACTGCAATGGGGAGATACTTGGGGAAGTAACTAGACAAGTGATGTCTAGGGGATCCAAGGGAGACTCACTGTAGAGTACTCTGAACAAAGGAGACTCAATGGGGGAAAGTTTCCATAATGAGACATATGTGGGCGCTTAGAGGCACTATTTGGGCCTTCTTCATAGTTTAAGGAGCACGCAGAAGGGATGGAAGTATGCTCAATATGATACTGTCTCATGGATTTTTGTTGAGCTCGAGACGGTAAATGATCAATGGTGTTTTCATGTTTAGAGAGTCTGAAAATTGGAAGAAGACTCAAGTGGGTCTATTTTTCTTTCAATAGTCTCCTAAGTCCGAAAAAGGATAAAAATTTACAAAGGATAGCTCTCCTAACCGAAAGGGACTGAGAGACTTCTTTTTCATAGGTAGTCCAACCAGGTCGAAAAAGGTTAAATCTATACTGATTGGATGGTCATTCAAATACTTTTACAAGCATCATGGATGATTTTAATAACCCCCCCTAGATTTATATGTATAAAAAATAGGCAAATCTCTCCAATATATAGGAAAATTTGAAGGCATTTTTATCAATAATATAATATGTATATATAAAAAATTTGGTGAATATTTCTTTTTATTATATAATGTTGTAAAATCTTGGTGAATCTTTCATTTTATTATATAATGTTGTAAAATCTTGGCGATTCTTTCACTAAGTTATAAGATATTGTAAAATATTGGCGAATATTTCACTTCATTATAAAAAAATGTAAAAACTAGAGAATCTTTCACTGATTTATAAAATATTGTAAAAATAGAGGAACACCAACATTAGTCAAATAAAATGAATCACATCATCAACAACAAAACATGTAGACTCATGAGTCATAACTGGAAGGTGCCAGTGAAACACAACTGCACTGACTAGATTCAGGTAAAGTGGGGACTCCACTTGTTATCTCGTCCATTAATGGTCCAGCGGACATGTGGGGACTGAAATCTTGACAAACCGATAAACTAATAGAATCATAAATTATGCTCGATCTTGGCCTCCACTAGCTAATCGAGGTCGTGGAGGCTAATACAATTATGCATTGTAATTATGCCAATTGATTATTGCATTAGATGAATGTTGGTCTCATGCCAATATGTATCCTACGATCAATGCATAGGAACATAGTGCATAGACCATTTTTATTTTTGCTTAGCTATGTAGAGATCATTTATTTTTTTGAATAACGATAAGTATTTACAAAGAAAATATACAATCACCATAAAATAATCGAAAAAGTGAAGATAATTAATTCATGCAACTAAAAGGTAATAAAAACATCTTTTCTCAAACCCAGAATCAATGGAAATCAAATAAAACCAATCTTGATTCAAGCTACAACAAAGGGTTAAATCAAGCATCAAATGAGAACTAGAAGCATTAAAGGGACTAACACAAAGCTTTGGACTACAAATTCCATGCAAGACAATGTATTGGAAATTTCAAGAACTTGTTAAGATGTTGGAGATGCAATCATGCTGGACATATTGCGAGATTCTGTTACACTGTAAAATGCTATAGCTGTGATGTATTTAGTCACAAAGCTCAAGACTGCAAGAAGTCATTAATTCCCTCAATTAAAGGAAGTGTCCCATATATGGCTAAGAAGGAGTCCAACAAAATCTGGAAGAGAAAAGAAAATGAAAAAATGCATCAACCAGGTAAGAAATAAAAACATATTTCCTCAAACCGTTGAATCAAAGGAAAACAAATGAAACCAATGAAGTTACTACATTCAGTAAAGCATAAAATAAGAACTAGAATCATAATGCATTCAAGGGACTAACACAATCTTTAACCAAAATAAACCCAAACTTCCACAATCGACAAAATGCTACAAACATAAACAGTAAGCAAACCATAGAAATTTCCCAAGGTACAAAGCTAGACATTAACACGGTTTCATGTACTAGAATGAGCCCATTCTTGCTTAGCAGAAGTCTTGTTAAATTATTTATTTATCCTTTAATACTAGGACACTATTTATGTGAAAAGATAGGCCCCAAACTTCATCAAATTCCAACTTCATTTCATGTCACAAACAAGAAAGACAATGTAATAGTTAATTGTTAAAACATTAATTTTAAACAAATAATATCAAGGAAATGTAGTCCCAATCATCAATGTTACAACGAAAAACACAAAATATAGAATCTATTTTTACCTTAAATGTAGCCTCAAATTGACATATAGCGATCTTGCTACCATAAATACATTTCAAACTACTTCAAAAATAAAGGAACAAAAACAATAGTCAAATAACATGAATCACAACATCAACAACAAAATTCGTAGACTCACGAGTCACAACTAGAAGGTGTCGGTGAAACACAATTGCACTGACTAGATTCAGGCCAAGTGGGGACTCCACTTGTTATCTCATCCCTTAATGGTCCAACGGACATGTGGGGACTTGAATCTTGATAAACCGATAAATTGATAGAATCATACATTATGTCTGATATTGGAATCCACTAGCCAATTATGGTCGTGGAGGCTAATACAATTATGCATTGTAATTATGCCAATTGATTATTGAATTAGGTGAATGTTGGTCTCATGCCAATAGGTATCCTATGATCAATGCATAGGAACCTAGTTCATAGACCATTTTTCTTTTCACTTAGCTAAGTAGAGCTCATTTATTTTTTTGAATAACGATAAGTATTTATAGAGAAAATATACAATCAACATAAATGAATCGAAAGATGTTAGGATTATTATTAATCCTCCCTTTGTCTCCTTTGACCAGATAAAGTCTATTAGATTATTTTTCCTAACTTAGGGAAAATTCATTACTACACTAGAGTGTGGGGAACACACAGAGAGGTTCTCTGCCACTTACTGCATGTGCATGCATGAGCTGATGTGCCTTTTAGGAGCCAATATGAGTGCCACCAACATCCTCCATCAGTTGGTTGTGGTAGGTAAGTAGTTATACTAAATTAATCTTCAGTTACATTCATTTAGATGTCTTTCAGTTTAGTTAGCGCCAGTTTTGCATGGATGCATGAGGGTAGGCGCCTTTTCTCACCTACCTCATCAGTTTAACTAGTTTAATTGATTATTAACTGAATTATACAAGTGGAGTTAGATTAGTTTCTCCCATGCAGTGATTTAGACACTCTTAGTTAACTATTCAGTCAAGTTTAGTTGGTAGATATCCACATGATTGGAATTCTAGTTATTGTAACACCATTGTATTACTAAATATAGAAAATAGAAGGTTTCCAATATTATTATCCTCTATATTTTCTTGTGAAATTTATGTGAGTACTTTTTTGGCCCAAGATCTGCCTGCCAAAATCTAATATGGTATTAGAGCCTGGTTAGGCTAAACAAACAATGTTTTTTCTAGTTTTGTGCAAGTATTCATCTCTCTCACCAGTAGCACAATAGTGTGGGATTATGAGGGAATAATATCAGTTAATCCTCTCCATTCTATCAAATTTGGGTCAAGAATACTCAATTTTTGTGTCAACATTCTATGCTACTAAGCTTGCAGTTCGAAATTGGAGGATGACATCCTTGGATGCATTCATAGATTCTATCACACAAGAGAAGAGAAAGCTGATTCAAATGGGGACTTTCAAAACCTCAAAGGATCATGCACTTTCTTCTCTTGGAAGCAAGAATCTCAAGTCCAAAGGAAAGCTAAAAGTGAAGGAGAAAATGAGAAAGTCAGACTTCGAAGATGAAGGTTCTAACTCTACTGATGAAGGATCAAATTTCAAGAAGAAGGGAAATAAGAAAGGAAGATCACAGTGTACCTTTTGCATCAAATATTATCACAATGAAAACTATTTCTTTAAAAAGAAAAGGGACATCATGACTCAGTTTCTCTAAAGAAACAACATTGATGTGCTAGAGTTTGCAAGAAGGGAAAAATCTGCTGATCCCCAGGGGCACTATAACACTGTGCAATTCGAAGGTAATGATTCTCATGATTTGGTTGCTAAAATAAAGTATGTTTATGATATATCTGATTTCTATACTCATTTTGATATATCAGAATCATAAATATTTTTTCCTCCCCTTGAAAAAATACATATCAGTCTCCCAGAGCAATCTCCTCTCAAAACTAGTTTTTTACCACTAGTTTCTGACTTATCTTCATATGAATCCTTCAAAATCCATTCAAGTTCTTATTTCTCTTATTTTGAAGATTATTTTTCAGGCTGATATTCATGTTATGACACCTTTGACCCATCCATTTGATACTGAGAAGACCCTATAACTCTCAAACTCCTCAGTTGGTAAACTAGTCAATTTCACAGTTTCCGTTACTGTATCACTGGTGAAATATGTTATCATGTCTTTGCTTTGTATAATTGGTTGGTTTTCCTTATCATTGGATATAAGTGGGATGTTTTTAAAACCATTTGAATCTGATATAACTTTTATTATTTTTAATTTTAGATCCTTGTGCTCACCATATTTGCCCAATTGTCAGTGTAGACTAGTTGAACCTAGTCTTCCTACTGTAACTCAACCGGATTTTGGAGCCACTATACCTTGGTTTCTTGCTGCTCCATATGAATTAATTTCTTATATATCAGAGCCTAATAATCTCTATTACATAAATGTTTCACATCATTTTGGAAAGAAGGTTCATGACTGGGTTCACCATTATGCAACTAAACTAGAAATTGTGCCTACCAATTTCATTGATGTTTCTTGGTTAGGAGATGATTTCATAGATGTATTTTTCATCTCTGATTTTTTGTTAAAATATGATATTTTATGGTGTCACATCAAAGAGCACTCATATGATTCTTCTTCATCACCAAAAGATGAGCTACAAGGGGCTTCTCCTCATGCTTTTTGTCTACAGAACATTGAAAATATGATACATGATCAAGGCATCTACAAAAATATACAATTTTTTTCACCAAGAAGCAATACATTCAAATTATTCAAGTGAAGAACAAAGAAAGAGTGAAGATATTCATTTAAATTATGTGGCATTTCCATTTTGAGGAAGGATTTTCCCCATGCGGTTTTTCGTTTTTCCTCATTTTACATGGATAATTATTTTTTACTTTTAGATTGTAATGGGTGATCTTTGGTCTTAGTTACCAGGGAGCAGGTCGTACAAAGTTAGGATTAAAGGGGGGTGTTAGGATTATTATTAATCCTCCCTTTGTCTCCTTTGACCACATAAAGTCTATTATATTATTTGGCCTAATTTAGGGGAACTTCGTTACTGCACTAGAGTGTGGGGAACACACATAGATGTTATCTGCCACTTACTACATGTGCATGCATGAGCTGATGCGCCTCTGAGACCAATCTCTACATTTTAGGAGCCACTATGAGTGCCACCAGCAGCCTCCATCAGTTTGCTGTGGTAGGGAAGTATTTATGCTAAGTTAATATTGAGTTACATTCAGTTAGATGTATTTCAGTTCACTTAGCTCCAGTTTTGCATGGCTACATGAAGGTATGTAACTTTTCTCACTACCTCATTAGTTTAACTGGTTTTAACTGATTATTAGTTGAATTAGACAAGTGGAGTTAGACTAGTTGCTCCCATGAATTAATTTAGACACTCTTAGTTAACCATTTAGTCAGGTTCAGTTGGTAGATATCCATATGATTGGAATTCTATTTATTATAACACCATTGTATTACTGAATATAGAAAATGGAAGGTTTCCAATATTATTCTCCTCTATATTTTCTTGTGCAATTTATGTGAAGACTGTTTTTGGCCCAAGATATGCCTGCCAGAATCTAATAAAAAAGTGAAGACAATTAATTCATGCAACTAAAAGGTAATAAAAACATATTTTCTCAAACCTTGAATCAATGGAAATCGACTAAACCAATCTTGATTCAAGCTACAACAAAGGGTTAAATCAAGCATCAAATGATAACTAGAAGCATTCAAGGGACTAACACAATATTTAACCAAAACACACACAAACTTCAACAATCGACAAAATGCTTCAAACAAAAGCAATAAACAAACCATACAAATTTGTCAAGATATTCGTGCTAAACAACACCATGGTTTCATGTACTTGAATGAGCCCATTCTTGCTTAGTGAAAGTGTTGTCAAATTTGCTATTTATCCTTTAATGTTAGGACACTATCTATGTGAAGAGATAGCTCCTGGGCCTAGCTTTCCCAAATTCCAGCATCATTTCCTGTAATATACAAGAAAGAGACAATATAAGAGATAAATATCAAAACATCAATCTTAAAATAAGCTGCATGAAGGTATCTCAAATCATAAATGTTAAAACAAAAAAGGTACAATGTAGAATCTATTTTTACCTAAAACACAATCTCAATTTCACATATAGTGATCACCAAAAAGGGTACATGGGACACCTATACCAAAATAAGACTCAATAGTCCCTCATGTGTATTAGATCATATAGAATCTTAGGTGAAATTCATTGTCCAATTCACATTCTGGCCCTGGTCCTCATTTTTGACATTATGAACATGACCTTCTCTGAATGAACCGTCATTATGATCATCCAAAACATAATGTTCCACATCAAGTTCATTAGAGAAATTTGTTATATTGTTTTCTCCCCTTCTTTCACGATCTGATCGCCAAAGAGCTAATGCTCTTTCATATGGAAAATTGTCAAACTCATACTTTGTTTCATATAATCTTAACCATGTATCCACATTTTTATCAATTTTGTTCCTCAACTTTGACTTCAAGAATGTCAGTGCACTAAATATTCTCTCATCCTCCACATCCCAAAATCATGGTTTGACATAAATCCATTGATTTGAAATATTCTGACATTCTTTACCGTAGGATTTCACTGCCACTGAACTTAGTTCATAATCTTGTAATTGCACCGTATTCTAGTTTATTATCCAACGGAGAAAATTGGTCTCACATTGTTGTAGCAAAGCATTCAACTTGATCTATCATTTTTTCTCAATCTAAAATACCTTGAATATGTTCTCCTTGTATCTCGACCTCTCGAAAAAAATGGCTCTGCAAAATCTTGCATTTATGTATAAAGTCAACCTTTAAAGTATCTAAACATTGACTATGGTTTCAATATTGAGGGTATACGATAGACATGGCCTCCAATTCAACTCGAGGAAACCATTCTCTTATCTCCGATGATAGTGATTTTGCAATTTCTATCAAGTTGTGTCTCACTTAAATTACAACATCGTGAAATATTTCTCTTGACATGGGGTACTATTTGGTGGATCTTTCTATCTTATCATTATAATAAAAGGGAACCATATACCCATGAACTGCCATACATAGCATCCATTTTTCATCAAACTTAAAAAAAAATTCATCATTTTCTATATTGATTATCTTACTACAATTTGTAAATGCTAGACTTGTAAAAGACTCTATCTTAATATACAAATTATCCAATGCAAGGCATGCTAATTATCTTTCTATTGTGTATTCAACAATATACATCGTGCAACTCTGAGCCATCTTCATGAGGTTATTCATTTCATGAAGCATAGGAAGAATTCTATCCAATGTTAATAATGCCTCTATATCAGTTAGTAGAAAGAGAAGATATTGAGATTTTTCTACACTTGAGCGATGTTCATACATCACCCCTATCAAGGATGCATATTCATTGGATAGTCTTTTAGCTATTCCCTTTCGTGATATCCATCTTGTATTAACATCTTTTAATATTTTTTTTCCATTTGCAACACCATCAGAAAAAAAATTTAAACTCTAAAAATAGTTTGGGACTCCGACAAAAGTATGCATGAACCTTACGTACAAGATATTCAAACCAATGGAAAGTTTCTCACTATTTTAAATGCAAGATTCATCCCGTGATTCATACAATGAATACTAAGCATGTACGATGAAGCCAAGAGTTACAGTCTAACAGAAAAGCCATTCCTTTGTCCTTACATTACTGATGCTCCATCTGCTCCAACATATACCAACTGTTTTGCAATCATGGAATGATCCATACCACCAATTTCCTTCAAACTATCAATAACATGTTCATAACTATTTTATGATGTAGAACTTTTGGTCATTTTATGAATTCCAAGTAGATAGGAATGTCTGATATGGTCATTGACCACATAAATGCTCATGCAAACCCATGAAGTGCTATCAATTACCGTAACTTCATCCAAAGACAACGACAAAAATGTAGCATTTTCAATATTCTCTTTCATATCGTCCATTTCTACTTGAGCTAGATATTTTCCCCATTCCCAACCACTCGATAAAGACCAATGAGAAGATGAAAAATTTGGCACTTGAATAAAAGATAGATATTTTGTCATTTTTGGACAATCTGTCATAGGATGACCATTGGATAGGATGTGAAATATAGTGCTTAATTGTATTGTCTTTGATAACAAATTTGTTTCCATCATCTTTCCAAATTGAGATGTGATGGTTCCTCCACTTTCCTCGAGTTTTCTCTTATTTATTAAGAATTTAATATATTCCTCTTCAAATTGGAGATGTAGATATTGGCTAAGATATTTCCATCCGGTAGTAGATTTCTTCTCATCATTTACAACTTTCTTATCGTACAACTTTCCAACATGCTTCTCTATTGTGTCTAAATTCATCTGCAATTTCACTACCTTGCCAAATTTCCAACTACATGAAATTCATTTAACTTCTAGTTAGGTATCATTCTCATTTGTTGGAGGTATTGGTTCAATAAATGGGTATCTTGAGACCCAATCAAATTTAAATTTTCTCCCTATGTCCCATTGGCCCTTTTTCCTTTTCCGTGAATGCACTGCGTCACCTTGCAACGAAGAATATTCAACATTTGAACTACCAATTTTAGATGAAAATGCATGTCTCACTTTGATCACTAGAGGAATCTATTCTACCATCCATTGTATGGATTGCAGATGCATTCTCAAAAGTGTCATTAGAGGAAATTTCAACTCAAAATGGGCCTCCTAAAATGAACTAATAAAATAATTGTTAAAATAATAAAATAATATTTATTAATTTTGAAGGAAGAAAATAAAAAAACTACTTTTGTGTTTGTATTTTTGACATATCTCCCTGTGTTTTTACTCAAATTTCGATCGGGAGAGCTCGTTGGATGCAGAATTTAATTCCGCATCCAACGAGCTCTCCCGATCGAAATTTGAGTAAAAACACAGGGAGATATGTCAAAAATACAAACACAAAAGTAGTTTTTAAATTCCGCATCCAATGAGCTCTCCCGATCGAAATTTGAGTAAAAACACAGGGAGATATGTCAAAAATACAAACACAAAAGTAGGTTTTTTTATGATACCTATCCCCAAATTTATATTAAAAAAAATGTTTAAGACCTATATAGTATTTCAAATTTAAATCAATTTCATTGGCTAACACATGATGACATGGAATTTGAATAAAAGTTAAAAGGCCCATTTAGAGTTGAAATTTCCTCTAATGTGACATCTCTCTCATTGATACCTTGTTCAAGAGAGCTTGAAGGATGAATAGGATGTGGATTATTGGATTGAGGATTTTTGAAAATATGATATTACATCCTTTTTTCTTGATGTTTTATTTTTCTTTCCACAATCCATGTTTGACATCTTACTTAATATTCCAAAATTGAAATTCAAAATTGATATAGAAACTAGAAGTGAAGCGTACATGAGAAAAATGATATAAAATTAGTACAATAGCACATTATCAATTTATATTGACCCAACTTACAATGAGTGTTTACATTGATTATTTCAATGACTTTTACATGACCAAATACATCAATAACATCCCCCGAAGGAGGTATAACACTAATAATATAAAAGTACATTAAGATTCAAGAATATCATTGGAAGTTCCATTTTTCAACATATTTTGGATATGAAAAAACAAATTAAAAAACCCTAAAAGTAAAGATTGAAACCCTAACCCTAAAACTAGGACTCAAAACTTATAATTTTAAAATTGAAACCCTATCTCTAAATTGATGAATGGTAATATGAATTTTAATGTCCCCTAAATTTTTATACACATTTAAGATAAAGGACATTACCATCAAGAAGAAGGTACGGTCCTCGAAATATTCACATTCATCAATGATTATAATATATTGAACTTGTTAAAGGCCTACTATAGCAAACCTTGTGAGCTTGTAGTTTTATTTTCACACGTATGCATTGAACTAAGGAGAAGATCTCCTAAGTTGAGTACAACTCAATCCTAAGTATTTCTTGTAGTAGGAAATAATACGACTTTAAAACATAAAAATGCAAACACATGTTATTCAAACTACAAACAAAAACTAAAATGCTAGCAACATAATTTCTACCGAAGATTAAGATAATGCACACAACATGATCTACTATGAGACATGATCTTGGGTGTGTCCATGTATGGTGTACTTAAAATTGTCAACATGTGTACACCATGAAAAATTAAAATAGATAATAGCACCTCATTTATTAGCATAAGATCAAATAGTATTCCTTTCAATCCATTCAAAGGTGAGTTAAAAGAAGAAGAAGAAGGTATGCAATTGTAATTAAGCAGTAACAATTTCATAACCAAGCTTGATCTGAGTCTTCAAAAGAGGCGCCAGTAGCATAATATTTAGCTAACGGTAAAAAATAAGATCTATATGATTATTCATAAGAAAGACTGGTGGCAAAATATATAGCTATAAATATACTGGAAGTTGACCCAAGAGTTTTCAAGATACAAAAAAATCTCATAGATGATATCGAGTTGTAGCTCAAATCCCCCTTACCCAAATCATTGCATTGCTCCTCCTGCAGATAAATTGTTTTACCAAGGTCAATTGTTACCCTAAGTTGCTCAAAACTTGTACCAAGTTGAAGTTGTCTTTTTTTGGATTTAGAAAATCCAATAAAGTTGGCATGGATTTACAGTCTCCTTGTGTTGAGTGTGGTACTTCTATGCAACATAATCTTCCTTACTAATATACTATTATAGTTGTGTGAGAAGAAAAACAAGTTTCATCGTTTAACATCCCAATTTACCGTCCAGACAGTTTAATGAGTTTCTTATCTCTCCTTCAAACTCTAATAAGTCTACCAACTAAGAGATCTAGGTTGAACAAGATTGCAGATTCTTGTCAAGCACATAACACAACATCTAACCCATACGTATACCACTCTCTGAGTATAAAATAAATGCTACAGTCAACTGTCATCTTCAACATGTTATTTCAGTAGTTCGTGGTCACACGAAGGGGGAGGTTTTAGTAAAAAAGGGGTTTCCTGTGCATTGTTATCTACAACAATGAACAAATAAAGTGGGAAATATTTCATGGATATCCCAGGTTGAAATATCAATGTAATTCTGAACCATGTGGCTCTTTAGAAGGCTGTAATAGTCATCTTAAATAACGAAAAGAACATGATTCCATGTAGGTATAGTGGATGAGTGCCAGTAAGAACATGATTCCAATAATACCAAAAATCCCATTATTTTCTTCTGCCTTTATTTTATCAACATAATATTAAAGTAAGGAACAACACATTCTTCTCTTGCAAAAGTGTTCTTATACCCTGTAGAATGTAGAGAGAAACAAAACATAACAAGAAAAAGAGGACAACACAAAATTCTTGGTAACAACCACACTTCACATATTTCAATATCAATAATTTGAATACATTGAATTTTCATCCAATGCATAACTAAACATGGAAGTTGGGACCTGTTATCAGGATTTCCGCACCTTCTCCGGACAGAAGCTGTTCATATGGTCTAAATGGTTCAGATCCAGAACAAATAAGTTACAACAAGGCTGATAAAATTCTCCTAGAAGCTACAGACACCTGGAATACAATCTTTATAGGTTGATGTGGTATTTCACCTATGGCAAAGATCTCCAAGAAGATACCTTCAAAAACACATCAAACACAAAAGATCAAAAGTACCAAAGTATTATCTATAGATATATATTGGTGACTAAGGAATCCAATAATAAATATGCAAGATTATACAAGACAAGTTATATGGGAAGAAAATCAACTTTGCATTAATGAATAATGAAGAGTTACAACCTGCGCCTTAGTGTTGAATGCACTCCTTCACAATACCGATGTATTATCCCCAATAGCTCCAACTTGCTCTTCTATGCTCACTCTAATGAATCATGCTAGAATGTCAAAATGGAAGCATGACTTTGCTCTCTCCTAACCATGGGGTATGAGCCTATTTATATAGGCCTCAAATGGAAAGGGATGGTTTAGATTTTGGTGGGTGAGGTCGATAGGAGATCCACAAAGAAGGGATTTCGAGCTCAACTAACCCAAGTGAATAGGGATAAGGCTTGCCACAAAGCTTTTGATCTAGAAGCTTCGTGAAGCTTCCTTTTTCCACTTTTTACCAAGGGAACCGCTCCTGACCCTTGATGACAGAGCGGTGTTAGGAAGAACCGCTCTTTAAAAAAGGAGGAAGGCAATACCAATGCTTGTATTCAACACAATTGAGGCAGTGCTGAAGAAGGTACCGCTCCTAAGCTTAAGGGGAGAAGCAGTGCTGGTTTTTTATGTGCAAGCTTGACATGTGGATCAAGGTTTTCACTTCAAAAAATTGGGAATGAGGGAAAACATAAGTGTTTAGGATCTTATCACATGTTGGTGATGAGATTTGGGTGTAACATAATGCCCCCCAAAGCATGAGGCTAGAGGGATACGATAGGCGAGAGCTTTGATAGATCAAGTTATCACTTCGAGACAAGAATTGCCTTGATTAGAGATCAACAACAACCAGGCATCTGCAGTACATCAATGCTTTTGACTCATGAGCAAATGTGTCTTCACCATGGCTGCAGACCAATACAAGGCAAATCCATGGGAGAGATAAAAAAACATGGCCACTAGAATACATCATAGATCCATGTGATAGAGGACTCAAACTTAGACATAGCTACTAGACATACAACGTAGATCTATGTCATACAAACGGAAATTTGAGCATAGCCACAACCATAAAAAAGTGGATCCATGCTGATACTTCATAGAATATACTCCATCACAACTTGGGGAGAAAGCTATGAGTGCTTTATAACAAATACCCAGGGTCTTCGTCTCATCTTCCACAAATTATGATTCTATCCATGTGAGTACAATGATCTGAAGTCAAACATGGTAGAAACCACTTGATTACCGGTCAATGATGTGAACTGATAACAAGTGTGAGGGAGATCACCATTGATGTCAATAATTCCCAAGGTACCTTAGTATAATCGACTGAGTGTGAATAGATGTTTTGATGTCGAACGCCCAATGGAATCTATTAATCAAAGGCCAATGATGTGAACCTTTGTCAATAGCGAGAGAAACTGTCATTAGGGCATATAGATCTCAAGGTACTATATTTGTTTCTAAGAATATTTCCTGGATGATGAGCGGATGTCAATAGGAATAGTCTCGTCGAAGGAGGGCCATGATGAATCCCACATCGATGACACAAAACTTGGAACAAAGTTCTGGAATGTTGTAGATAATGTAACCATAGGACTGACTCAAAAGTACTAACACAAAGGTTGTTTTAACTGCAGAGGTAAAAACTCTTACTTCCTTTGAACATTGGGCGACACGACAATGGAATTGGCAGCATGAATGGACCAGGAGGACACACATTGCGACAATGGACAATGTATTCTTTTGAAAGACTCAAAGGAGTGACATGACTCATGAAAGTGGATCGAATCACAAGTCAGCTGAATACCCAATTAACTGAATGATATGCAGACAAGTGCCATGTTCAAAGGTGACAAACAATTTCTATTTATTCACAAAATGAATTGATTCCCTTCCCTTAATTTCCCCATCATGATTGACGAGTGCCTCTTTTCGTTTTGACGAGTCCAAAGAGGTTAACAAACACTCATTTTAGCTTGTCCAAAGACAAGTCCATTCTCATATGTTTCACGAACCTGAGAAAGGAGGGGTTCGTTCCCTGAATGGGTCTCTCAGTGTTTAGTTTAATAAGTCCAATGAAAGCAAACTCGGTATCGTTCATGTTTAGAGAGTCTGAACAAAGATGGAAGAAAACTGGAAAGGGTCCTTTTATGTATGATTTAGTCCCTAGGGCCTGAAAAAGTATAAAATAATGCCCAAGAGAACTCTTCCAGCCATGATCGACTGGAGTGTTTGTTTTTTGTAAATAGTCCATCCGAACCAAAAAAGAGATAACCTACCATCAGATAGACGACTCTTCAAATACTTTCATGAGTATGAAGAAGACAAGTACTCGACAATCTTTTCATATTTAGGGAGTCCGAAAAGAGTTTAAAGGAAACTCCATTAGGTTTCTTTTCATGACGAGGAGTTTTTACGAGCCCGAAAAGAATCAGAAAAAGACTCGAAACTTTGATGCCGAGTTCTAAGAGCATGAACAAAGTGTTGAAACAAATGCTCGGGGACTTTTTCCATTTTCTGGAAGTATGAAAAAGTAAAAAATAAACTCCTCCATAAACACCACTGTTTATCTTTTCACCCCTGCAAGACTTTAAAAAGTTACTTAGTCTCCTAAACAATCGAATAAACAACTTTATAAACTATACTAAAGGATGTTTTCATATTAAAATGATTAAAAAATATTAATAATAATGTGAAAAAGTCCTAAAAATACATTTAAAATCCAATTGAATAGTAAAAAACTAGTCATTTTACTATTTACCAGTTTGTGAGAGCATTTGGGAGACTTCTGGAGCCAGATCTTCAATCGGAGATTCCAGGAGCATCCACCGTCCATTTCGAGTGTCGTTAGAGCCAGGTAAATGCTAAAACCCTACTCTTTCATTTCATTGCTTCCATTTTTGTTTTGGCTCAGGTTGCTAGGGTCTTTGAGTAAGACCTAAAGCCGAAATGCGGGCACCGCTCCTGCCCGTTACGGGATAGGCAATGCCCGATGAAAACCGCCTCTGATCAGTTACACTCAAGCGGTTCCACCGCACTGTGTACACAGGGGACAGAAGATGCTAGTTGTGAGGATGGAAAACTTAATAGGCAAGCAAAAATAAAAGGTTATTGATGTTTTTGATGATTGAATATGATTATAACTAGCCCATTAAATGTTTTCGGCAAGTTTTATCCGGTCAAAAATGGTTATATGGAAAGAACGACAACATGATAATGATGATGCCCTGGCTGAGGGAAATGTGGGGTGCATTGCTGCTTTGAGACGTTGTGGCCTCTTGAATTTTTTTCGCACTCCGAGTATGATATCCCATGAGCACCTGCTAGAACATATCCTGCGCATGTGGAACCCTGAACAACAGTATTTTGAGGTTGGAGCTCATGTACTGACTATAGAGGTAGAAGATATCTACTTTTTGATAGGATTGTCTAGGCGGGGTGCTCAAGTTTCATTGAATGGTTCCCGAGGAGGGGATGTGACCACCCAGTAGTTGATAAACCGCTATTGTGTGCCTGGTACTAAGATGTCGAGGAAGAATATCCCCATAAAGGTAGTGGTGGATGATGCACTTCGTACTGTTCTTTTCACTATGTAGAGGCTGGAGGGAAGCCAAGGGCCTCACGGGGCATCGAGAGCACATTTACTGTATGCCATAGAGGCTATGGCACCCACTGTCTTTAACTAGGAAGAGGCACTATTTTCGGTCTTCAAGGACCAGTTGACTAAATGTCAATAGGGGGAGCTGAAACAGTTCGGCTATGGATCCATCTTAGCTTGTTTCTTTTTCGTGTAGGTGCCCCACATGAGGCCTCAAGTGGTCTTCACATAGCTAAGGCCCAGAGAGCCCCGTATGTTGAGGTGGGTAGAGCTTATGGCTCGCACGGGAGGAGACAAAGTCAAAGTGAAGTATGATGCTGGATTTTTCCACTGGTTGGAGGACCAGATCCTCATGATTGAGGATTACACGTATGTAGGTACTGAATTCATGGGTGACCCTGACCTACTACTTCCACCTGGTGTGTAGTGGAAAGACATCGGTAAGAAACAAGACTCTAAAATGTTGATTATGTTTTTGTATTTTCATGTTTTTATATTTTTATGAGGAGTAACGAGACCTAAATTTTCTCATGTAGATGTTGGTGCCGCACGACCTGGGGGATCATCCCTGATGGACATGCGAGCAGGAGCTTAGTTTTTTCATCGAGGTAATGAATAACTGAGAGAGCTAGAGGAGAACATGGAGAGGTTAACCCTAGATATACCAGATGCAGATATTGATGACCTCCCGATGAGGTATTGGAGGCATACTGCGAGAGTGCCAGGTCGTTTTCGCCGACTACTACGTAGACTACTGTGAGCTGTCATGTGTTATCATGATCATCACTAGGTGGTGTCCTGCATGATATATTACTGAAATTTGAGATAGATTTAGGATTTTGTATGATGTTGTATTTACTTGAAAGCCACCGTGCTTCGGATGAGGTCTCGTGACCATTTTTTGTAAAACATTATATATATATATATATAGATAGATACATACATACATACATACATACATACATACATACTCTATTATTGGTGTTTATACGTTTCAAATGGAAAATGTATTTACATAAGTTTTATGTGTTTTTACTGTTTATTTACAATATGATGAACCATGTTTTATTTTCATGTTATGAATGAGCAATATACCAGTCTAGGATATAGTTTGCTATTGAATCAACAACTGCATTATCTGCCCTAGGGATATGCCTATAAGTAATAAATTCAAATGACCTTTCCAATAGACGTAGCCTTTGGTAGAGACAGAGCAGTACAGATTCCTGATGGTATAGACCTGGTTCAAATGGAAAACCACTAACTATGAGTCCATGAATACTACCAAATCACGAATGTCCTGAGATGCAGCTTCAGTCAGTAGACCTATTACTGCCTGATACTCGGCAATGTTGTTGGTAGCCGAACCAATACACACTGCTCCTGAACTGACTAGATCATGTGTAGGGGAATACATAACCCAAGCAACTGAAGCAAGGTTTAGGGTATGCC
The DNA here is from genome assembly GCA_001517045.1 of Pseudotsuga menziesii. Taxonomy (NCBI): domain Eukaryota; kingdom Viridiplantae; phylum Streptophyta; class Pinopsida; order Pinales; family Pinaceae; genus Pseudotsuga; species Pseudotsuga menziesii. Next base: position 243,649 of record LPNX010690600.1, read on the forward strand.
AGAAAGCACCATCACCAAAGCCATAAAAGGCCATCTGATTTGCATAACCAAAACATGGTATAAACAGTCGAGACACTAAACCCAAAACCATATTAAAAATATTAAAACACACTGAAAGTAAAAAATTTACATATATACAAGGTACCATACATGAGTGATCTAAGCATAATACCTCTTCAGGTACAACCCATTGTGAGGTTTTTCGAAGGGGACTCCATCATAATCCACGAGCTCATAGGCCCCTTTCTCTAAAACCTTGGAAACGATAAAAGGACCGTACCACATTGATTTGAACTTCCATTTTCCTAGTTTATCATGTTTCTGATCGTAGGTCAGAACTAGGTCACCTTCATTAAACACACGAGGTTGGACATAATTGTCATACTGCGCCTTGACGCGTTTCTTATGTGCCTCATTGACTAAGGTAACATCTTGTCTAGTTTCGTCAATATTGTTTGTTGAAATATTGTAACTTCGAAGAATATTCTATATGTATCCTTTGTGGTCCCCGATGGTCCTATTGGGAGAACCACTTGTATTATCTTGTACCCCGATGCTTCTAATCGGAAGA